>JAUPFV010000001.1:182553252-182997256 GCA_036936605.1 Limnanthes douglasii subsp. nivea | reverse complement strand
TTATCTTTTTGAGATATTTTTTAATAATTAACACACTCTTTCCTACGTTGTTGGCCCATGGAGGTTTTAATGAGGTGTCATGTATATATAATGGTTGTTTAAAATATAAGTATTTATATTATCTTGGTAACTCCTCAAAGACTTATCATTTTTGGAGCTGTTGACCAAGAGTAACTATTTTGGTTTGAAGTGTCATACGTTTATATAAAAGCATTGTTAAAAAACAACCATATTTAAGGTAATACGTTCTCTAAATGCACTAATTTTATTCGAGGTGCTACGTTATCTAAACACACTAATTATATTCGAGCTGCTACGTTCTCTAAACGCACTAATTATATTCGAGGTGCTACGTTCTCTAAATGCACTAGTTTTATTCGAGGTGCTACATTTTTTTAATGCAATAAATATATTTAATGTGTTAACATTTTTAGCCACACTAGTTGTATTCGAGGTATTAACATTTTTTAAGAGCATGATTTTTGTTTTATAAATTACAAATTTATTTGTAACATATGTTGGTAGTCGCGGTGATAATGACTTGTTAATGAGATTAAAAGTATTCAAACAAATGTGGAAAAATGAAGGGTACTTGTTCATTGAAGTTAGAACTCGGTCTTACAAAAGATATTTTGAATACCATACAAAAAAGTCACCATACAACATCTGATGACTTTATAACTTGAACAAAAATAAAAAGGAAACAAAAATTAATTATCTTATTCGGAGTTATCTTCAGATGAATCTCATTGTTCAGTGGAATTTTCTTTTGACTTCGTCTCTTTAGAAAAATCAATGGGAATATAATTGAAGGTTTCTCTAGGATGATTATCCATGGGGATTAATTCCCAAAAGCTTGACAAATTTGATTTTGGGAATATCGCGTGAATTTTGCGGAGCAAATTAATTGTTTGTTGCTCCTCGATATTTTTTATTGCAGCAAGTGCGTCTTTTCCACATTGAGTCTTAGTAGTTTCCACAACAGTTCTTTTTCATTTTCAAGTGTCGTCTTGAGAGTAGCAATATGATTTTCAGATTCTTCTTTATTTTCCACTCTTATATAAAGATTCTTGAAGAGTGGAGTATTTTTTCTGCTCCTCAGATAATTCCTTAACATGCTTGGTCTTAAGGTCATTTATCACACCTTGATGAGAATTGTTGAGTTTTTTATTTTTTGATCATGCACAGAGCGTAGACGACGTTTGAGCATATGGCTCCATGAATATATTGCGACCTATCAACTTGGAATACATGAAATTGATGATTGAGTTGTTTGCCAAATATTTTTCTCAACTTTTTCTCGGCAGCGACATCATTTTTATATCGAACCATCTCTTTAGCTATGGTTTCCAACTGGATTCAAGAAGAGCTTACTTATGTGCATACTGTTTTTGTTATTGCTTCAAGGTTGGGAAAATGTTGCAGTGCAAGTAAAACTTCTACGGATGGCTCTTGGAGATGGATGAACCTTTGATTGTTGTAAGGCGTGAGAGGAAATGAGGAAGCTAGGAAAGTATTTGAATTCACAATATCATGTAAAAGAGGATCAGTAACCTGATGGCCAATTTGTCGAAGTTGTTCCTGGATTTATTGAACCTTTAGATCTATATCTTTGTAGAGAGCTTGAAGCTCTTCTTCATTAATGGGACCATCAGGAAAAATGTGGTCATCTTCTTGGTGATGTTCCGCTGCCATTTCTCCTTGGTTATATCCTACTATAGTTCTTCCTCGATGATCTTCCATTACAGTTTCTTCAACCTCGGTAGGAGGAACTTCTAAGACAGTTACTGTCTTAGTTGGTGAAGTTTTCGAGGTGTTCTTTTTCTTTGGGGCGTTAGTCTCGTTTCTTTTTCGAAGAAGGTTCAGCCTTGACTCCTTATTTGATTGTTGGAAGGCTAACTTCAGGTGATTTCATTTTGGTTTTAGTATCCTTCTTCTTTTGAGGCTTCAGTTTTGTTGAAGGGCTAGAACTAGATGTGCTAGCTGCTTTTTTCTTTTTCCCTTTCATTTTCGAAGGTAGATGACAGTCAGATCTGTTTCGCACAGGAAAAATAACCTTATTGTCAGCTAACAATATCTTCACAACAAGGTTTGAGTTTGGTGGCTCCATTAAATTTTCGGGGAGGTCGGTGCCCAAGGAGATCCTCCACAGATGAATATTGATACAATTAATGGGTTGGAAAGTTGAGTGGAACCCATTGTGTCACGGGAATAACAAGTTCTACCACAGTAATCTTTACAATTTTAGTCAAGAAAGAGATAAGTCGAAAAAATATCCATTAATTCATAGATAGGTCATTCCTATTTATAATGTACAAATTAGTGGGCAGTTACACATGTTCGCGCTTTAAGCGCCACTAACCCACTAACATCATTATCTCTATAATTGTGGAACAAATAACTAAAACGGTTTGACTTAAGAGTCAAAACGTGTGTTACATAACAAGTAAGAAAACGCTCAGTCTAATCCATATTCTAAGCCAAGTTGGGCCACTTCTTAAACGCGATCAAGTCTAATGATGCAGAGCTCGAGCTCACTGATCATATGTTCAGCTTATCCTCTTTAAGTCCGCACTCAGTCTTGATCATATGTTCATCGCGTCCCTGATCTGGTCGATCGACTCTTCCCATGATGTCTTTGAGCTCGCTCTGCCTTTGAGCTCATCAACGCTGTATTTGTCTTCGAGCTCGATCTGCCTTTGAGCTTGATCTACCTTTGAGCTTGATCTGCCTTCGAGCTTGTCAACGATGTATTTGTCTTCGAGCTCAATCTACTTTTGAGTTTGATCTACCTTTGAGCTCGATCTGCCCTCGAGCTTATCAATGCTGTAGAGTTTGTCCTTTTCTTTATTGCTTGCCCTAATCCAAATTCGCGGTCCTCCTGCTCGTGCTCGTACATATTTGGGGGAATCCCCCTTATCAGGGCTCCTCCTAGTTTATAGGTTTATTAAAAATATTAGTAAGCCTGTAAATGAATATACTAATTAAATTCCTTACTTATCCGCGTGGTGATTCGAACCGTCTCGCGACTGCTTCTTTTTTACACGTGTCGGCGATGCAACTGTGACAGTTTCTGACATCGTCGTTTCTTGGAGACACCATTTGGCGATTCAGTTTTTTGGCACAACTTTTAAACAATTAATAACATTACATGCCTATTTGGAAAAGCGTATAGTCACTCAAACACTTACTGATCTCTTTTGTTAAAAAAATCACCAAATTTAAAAATTCTTCGCTTAAACTTTGCTGGAAAACTCTCTTCATCTTTAACCAAGGCGATTGCTATCATCTTCTTCAACATTACTCAGGTAACTTATTTCTTATCAAATAAAAACATATCGTTGAACCCTTGAGAGAACCCTAGATTTAAGGTTTCAAACTGCTTATCAATACGCGTTTCCCCAAAATTGAATCGCTTTCCCTCACCAGCTATAATCATTTTGATTCGTATCCTTACTTAATTGTAGTTTTTAGAAAAAACATGGCACCAAAAAGGGCAACGAAGACTAAAGCCGAAAAAATTACGGACGCCATATATGAAGACATCAGTGATTTAGAAAACTATTTCTCGCAAATAACCCCTAAGTACACTAATTTAAACGACGATGGAATTTCCATCCTCTAGGACAGATGTAGCATCCCTGAGGATGTGACTATTAGGGCTTCCAGTATAGGCGAACATCCCTATCATACACAAGAAATGGATACCTACATTTTTACTACCTTATTTGATTGGGGGCTGAGGTTGCCGCTGCCCGAACTCATTCGTGATTATTTTAGTGTTCTCGGCATCTTCCCTACTCAAATGTCTACGAATGGTTGGAGGCTATTGCTTAGCGTGGTGCTCAGTTCACGCTTGCTTTGTACTGAAATATGCTTGGCAGACCTACTATCCGGAATTGATGTAACCAAATTGGCCAAGACCCCTTTCTTTTACACCCACTTTAAAGAGGTTAAGAAAATTGTTGAACTCCCTTCCTCTGATAGGAACTGGAAGAACTCCTTTGTCTTTGTGTCGGGTAACTGGGAACATAGCACCACCTTAAACCTTCAGCTAGAAAAAAAATGGAAGAAAAATTGTAAGTACGGTTAGCTTGCATGAGATAAAAACTTGCACGACCTCTTGTATAATATTATATTTGTCTTTCTTTCAGGTGAACTGTCCAATCAGAGCTGGTGGAAAGAAGAGAGACTGCTGAAATACGTGAACCCTTTGATTAGACTCAGTAGCTTAGGTTTTGAAGTTTGGCAACAAGATCCTAAGAGGTTTGGACGAGCGATCCGTTCTGTTAACTTTGCTCGCCTCTGGTCCAGACGGTTGATGGGTCTTGCTCGCTCCCTTGACCTTAGCGGTCAGAGCATGAATAGCGTCGTTCATTCCTACCATCGTGGCGTACATGGCTTTTTCCCTTGCGTCTCGTTCAAACACTATTTTCAACTGCTCCCCCTGGAGATTCTGGATTCTTTGTTCTAGTTGGAGGGAAGATGTCGAGTCATCTTCCGGCATAGCTTTCGCAGTTCTACGAGACCCTGATGCATTCACCGGCTGCTGGAGATGCACCTCTTCCCTTGAAACGACTGTAGGCCGAATCGGTGGTCCCTCTATCACCACCGTCGCTTGGGGTATCGTGGGATTTCCCTCTTGGGGACCTATGAGACTGGAATGTAGGACACCTCGCCCTGCTGGTTGACTATACTTCTTCTCCGGTGGGTTGTTGTTTCGCTAGTTTCCTGGTTGTCTCTCTCGATTCCTGACCTTGTCTACCATGGTGATTGGTTAAGAAATTTCTACAGACGGCGCCAAAATTGTTACGGGAATAGCAAGTTCTACCACAGTAAAGTCTTTAATATTTTAGTCAAGAAAGAGATAAGCCGAAAAAGATCCATTTATTCATAGATAGGTCCTTCATATTTACAATGTACAAATTAGTGGGCAGTTACACATGTTCGCGCTTTAAGCGCCACTAACCCACTAACATCACTATCCCTATAATTGTAGAACAAATAGCTAAAATAGTTCGACTTAAGAGTCAAAACGTGTGTTACATAACAAGTAAGAAAACGCTCAGTCTAATCCACACTTTAAGCCAACCTGGACCACTCCTTAAACGCGATCAAGTCTAATGATACAGAGCTCGCGCTCACTGATCATATGTTCAATTTATCCTCTTTCAGTCCGCACTCAATCTTGATCATATGTTCATCGCATCCCTGATCTGGTCGATTGACTCTTCCCCTGATGTCTTCAGCTCGCTCTGCCTTTGAGCTCATCAACGTTGTATTTGTCTTCGAGCTCGATCTGCCTTTGAGCTTAATCTGCCTTTGAGCTTGATCTGCCTTCGAGTTTGTCAAGGCTGTATTTTTCTTCGAGCTCGGTCTGCTTTTGAGCTTGATCTACATTTGAGCTCGATCTGTCCTCGAGCTTATCAACGCTGTAGAGCTTGTCCTTTTCTTCATTGCTTGCCCTAATCCAAATTCGTTGTCCTCTTGCCCGTGCTCGTACTTATTTGGGGGAATCCCCCCTTATCACATTGCCCTATTTATTTTTTGTCCAGGTGGCCAGTTGAGCAAAAATATATTTCACATCTTCTTTGCGACTATTGTACCTTTTCAAAGTTTCTTAATACAGTAGCAACGCATGTAAAAAAGGCTTATTTAAGTTATAAAAAGTAATTAAAGGTGAAAATGAGAAAACTCACTGTTACTTCTCCAGACAATGTTAAGTTTGAAAGGGTTCTCCTTGGATATTGTTATACCATTCTCCCAAGCTCCTGATATAAAGACAAATATTTGCTTCTAGATTTTCCAGCTTCGAGCAGGTCATCGATTATTTTGAACCAATGTTAGATAGTAAAAGGGCAGTATCGGTCTCTTCGAAAGTCCAATCATGGAAAAGAGGTCTTTGATGTAGAGAGGGGTTTGGCTTAGTCTGGAAGCCATAATCACTGACATGAGTGTGAACCAAAAATTCGGTATCGCTTGTGTATGGCAAAGGTCCAACATTTCAAAGTAATTCACCATCATCGGAGATGATCTCATGATAGACAACCAATTCATATGCTCCACAATCTAGTGGAGTCTCCCCCTCTTTTTGTAGTCAAAGTGTAATGTTATCTGCCATTCCTCATTGCTTCTTCAAAAGACCAACTTGAGCTTCGTTATAATAAATGTATGGCACATTTTAGCGTCATGATGCATTTGGGGAGGAGTGGTTTCAAGTTTACACTCAGTGAGGCAACAACGTCCTTAGGAATCTCGACTGGAAATTTATTTTTCTTTATTTTTCTCTCTGGTGCTTTTTGTTTCGAGGCATCATCTTTTGTGTCAAATGCATCATCACTTCCTTTGGCCTCGACATTTGAATAAGTCGCTTCTGAATCATTTTATTCGTTAGATGCTTCGTCTATTAGTTGAGGAGGATTTGAGGTTGAGCCTGAGATTTCCTCTTGAGTGTTCGAGGGAGTTTCTTGAGACTCTGTGATGGTCCCATCAATCTCCATTAGGGGATAGAATGATGGTGTAGAGTTATTGGTGATGTTTTGTGAAGGAGTTTCAGCGTTGACATCTCCCATAACTATGAATGTTTTATTTTTAACAGCAAAAGTATGAGAAAGATGAGCTTTTGGCTGAATCCGAGGAGTGACCTTGCGTGATGTTCGAGGCAGATAATAATTGATAGTTGATGTAGCTTCTTTTGGACTTCTTTGAGTAGATGAGCTTTGTGTTATTTTATTATTCTTTTGGGGAGGAACAGACGTGAAGCTAGAAAGCCCTAGAGAAGCATTTCAAGGCGTTGACTATGAAGAGTTTGTTGGTAAAAACTGTTGAGATTCTAGAGTGGATGAACTTGGAAACACAGGGGAATTTGTTTAGGGTTCAAATTACCGTAAAATATGTTTTGAGTAGAGAATTGAGGAGAGTTGTCTATTACACATGTTGCCTTGTATTCGATAGCTATTTCATTAATACACAGGTAGTCGTAAAAAGTGGTTTTTTAGTAGTTGGAGATCTTCCCATAAATCAAGCTGAAGAAGGATCTTCAAATTAGTTCATAAAATTTGAAGGTTAGCTGGGAAATATGAGTTTTTCGGCAAAAGTAACCAAGAAATTGAGTTCTCAAGTGAAAGTAGTTAATGATTTTTGCAGGGGAAACTTGTTTTCTCTTACTAAAAGTTATTTGTGAAACACAATTAGCAGATGGAGGAAATATTTATAAAGAAAAAGAAAGATAGATAATGGTCAGAGAAGTGAAAGAGGCAATGCTACTTATTAGGCAGAAAGATGGAATATCAAGCGATTGTTTGTAAAGAAGCAGGGTGACACTTGTTAGTTGTCAGATCTAATGACAGGCCTAGTGGATCACCGCACGTGTTCTACATGATTCCAAAAGTTTCTGACCGTTATGAGAAAACCAACTCATAATGCTATATTGAATATTCGAAGTGAAAATAAAAGGCCAGGCTAGTTTCGAGGTAAACATGTCTACGAGTTCATTCGAGCAGGATAAGTGCATGGTTTGACATTTTTGAGCTAGTGGATAAATATTTGAGGAATATTTTGGATATGTTTTTACTCGAAGATAACATATGTTGTCAAAATAACTTCTGACAAGAAGAGGAGAAGTTCTAATTCGAAAAAGATTGAATTTTGGCAAAAAGCAGTTTTCACTTACCAAGAGATCTGATGATTACTAGTTCTTATTCACTGTCATTTGCCTTTATCTATAGGCGCAAAGATATCCAAGAAAACTACCCAGTATACTCATACCACGCTCTGACTAAAGCGCATGAGCAATATCATAGAATTTGACCCAAAGTAGGATAGATTTCAAGAGAACCTTAGCGAAGGTAGCCATGGGCTCCCATCTTTTGAGGAAAATATGATGGTTATTGAAGAACCAAAGGCCCATCTCGAGAACCTGTATGGCACTATAAAGAGAATTTTAAACAAAAATGACCTGATAAAGTTGGTTTACATTTATGAAGCCTATGCATGCTCCATATTATGAAAGTAATGGATTGTACATGGTAAAGTGACGACTTCTTGCTGAGAAAGTAAACAGAGAGGCATTTGGCCCATTCAATTTATCCCCACTGATAGCATCCGATGGGAATATAAGAAATCTATTTTTTGAGTTGAAGGAATTAAACTTTATTGACCGAAACTTTTGATCGAATGTCTTGCAAAGGGGAAATGATATTAACCCAAGTGCATGTGGTTTAGTAAATCCAACAAGGTATCTAATTATTTGTTTATAGATGCATATTCAGGATACAACTATACGGATATGATAAACTGCTCCTAGAATCGGCACTCTGAAATGGGATAGGGATAACTTTGCAACCAGGAACCCAAAAGTATTCAAGGATCAAAGGATGTGGATCGATAGGTCACACAAAGGTTGTGGAAAGGCCTTTGATATTCCAACTGATCTTCTTTTGGATATGACGCACCAAATGAAGAATAGGTTTTCTTGTGGATATTACACACCAACAAGAGAAGAGTAAAACTTAAGAAGTTTTTTCAGAATCAAGATAATCTAACCATTAGAATTCTGAGTACATAGTTTTTATAGGAGAAAGAACTAGCCTTGAACAGAATTAAGGCTGTTCTTGGAAACATAATGCATGCCTCTAAACAATTAAGGCTTTTCTTGGAAACAAAATGCTTTAATATTAAAAATACAAAGTATTAATGATATAAGCTGGAAATCAGACCCTTCCCTCCTCCAAGGACGTGGCTTTTGGTGTAGATGGGCCTTGGGCTTTTATTTCAACAAATGGGCAATGGTGAAGTGAAACAATTGCCTCATTAAAAACCTTGTCAAGAAAACCCATTGGGACAAAACTTGAACAAGGGAAAAAGAGTACAATCGAGACACTTTCTCATTTGTTGAAATCAATTAGCTTGAATCAAGACCAAAGTGGTTTGACAAGCTTTTCCACCATACTTGTTGTTTTGATCACGTGGATTCTCTAGTTGATTAAGCAATCCTCCAACAGCTTTGTTAAATTGTTTTGCTCTTGATCGAGTTGTTGGACCAGCCGGTAAAATAAGAATATCTTCAACTTCAAGCTCATCTTCTTTTTCAAGTTGTTCATTTGGTTCTTGCACATTTCCATGTTCTAAGCTCCTTGTGTCATCTAGGATCACATCATCCTCTCCCACTTGAAAAGGATTTGACCTCAAATCCATTTCATCTACGATAAAAGGAACCAAATCAGAAACATTAAAGGTAGGACTCACTTTATACTTACCTCGTAGGTCAAGTTGATACGCATTATTGTTGATCTTTTTTGTTACTTCAAATGGTCCATCAATTTTGACTTCCTCTCTTCTGGAAATCTTTCCTTTCTTAAGTGCACCCATACTTGATCTCCAACGTCAGAAACTTTCTCATGTCTTCCCTTGTTTGCTTGTTTGACATATTGCTCAGTTTTCTTTTCTATGTTTTTCCTTGCATCATCATGGATCTGTTTTACAAGTTCAGCCTTCTTTTTCTCATCTATGCTAGTTCTTTCACTCAAAGGCAAAGGAATTAGATCGAAAGGAGATATTGGGTTAAATCCATAAACAATTTGAAAAGGAGAGTACTTAGAAGCATAATGCATAGAATGATTGTATGCAAATTCAACATGCGGCAAACATTTTTCCCAAGTTTTCAAGTTCTTTTTAATTAATGCACGTAGAAGAGTGGACAAAGTCCTATTTACTACTTTTGTTTGTCCATCAGTTTGTGGGTGAAAGGTAGTAGAAAATAAAAGCTTAGTCCCTAACTTAGACCACAAAGTTTTCCAAAAGTAACTTAGAAACTTAGAGTCCCTATCTGAAACTATCGTCCTAGGCATGCCATGCAAAAGAACTATCTCTTTAAAGAACAGATTAGCAATGTGCAACGCATCATCAGTTTTGTGACAAGCAACAAAGTGTGCCATTTTAGAGAATCGATCAACAACCACAAAAATGGAATCCTTACCAGTTCTAGTCCTAGGCAATCCAATTACAAAGTCCATGGATATATCATTCTAAGGATGCGTAGGAATAGGTAAAGGAGTATACAAACCGTGGGATTGAACCTTAGATTTGGCTTGTTTGCAAGTAGCTCATCTGTCACAGATTCTTTCAACATCCCTCCTCATATGTGGCCAATGGAAGTGATCCAGCATTACCTTGAGAGTTTTTGTTATTCCAAAATGTCTCATTAAGCCTCCTCCATGGGCTTCTCTAACAAGTAAATCTCTCATGGAACAATTAGGCACACATAAACGTTTATCAAAGAATAAGAATCCTTCATGCCTATAGAACCGCCCTGAAGCAAACTTTTCAAATGCTTGATACATCTTTCCAAAATCAGAATCATTTTCATATAAACTCTTAAGATGATCAAATCCTAAAATCTTAGCTTCAAGAGTAGTGATTAAGGCATACCTTCGAGACAATGTATCAGCAACAATATTTTCTCTACCTTGTTTGTATTTGATGACAGATGGAAATGTCTCAATAAATTCTATCCACCTTGCATGCCTTTTGTTAAGTTTTTGCTGACCTTTTAGGTGTTTGAGAGATTCATGGTCAGTGTGTATGACAAACTCCTTTGGCCACAAGTAATGTTGTCATGTTTGCAAAGCTCGAACTAAGGCATACAACTCCTTGTCATAAGTAGGATAGTTTTGAGTAGCTCCTCCAAGCTTTTCACTGAAATAAGCTATGGGCTTTTTATCCTGCATCAAAACAGCTCCAATCCCAATTCCAGAAGCATCACATTCAATCTCAAAAGTTTTAAGAAAATCAGGTAATGTCAAGACAGGAGCATGAGTAAGCTTCTCTTTTAAGAATTGAAATGCTTCTTATTGAGCTTGTTCCCACTTGAAACTAACGTCATTCTTTATTATTTCAGTGAGTGGTGCAGCTAAGGTGCCGAAATCTTTGACAAAACGCCTATAAAATCCTGCAAGGATGTGGAAAATTCTCACTTCTCCAACTGTTTTTGGACTTAGCCATTCGCGGATTGCCTTAACCTTTTCCTCATCCACCTTAATACCATCTTTCACTTATAACAAAACCTAAAAAGACAAGATTATCGGTACAAAAAGTGCATTTCTTAAGATTAGCATACAGATTTTCGTTCCTAAGTACACTTAAAATCAATTTCAGATGGTGAAGATGTTCTTCTAAGCACTTGCTGTAAATTAAGATGTCATCGAAATATACTACGACAAAAACTCCTATATAAGCCCTTAGAACATGATTCATTAACCTCATGAATGTACTAGGTGCATTAGTCAGCCCAAATGGCATTACTAACCATTCATATAGTCCATGCTTAGTTTTAAATGCAGTTTTCCACGCATCACCTTCTTTCATCCTAATTTGGTGATAACCACTTTTAAGATCAATCTTAGAAAAAATGCTAGAACCATGCAATTCATCTAACATATCATCTAATCTAGGTATAGGATGGCGATACTTTACTGTTATGTTGTTGATGGCTCTGCAATCAACACACATTCTCCAGCTTCCATCTTTCTTGGGCACAAGTATAACTGGTACCGCACAAGGACTCATGCTTTCACGGATATGTCCTTTTTCCATCAGTTCACTGATTTGCCTTTGCAATTCTTTTGTCTCCACTGGATTAGTTCTATAAGCAGGTCTGTTAAGAAGGGAGGCTCCAGGTACAAAATCTATTTGGTGTTCGATGCCTCTAATTGGTGGAAGCCCCTTTGGATTGTCTTCAGGGAATACATCTTCAAATTCCTGCAAGAGAGAAGTCATCTCACTCGGCAACACCGGTGTCAAGTTAGTTAAACTCATAAGAGTTTCCTTAAACACAAAAAGTAACATAGGTTGCTTAGAGAATAATGCTTTCTTAACCTCGCCAGATTTTGCATAGAAATTCGAATGTTTAGTTACCCGACTTTCCTTGTTCTGCATATGATTTTAATCTTGGTAAACTTCTCGTGGAGTCATGGGAACTATAGTGGTTTTCCTTCCTTGAAACTCAAATGTATGGCGATTAGTGAATCCATCATGGATAACCTTTCGATCAGATTGCCATGGCCTTCCTAACAGTATGTGACTAGCCTCCATTGGTAGAACATCACATAAACTTCATCCTCGTACTTACCAATGGCTAAGGGAACTTCTACTTGGTGGCTAACTTTCATTTCTCCATTCTCGTTAAGCCATTGAAGCTTGTAAGGTGCTGGATGCTTTTTCGTTTTTAAACCAAGCTTCTTTACCATAGATTCACTTGCCACATTGGTACAACTGCCTCCATCGATAATAAGGCTACAAACTTTCCCTTGAACAAGACACCTAGTGTGAAACAGATTCTCCCTTTGCTCTTGTTCTTCTTCTTTTGTTTGAACGCTTAAAGACCTTCTGGCTACCAATAAATCTCCTTTAGCAGGTCGCTCTAAGTGTTCTTCGGAAGAATCAGAGACAATTTCTTCTTCCTCTGAAATTATTTCTCCATTATCTAGAATTGTCATAATCTTCATATTAGAACACTCATTAGCATAATGTCCCATCCCTTTGCACTTGAAACACTTAACATCACGAGTTCTGATTGCAACCTCTTTAGGTTTGCCCTTGTTATCAATAGACAGTGGTGTTCCAGATTTTTGGTTCACCTTTACATAGCTTCCTTTCTGATAATTGGTCTTCTCATCTTTTGAATAACTTGGCTTAATTGTTACTGCCCCTAAACCGTAACTTGATCTTGAGGAGTTCTTTCTTTAACTTTATTGTTCAAATAGCAAAGCTTTGTGTAGCATCTCTTCTAGTTCAACATAATACTGAGTTTCCAATCTGTCTTGAATTTCTCTATTTAAACCCCCAAGAAACCTTGACATTGTTGCCTTTCTATCTTCTGAAATATCAGCTCGCAACATTAAGGTCTCCATTTCTTGATAATACTCTTCAACAGATCGGCTTCCTTGTGTTAATCTCCTCAGCTTTAGATGCAGCTCACGGTGGTAATGACTAGGAACAAACCTCTTCCGCATAATGGCTTTCATTTCTGCCCATGATTCTATAGGATGTTCCCCATTACGCCTTCTTGAGGTAACTAGTTGATCTCACCAACTAAGAGCATAATCATAAAATTCAGTAGCAGCAATTCTTACGCGATTGGTCTCCGTGTAGTGTTGAACGTTGAAAACGAGTTCAATCTTCTTTTCCCATTCCAAATAGGCATCTGGATCGTTTTTTCCATGGAATGGTGGAATCTTAATCTTGAGACCTCCAAGATTGTCACGCATACGTTCGTTGCCCTCTCTTGTACGTCTATGGTGCCTTCTATGGCTGTTTCGAGACGAATTGCTCATGCGTTCATAATATTCATCAGCGGCTTCATTTCTGAATTGTTCAGGTAGTCCATGGTTTCTTCTTGGATTTTGGTTTGTCGTGAACGGATCCGCTCGTGGTCAGTGTTTGATTGAAGCTCTTCGCGAAAGGCATCCATCTTGGTGTCTATCAACTTTGTCATAACTTCAATTAGAAGCTTGTTGTTATTGAAATTACTGTTTTCTACATCATTTGAATTAGACATCATTTTCTACAAAACAAAACAAAAACAAATCACCAGCAACAAGTCCTTGGAAAATTCTTCAATTTATTTAAAACCATAAAACATATCCAAATCTGTTTTCCTAAGAATATTAAGAGATAAGTTTCACAACAGCACCTAAAAACGATTTTCTACGATTTTAAATCTCAAACAACTATAACTAGGGTGAAACAGATAAGAATTTCGTGATTCAAAATGAAATCATCACACTAACACTCAAATCTTCACAAACAAACTGATAATATAAAATAGATGAAGAAAAATTAATGAGAAAGAGATTACCCAACTTTCAGAATGTTGCTCTGAAACCACTTGATAAACTCATCCTAGAATCCGCACTCTGAAATGGGATAGAAATAACTTTGCAACCAGGAACCCAAAAGGATTCAAGGATCAAAGGATGTGGATCGATAGGTCACACAAAGGTTGTGGAAAGGCCTTTGATATTCCAACTGATCTTCCTTTGGATATTGAAGAGTTTTAAGATGGTCCAGGGGTGATTATGCGATACGAAGAATGTTGAGAGACGATTTTGCGATACTGAAATATCTTAGTGTCAGTTTTAGAGAGAGAAAATCTAGATTATTAGATTAAGTAGAGAGAGAAAGTCTCGTACTATTCATCTCGGGATTTGTGAAGCGTGTGTGGTCCTTTTATAGTACAATTGCGGACCCCACACGCTTTAACTTGGACTAATTACATCTTTTGGTCCCTACATTTTACTTTCTTCCTATTTTGGCTATCTCTTTATACAATTTGTACAATTTGGTCCTTACATAGTTAATTCTATGCATTTTCCTCCTATCACACTTTTCCTTTGCTATTTTCTCCTGTCAAGTTTCTTCTTTACACTTTTCTCCTTGTCTTTTATTCTTCCTTATCAGTAGCCCCCCAGTCTTAGTAAAAATTATTTTACTGGGACTGAATAATTCTCTTGACAGGCAAAAACCATTTTCTCTCCGAATTTCATAAGTCGCTCCTCGAAAATAATTTTCGAATTTCTACAAAGCTCCTCGAACCACCGAGGCCATAAATCAACTCCTCGAAAAATCTCTTCTTCGAATGGTTACAAAGCTCCTCGAACCACCGAGGCCCCAAATCAACTCCTCGAAAAATCTCTTCTTCGAATGGCTACAAAGCTCCTCGAACCACCGAGGCCACAAATCAACTCCTCGAAAAATCTCTTCTTCGAATTGTTCCTGTTAACCGAGTAGCCCCCCAATCCTGGCACCATGCTAGGTAAATCAGCCCCCGAATGATTTCATACTCAGGCTAAAAAGGGTGTCAGGATTGAACTTGGCCATGACGTCATTTAACGAACACCTGTGTCAGCATAACTCGTTGGGAAACGTTACCAATTCTTCTGACATTTTGGTCAGAAAACTCTTCCTCTTCCCCTGACATTGTCTGACACACAAACCCTTCATCTTCCCTCGTAGCTAGTGTCAGAACAATTCACACCTATATGGACCATAATGTCCCTAGGCAAACACCATAAAAAAGGTCCCCAGGCCTGATCTGTCAGAAAAGCCCATCTGCACCTATAAATACCAACCTTCTCTCTTCATTAACTCAACTTCTGTTCAATTATTTCTAGAGAGATAAAGCTGGTGAATAAGCCCCGTCGAATTCCTGAGTGGTTGTTGATTAGTAAGAGGTTGGCCTCGTCCCCCACCATCGACTACTACCTTCTTTGGTGCCTGGCCTCCCTCGGAAGATTCGACCGCAATTATCCCCCATGAAATCGCTCGACAAAGCTTGCACAGTGAATCGACCCCCCTCGGAGAGATGGGTAAGGACAGACAACACAAACACTCGTCCGGGAAGAGAAAGAAATCTCATAAAGACAAGAAAGGCTCTCATGATCGAAAACGTGCCAGGGAGGCGCCCTTAGTTATTCGGGAACCTACTTCACCAACAGCTCTTGAGAACCTCCCTCAAAGATCTTCGAGCCCTCTTCGGACGTCGACAAGACCTCCTCGAACTTCTATCAGTCCCCCACACAATTCTACAAGAACATCCACAAGCCCACCAAGGAATTCTGCTGGTCCTCCCCGAAGAAATGAAGCAGACGGGTCAAGTTTGCCTTCCACTCCATCCATGACCGTTCATGGAACTCGATTTTCCCCCTCGAAAACCCTGATTACCGAGGAGGACATGCTCAATATGCGAGATGAAAATCGAGATGCCAAAGGGAAGAAACCTGCCACAAAGCCCCTCGAACCAAAGGTGCCTACAATTCCCTCCTTAGGTTCTGCGAACATTGTACCCTCTTCATCGCAGTTAATATCCGACGAGCAAGCCCGTCGGATTGCTCCAAAATCAAAAGGGGATATTGTGCTGCCCTTGGAGCTGGACAGTATTGCCGGTCACAATATTCGGGGCATCGAAAATAAGCATTTGGTGGCCCTTGCCAATATCAAATACAAGTATTTTTCGAAAGAGGAAGAGACGATGCTAAGGACTCGATGGTGCATCCCCTCTTACATCACCATCAGATTCCCCTCAGAAGGAGAGACACCCTTATCAGTGAGGGACAATGAGTTGGTGGTATACACAGAAATCATGAACTGGGGGTTAAGGTATCCCTTAGACCCCTTCTTCATTGAATACTTATCGAAGATAGACCTTTGCCCCTCGCAGGTTGGTCCCAACATGTTGTTTACTTTGATGGCCTGGATTATGGTCTCGAGGCTCTCAGGTCATGAATTTCCGTTAGAGCAACTTATTGGCCTTGCTGGTTTGGCCAGAAATCCCTACTTTCCCTTTTATTCTCTAACCTTCAATCGAGGACAAAAAGTCTTGAAGGATCTACTGGAGGCTGATAAGAAATGGAGGCAACCGTTTCTCTTTTTCTCTGGTTGCTGGGAGACCGGGTCAGAGGCCACTCCTTCAAATCCTCACAAGCTTTCTCTAACGTGGACAATGAAATGTAAGTCCCCCTCAACTTTTGTACCTCCTCGAATTTTACATTTCCTCGAATTATTATGCTTCCTCGAACGTTTAGGCCCCTTCAAATTATTATGTCTCTTTCGAAACAGTTAAGGCTCTTCGAATGTTTTTATACCTCTTCGAATGTTTTTAATTGTGATTGGTTTTGATGCTGGCTACTTGGTGCAGCTATGACTGGGATATCCAAGCCCTACTCTGATTATGTTGAGGGTGCTACAACTGTGTTTACCAACCTTCGCTTGTGGGCAAAGGAACACTGGGACAACCGATTTCGTCTCTGCTTTACAGACAACAATCTTGCCAGGCGTCGATTATGGAGGCTCAGTCCCCTCGATCGCATTAGTATGAGAGGACTGATGACTCCTCCTTCGGAGCGAGAAGTGATGGAGCGGTGCAGTCAAAAAGACGTAGTGATATACCTGCCCAAGCGCTCCCGTTCGCAGAGCCATCTTGGGGATCCTCCAGAAGATGAAGTGTTATCAACCCAAGAGCTAAACCCCGAAGGGCCTGTCAGCACTCAAAGGCCTCCCTCTTCGAACGATGCTGGGGCGTCGAATTCTCTTCCCCCTCCACCAAACAATACTGCTCCATTGGACTCCGTTCCTCCCCCCCCCCTGCTCCCATCCTTCCTTCGAGGAAGGATGCCAAGAAAAAAGATATGAAGGGCAAGGGTATCCTCCTCGAACCCATCGAAGAACAATCCGAGGGAGGTGAGACGCCTGACAACAACCATGAGGCTGGTCTTGAGGAAGAGGTCCATGAAAGCGCAAGTGAACCGGAGAACAGAGGTGGCCATTCTCCCAGGGAAAATTCTCAGCAATCCCTACACTCGCCTCTTACTGAGGCTTCTCATCCAGCCCCCCTCGAAAACAGCCCAAGATTAGCTCCTCTCCCTATTCCTCGGAGCAATCCTCCTCAGCTCATTGACCCAGAGACTCTTAGAGGCGGGTTTTCTGAATTTGACTCTGCAGCATTAGGGTCTTCCTCGAGCTCTTTTGAAGTTCCTTTGGATGATGAGTTCTTATTATCCCTTCGGAGATTGCTGCACACCTCAGTGAACAGAGGAAAGAAGATGCGTCACCTTGAGAAACGCAAAAATCACTACAAGTTCAAATCGCTGCCGGCTGCCTCTCAGCTCGAGGAGGCCAAGAAGCAACATACGGTGATCGAGGGCCAAGCTGATGCCTTATACGAGCGTCTCTCTGCCTCCGAGAATTATGTGATAATGCTGGAGAGGTGTTGTCAAGAGGAGAGGGATCTGTACAAGAAGAAGACTGATGCTCAAGAGCTAATGATAGCTGAGTATAAAAAGGGACATCGCTTGGCTTGCGATGGATTCACTCAATGTACTGAAGCCCTTCGAACGGTGACGGCAGACCGAGATCAGCTACGGAGACGGGTCGAAAATTTTCCTGGACAAGTCGAGGAAGAGAAAGACAAAGCTGTGGATGCTTATGCAGCAACATGTACAAGTAAGCTGCAGGCCCGGGATGCCACTACTCGAGCTGGTTTGCTTACCCAAATTCATGCTGAGCATCCTGAATATAACATGGGGCCTTTTTGGAAGCTTGTTCCCTCGGAACTTCGCCCCCCCCCCCCCCCATATAATCGTAAGTGAGAGTGAAGATTCAGAGGCTGAGGGGAGTGACTCTTCGAAAAATTCAGACTAAGGGAAGATGCCCCAGATGTTAATGTTTTGTGTATGGCCCAATAGGGCCTCTTTTTGTAATATGACTGGAACATGTTGTACTGTGCTAATTTCATGAGACCGGTCGACTTTTGTAAGATCAATGAACAATTATTATTTCTATACATAAGTTTTCATGTTATATTTTCAACAAAAAATCCGAAGAGGCAAGTCCTTCGAACTATGATTATGACCTATTCGAACTTTTAAGGAGATGATATCTTGAGTCGCACTATTGTGATCAAATAATGATAAAGTGACATTGGATTCGAGGCACACCTTATAGTGACCCAAACATTGATAAAGTAAAAACAAAACTTGAGGCACACAATAGTGTGACCCAAAGAATTGATAAAGTGAAAATAAAACTTGAGGCACACATTAGTGTGTCCCAAAGAATAGTTCGAAGGTCCCCAAAACTTGAGGCACACATTAGTGTGACCCAAAGAATTGATAAAGTGAAAATAAAACTTGAGGCACACCTTAGTGTGACCCAAGGAATAGTTTGGAGGGACAACAATTTGAGGCACATATTACTGTGTCCTAAAAAATAGTTCAAAGGGACAACAATTCGAGGCACATGCTATTGTGACCCAAAAAATAGTTCGAAAGGGACAACAATTCGAGGCACATGCTACTGTGACCCAAAAAATAGTTCGAAGGGACAACAATTCGAGGCACATGCTACTGTGACCCAAAAAATAGTTAAGGCAAAGAACTCTTTGTATTTAAGGGGTTCATCGAAACACCTCATTAAAACCTTCATGTGCCTAAGGGTAGGAAAGAGTGTGCCCTCACCAAAATTTGTTCTGGGGGATACAGAGAAAGGAAAAAGAAATACAATGTCAGCTAGCTCTTTTAATCAAGATACAATTTTAAATGCTCAATATTCCAAGGTAGACGGAGGTATCGCCCTTCTTTATCTTTTAACCGATATGTGCCTGGTTTTATCTTTTCGGTGACCTCGTAGGGGCCTTCCCAATTAGGTCCAAACTTCCCCAAACTCTTGTCTTTAGTGTGCAAGAAAACTTTGCGTAAAACCTTGTCCCCCACCTGAAAATCTCTATGCTTTACCTTGGGCGCATATCGACTTCTCATGAGAGTTTGATAATGAAGGGATGTCAACTGTGCTTGCTGTCTCTTTTCCTCAACCAAGTCTAAAGCTAATGCTCTGTTCTGGTCATTTGTATCCGAGACATATGTTGCTATTCGATGTGAGGGGAAAAGGATCTCCGGAGGGACAACGGCATCCATCCCATAGACTAAGGCAAATGGGGATACAACAGTGGCCGTTCGGGGGGTCGTTCGGTATGCCCACAACACCTCCTGTAGATAGTCGGGCTATTTCCCTGCTTTGCCTTCCAAGTTCTTCTTCAGACCATCGAGGATCGTACGATTAGTCACTTCCACCTGCCCATTAGCCTGAGGGTGAAATGGTGCTGAAAAACATTGTCGAATGCCCCTCGATACACAAAAGCTCTGGAACTCCTTGTTATCAAATTGAGGCTCATTGTCTGTGGTGATCTGCAATGGTACACCAAAACGACAACAAATATTAGATATGACAAACTTGATCACGTCTTTGGCCTTTGTTCCTGCGAGTGGTTCAGCCTCCACCCACTTAGAAAAATAGTCGACTGCCACAATTATCGTCTGTCTGCCTCCAGACGCCATTGGTAGAGGCCCAACTAGATCAATGCCCCATCTGTCAAACGACACTGCCTCTGAAATGCTTTCCATCAACACCCCAGGTTTGTGAATCACATTAGCGTAGCGCTGGCACGTGTCGCATCGTTTGACTAAATCTTTTGCGTCGGCCGCAATAGTGGGCCAATAATATCCAGCCAAGAATACCCTTCGGATTAAAGCCTTGTATCCACAGTGGGCAGATCCTTCACCGTCGTGCAGTTCGGAGAGGATAATCTGTGACTCGGGCCCACTCAGACACCTCAATAATGGCCGACTCAGAGATCTTTTATACAGCAATCCTCCCAGCAGAATGTAGCCGTGAGACTTGAATCTAACTTTCCTGGCTTCATGCTTTTCGACCGGTAAAATGTCATTGGCCAAAAAATCAATGATAATCATTCTCCAATCGTGCGAAATCACGTTGCTTTCCTCCGAGATGGTCATCGCGTGCTCTTCACCAATCGAGATCGAAGGGCACTCCTGAACCAAAACCCACAGGTAACCTTCTGTCCGTGAAGCGGAGGCCAGAGAATCCGGGACAGCATTTAACTCTCTTCGAACATGCTCGAACTTGACTCCCTCAAATTCAGATGGCAAGTTTTTCATCAGCTTCAAATACTGTATCAGCGTTTCTTTTCTGGCCTCGGACTCCCCTGAGGCTTGATTTATCACCAACTGTGAGTCACTAATCAATTTAATCCTTCGAGCCCCACATATTTGAGCCAAACGCAAGCCTGCTAGAGCAACTTCATACTCAGCTTCGTTATTAGTAGCCTTAAAACCGAAACGAATGGCTTGGAACATAGCTACCCCTTTCGGGGAAATTAATTGGACACCTGCCCCACTTCCTGAAATATTCGACCCGCCATCCGTCCGTATTACCCATTCCTCTTCGTCAACCTCGTCGTGTACCTCCTGTGCCCCTCTGTCTAAATGGAACTCGACCAAGAAATCGGCTAAAACTTGTGCTTTTATCGCCGTTCGAGGCTCAAACGTTATGTCGAAGTCCCCTAGTTCTACTGACCATTTAGTCATCCTGCCCGATATGTCTGGTCTTTGTAATAAACTCTTCAGGGGAAAAGTCGTCCGAACAATGATTGGGTGGGCCTGGAAGTATGGCCTCATCTTTCGAGCTGCCGTTACTAACGCTAAAGCTACCTTCTCCAATGTGAGATACCGCTTCTCTGCATCCAGCAAACTCTTACTGACATAATAAATTGGCTTCAGAAGAGAGTCATCTTCGCGGAGAAGAACGACACTGACCGCACAGTCTGACACCGCTACATAGACAATTAATGTTTCCCCTACCAAAGGTTTGGATAAGACTTCCGGAGACGTCAAATAGTCTTGGATTTGACGAAAAGCGGTCGAACATTCTTCGGTCCAACAAAACTGCTTCGTATTCCGTAATACTTTAAAAAATGGAGCACATTTATCCGAAGACCTCGAAATGAACCTATTCAAAGCGGCCAACCTCCCTATCAGGATTTGTACTTCCTTAATATTTCGGGGGAGGGGGGGGGGGGGGGGGTCATGGTGATCAGAGCTTTTAGCTGCTCGGGATCAGCCTCGATGCATTTTTCGCTGATCATGTAACCAAGAAATTTGCTTGACCTCACCCCGAAGATGCACTTTTCCGGATTAAGTTTGAGATTGACTCTGCTCAAATTTCGAAATGTCTCTGCCAGGTCATCGAAATGGTCTTCGTCTCGCTCACTTTTGACTAACATATCATCGATATAGGCTTCCATGTTCCGCCCAATCTGCCCCTCAAAGGTTTTATTGACCAGGCGCTGATAGGTTGCCCCCGCGTTTTTCAATCCGAATGGCATGACCTTATAGCAGTATAGACCTCGCCCAGTAATAAAAGAAGTGCTTTCCTCATCGTTAGCGGCCAGTCGGATTTGGTTGTACCCTGAGTAAGCGTCCATAAATGACAACAATCGATTTCCGGAGGTCGAATCCACTAATTGATCGATGCGAGGCACAGGAAACGGATCCTTAGGACAAGCCCTGTTTAAGTCTGTAAAGTCAATACACATTCTCCACTTGCCATTTTTCTTTCGTACTAACACCGGATTCGACGCCCATACGGGATAATACGACTCGCGAATATGGCCTATGCTCAGTAGTCTTTCGACCTCCAACAGAATTGCTGAGGCCTTTTCCAGGGAGACAGGCCGTCTTTTTTGGACTATGGGTCGAACATCTAATCGT
Source organism: Limnanthes douglasii subsp. nivea (assembly GCA_036936605.1). Lineage (NCBI taxonomy): Eukaryota > Viridiplantae > Streptophyta > Magnoliopsida > Brassicales > Limnanthaceae > Limnanthes > Limnanthes douglasii. Next base: position 182,975,138 of record JAUPFV010000001.1, on the reverse strand, counting down.
ATCGTGAGTTTATGACACATGATTTTCGGCGGCACTCCAGTGACATCCTGTCCACACCAAGCAAACATATCAAGTTTATCAGATAAAAAAGCAATTAATTTCTCCTTAAACTCTAGAGAGAGGTGGACCCCAATCTTTAGAACTTTGTCGCTCGCAAATTCGTGTGTCGCAGAATCTTCTTATGGGACCTGAAATCCGGGGGCCTCCCTCAGATCTTCACAGGGGATGAGTCCGGGGGGGAGCCCCTTTAATTGCTATGATGGGTCGGTAGTCTCTCCCCGAACCCCCTTAGAGGATAGGGCTATCTGGTAACATTCACGTGCCATCTTTTGGCTACTTCGGACTGTCCCAACATTGTTTCCGACCACATACTTCAAGCACTGATGCACTGTGGAGATTACGCCATGCATCCGGGACAACCAAGAGCGACCCAGGATAGCATTATATGAGGTTGGTACGTCGACCACAATGAAAAGTACCTCCACCTCTTTCTTAAATGGTCCACGGCCCAGCTCGACCACACACTGGAACTCTCCAACCACCACCGCTGTAGCACCAGTAAAGCCTACTATAGTCCTGTCGGACCTTCGAATGACCGGTGGGTCAGAGATACGTCGGTAAGTGCTCATAAACAATATATTCGCGGAGCTCCCTGTGTCGATGAGTATTTTCTGAATTTGATCCCCAGCGATGCCTGTTGCGATCACTACAGCGTCTTCATGAGGGCCGGCTACATTCCGCATATCATCATCATCGAAACAAATAATTGGGGTAGGCGATCGGTACATTTGCGCAGAGACTCCCGCTTCAATCTGGGTGGTCAGGTTGACCATGTGCCTTTTTTGGGAGCTGTTGGAATTTCCCGCAATTGTGTCTCCTCCGAAAATCGCCAAGGAATCGAAGAACGCACAAAGGCTATCCACTTTCCCCCTCGGAATTTCTTCCTCTACCAAGTTCACATTGTTCCTCCCCACCTTGGGGTCCAAATACTCTTGCTCAACGTCAAAATCGTCGACCCCTTCAGAAATCACCATGGCTGTGTCAGTGTTCTTTGAGACAGCTTTTACCACGGCATTTTTTGGGAGTGTTTTTTGACGAACTCCAACAACATTCCATTCTCGATCAGGGCTTGCACCTCTTTCTTCAAAGCTATGCAATCCTTGGTGTCGTGCCCGATATCCTCATGATACTTGCAATATTTGTTGACGCTTCTGCTTTCCATCAGAGTCTGTATTGGAAAAGGCTTCCTGAACGGGACCGTAGATTTAGCTTTATCAAATATCGCAGCAACATTTTCTGTCAGCTCCGCGAAATAATCGGGTCGAACCCATTTGTTTGACATGAGTCTCGCTCCTTGATTGTAGTTTTGTTGATTGCCATAGTGCTGAGGGTTCGATTTTTGCCTCGGTGGATACTGACCCGTACTTTTAGTCTGAACGTTCGATCGAGCGCCATGGGCGTTCGACTCAGTCCTCTGAAATTGATTCTGGTCCAACTGATCTCCTTTCTCCGAGGCTTGGGTCTCTTCTACCAAGATCCTCTTCTCAACTTGATCGAGCAATGCTCCAAAAGTCATCGCCTGACTTTCTGCCACCGTATCCTTCAACAACCCGGGGAGCAGACCCATCCTGAAAGCTGCCAGCGCCACTGAATCCTTACAATATTCCATATCCGTTTTTGTCTTGACAAAGCGATTAGTGTAATTCTTGAGGCTCTCCCCCACCTTCTGTTGACAATAGATGATCGTGTCTCCATTGGCTCGGAACTTCTTGCTCCCCACGATGTGTTATCTGAAGATGTTCCAAAACATATCAAAATTCTTTATCGATCCCTGAGGTAGCCTGTTGTACCACTTAGATGCTACTCTCTTGAAAGTCTGGGAGAATGCTCTGCATAGCAGCTTGTCATCATCGTCGAAATTGATCATAAAATTCTTAAATTGCTCGATGTGATTATCAGGATCCTGTGTCCCATCGAACTTTTCTAACTTTGAAATATCAAAGTGCTTCGGGAGGTTTCCCACTAAGATCTCCGAGGACAGAAGAGAGGCTCTCCAGTTGTGACCTGTACGATAAATGTTGGATCTAAAATTATCGTTATTCGAAAAGTACAAACCCTCCTCGGAAGGTAAAGTGTATTGCTGCTGTCATTCTGAATTTCGAGGACCCATATCCTCTTTCTTGTCAGGACACTTTGCCTGTTCATGAGACCGATCGCCACCTCGGTCATGGTGACTCTTTTCTCTCGAGCATTTCCTCTCCGAACTTCTTCCTCTTCGGAAATCGGTTCGCCTATGATCACGTTTTTTCCTCCTGTGGTATCTTCGAGGAGACGATTCCGAAGTGCTGTATCGCGAGTAGTCGATTGAGTCGGCCGAATCCGAACGACGCCTCTCTCTTCTCCTCGGAGATCGCCGCTCGCGCCCCCGATATCTGTCGTCCCTATTTTTGGGACGAATTTCAGTTTCGCGTTCCTCCTTCTCAATAACAGCCTCTCTCCTTATCTCGGATCGAAGATTCTCCTGTGCGGCTTCATTTTTTGCTTTCAATCTTTCGATTTCCAGCAGCAATTCATTCCTTCGAGCCAGAAGATCTGAGTCATCAAAAGCGTTTTCGACTCACTAACCTCATTCTCCCTCGTATTCCATATCATTCCGGTAATCATCGCCTATCAAGTTCTCCTCGCAATTGTTGACCACATCGTCCCCTTCCATAGTTCTCCTCGGAACATGGATTATTTCCAGGAAGCGATTGCCGTTAGAGCGATCCTCGCTTTCCACAGACGGCGCCACTGAAGAGTTTTAAGATGGTCCAGGGGTGATTATGCGATACGAAGAATGTTGAGAGACGATTTTGCGATACAGAAATATCTTAGTGTCAGATTTAGAGAGAGAAAATCTAGATTATTAGATTAAGTAGAGAGATAAAGTCTCGTACTATTCATCTCGGGATTTGTGAAGCGTGTGTGGTCCTTTTATAGTACAATTGCGGACCCCACACGCTTTAACTTGGACTAATTACATCTTTTGGTCCCTATATTTTACTTTCTTCCTATTTTGGCTATCTCTTTATACAATTTAGACAATTTGGTCCTTACATAGTTATTTCTATGCATTTTCCTCATATCACACTTTTCCTTTGCTATTTTCTCCTGCCAAGTTTCTTCTTTACACTTTTCTCCTTGTCTTTTATTCTTCCTTATCAGATATGACGCACCAAATGAAGAACATGTTTTCTTGTGGATATTACACACCAACAAGAGAAGAGTAAAACTTAAGAATTTTTTTCAGAATCAAGATAGTCTAACCATTAGAGTTCTGAGTACATAGTTTTTATAGGAGAAATAACTAGCCTTGAACACAATTAAGGCTGTTCTTGGAAACATAATGCATGCCTCTAAAACAATTAAGGCTTTTCTTGGAAACAAAATGCTTTAATATTGAAAATACAAAGTATTAATGATATAAGCTGGAAATCAGACCCTTCCCTCCTCCAAGGACGTGGCTTTTGGTGTAGATGGGCCTTGGGATTTTATTTCAACAAATGGGCAATGGTGAAGTGAAACAATTGCCTCATTAAAAACCTTGTCAAGAAAACCCATTGGGACAAAACTTGAATAAGGGAAAAAGAGTACAATCGAGACACTTTCTCATTTGTTGAAATCAATTAGCTTGAATCAAGACCAAAGTGGTTTGACAAGCTTTTCTACCATACTTGTTGTTTTGATCACGTGGATTCTCTAGTTGATTAAGCAATCCTCCAACAGCTTTGTTAAATTTTTTTGCTCTTGATCGAGTTGTTGGACCAGCCGGTAAAATAAGAATATCTTCAACTTCAAGCTCATCTTCTTTTTCAAGTTGTTCATCTGGTTCTTGCACATTTCCATGTTCTAAGCTCCTTGTGTCATCTAGGATCACATCAGCTGATCGCCAACCCTTTTGGCAATATATTTAACATATTTCTTCCAATATCTATCATACCCTTTCGGTTGCTATAGAAAATTTTAATACCATACACAAGCCTGATGATCAATCAAGAAATTCGGATATACGGTCCCATTGTATCAACAATTTTAACAATTGTTGTTACACTAGTGAGATTACAGATCTCTCCTCAAATTGTTTCCAATTCTCATAGTACAACAAGAAAATTGAAAAGCCTATATCCTCCAAAATTAATAGGGTTTTTATCAATGTTCATTAGGATGATCACTTTTCCAACTCTTTCGCTCATTATGATCTCCCACATACATCTGACTACACACCCATCACTCTACACCTTAACATGCCTAATCACCATATCAAAAGACCTTTTAGGTAGTTTAATATGTATAAATCCTACCAATACTTCTCTTAGTTATCACTAATAACTGGAACACCCCTTACGAGGATTTCACTATGTTATTAATTCCTATAAAACTTAAGCATCTCCATGAGGCGCTTTCTGTTCTCAACAAAAGGGAATTCAGTAGTATTAGTGAGCGCATTACTGATGCCCCATCATTTCTTCTACATGCCCATCAACAATTGGGTATTGACCATGTTAACCTATCTTATTGAGGCAAAAATATATACCTAAAAAACTTATATCTTCCCAACAGAGTTGAGGAATCGTTCACAAAACCGAAATCCTCATGAAACCTGGTTTAAGCTTGGAGGTTTCAATTCAAAATTCTTTGACAAAAATATAACATCTCAGAACAACCCGGATGATGTTACCATCTCTGACCCCAATGGTATCACCAACATATTTGTTAATTATTTAAAAAACCTCCTAGGTGCTAGAAATGATCATAATTATCTCGGTCTCCATAAGATTAGAAGTTTGATAAACATTAGACTAAGAGATTAAAAAAAATGCATGATCAACTCTGTCACTGACTATGAGAATAAACAAGATTTGTTAAACATTGCCAACAATAAGGCCTCATTGGAGTCACGGCTTCAGTGCGAGTTTCTTCAAAACCTGCTTGTTTATTATCGACCCCTAGTTTTGTAAAGTCGTGTACCATTTTTTCATCCTTAAGACGGATAACCCCTCCACCCTATCAAACTTTAGACCCATAACTTGTTGTAATGTATTTACAAAGTTATCCCGAAAATCCTCACTACTAGGATCACTGACTCCATTGCTTCCCTCATCGAACCATCCCTATCAAACTCGTTTCAAATGAGTTTACTAGTATCTCTGGTCCCAACCTCAACCATACTAAAAGCCAAGTTTATCTCTCGGGGGTCTCAAACCCAATCCACCTCACTATCATCTCCTCCATTGGGTTCAAGGAATGATCCTTCCTAGTTTGGTACGCCGGGGTCCTCATTATCACATCTCGTCTCACTTATAATAACTTAAAACCCCCTTCACCAAAGTCACTAACCGTATAGACTTATAGGATTCCAAATACCTTTTTATGCTGAAAAATATAACTGATCAAGGTTATTATTTTTGAAAGTCAAGTTTATTGGTCGTTAAAGTTTATACTACATGTTCGTGTCCTCAAGAAACTAATCCAACTCTTCCGCTAATTCTTGTGGTCCGGTCTAAAAATCAAACTCTTGGGCTCCAAAGTCGCATGGATTCGTCCAGGCAGAAAGGTTACATCAATTCCATCTATTATAAATCGATAACAGTATCAATCTCATCATCTTTCTTTTTACTATGCAGGATGTTAAGCTCTGGAGTCCTAATCAGAATCGAAATATATTTACCATATGTAATAATTATAACTACATCTGCCCCCTTGCGCAGCAAGTCTCTTAATCTCGTTTGGAACAAGTACAACATCTATAAACACTTATTTATTGTCTGGTTAACCATCTATGGTATACTAACTACCTGAGACGCACTCTTTTAACAAGGACTCACCATTAACCTTGAATGTGCCTTATGTGCCAGCTCACCAGAGAATATTAACAACATCTTGGTTGAGTGCTTTTAGCCTCAAAAAATTTGAGAGGCTACTTCCAAAAAAATCAAGGTCCCACCCTTGATTGTTGACTGGCCATCGTGGTTGTGTATTGCCAGTGCATGACCTCCCTCACCTAACAAACTTGACCATCTTTGAAGGGTTTTTTTATGCGGTTGTCTATTATATTTGCAAGAGTGAAACGCTTGGATCTTCACTGACTTTCCATTGTTGGGTTCAGCAATATCCCATCGTATCCTCTCGGACCTCATCTACTGATTTCACGGCACCAAGATACGCTGGATGTGCTAAAACTTATACTTACTCAATTTTTTGTATTTGTTTTAGATTCCACCATGCATAACCTACGTTCCCAGTGGGTCTGTTTGAACACCTATCAGCTTCAACTTCATTCGACTTTCTTTTAACTATGTTAGGACGTTTATCTACACAAATACTCCCATATAACTTGCATGACCATCTATTTTGTTAATTTTTTTGATGAGGGATGCCCCAATGTAAATTTAAATAATCTATTTCTTTAATACATATATTTTTTACACAAAAAGTGAATCTAATTACGCAACCCAACAACACTGACTAATTACGCAGTCAGATTGAATATAATTCCACACCCGGTCAACACTTAGTATTTACACAACTCAACAACACATAAGTACGCAAATGCACTTGCAAACTACCATTAATCCCCAAATATGTTTTCCAGAAAATTGTTGTTCTCTGATGATTGTCAATATGTTTACGTGAATGTATGAAATTAAACAATTATAATAACAGAAACAATCATATAAATCATGAAACAACCACAAAATAATTCAACACAAGCAAGATGAGAAAACAAAAATCACCTGAATCAAAAAAGAATCGCTAATTATAGAAGAATAAAAGAGATGGATTGAAAGAAAAACAAAGAAGTGATAACCAATTTACAGAAAAAATTGATCGGAAGAAAAAAAAAACTAGAATCGAATAGAGAGAAAAGAATATCGAAGTATAAGGCTAAAAATCATGGTTAGTCACCAGAGTTGACCATTTGTTTTTAAAACGGCCACTTATTTAATTTTTGTATCAAACGAGACACTTTGTTTCACTAGTGACGTTGTTTTTTTTTTCCACTTATTGAACATTTTTAGTCACCGTTGATGACCATAAATATAAAGAAAACTAACAAAATTGGTAATTTTGAAACAAATATAACTTGAACGACAGTTTTGGAACAAATATAACTTGAGCGAAAGTTTTGAAACAAGTACCTAAATCTGGTGAATGTTGTTAGCCAAGTACAAGTTATAGACATAAAATAAATAAAGGTATTATTGGTATTTCGAAAGTCCAAATAACTATTAATATTTTTAATTCTAATTTAAATCTGAATAATAATGATTTTTTTATCAAATATTTTAGATGATTATTGATGAATAGATTAGATGTTTCGCCGTTATTAATGTATTATTATTATTATTATTTTCGAAAAAACAAGTATATATATTGTAATTATAACACTAAATAGATGGGATTATTATTATTATTATTTATTTATTTTTTTTCGAAAAAACAAGTGTATATATATATTGTAATTATAACACTAAGCCGAAACGCCAGCTCTTTTATAAGGGCATGGCTATAATGAGACCCCAAATTCAGAATTTTTTTTTCTTCAATGTGAAATGTCCATTTTGCCCTTCACTTATAAGTCACAATTTTGAACCAAAAACCAACTTTTCTCCAACTACTCTCTAGAGCTTTCTCTCTCTAAAACTACCTAAAATCTCTAAAAATCATGGATTTGAGTGATTGGAGTGAAGGATCAGCTGCAACCTTGATGATTTCGCATCGGAGGAAGAAGAGCCGTTGACGGACCATTTAGATACCCAAAATGAGGTATTTTCCGAAATTTTTCGAGTCAGTGCGAATATAGCGGTGGTACCGCTATATTTTTGATGAACTGCGAACTGGGGATTCGCAGTTCGTCCCTAATTGTGAACTGCCCGTTCGCGCAATCCCCAGATGGACGAACGGGTCGTTCGCAAAAAAGCCTGATGGACGAACGGCCCGTTCGCGAAAAAACCAAACCCACGAACGGGCTGTTCGCAATTAGGCTGAATTTTCGAGTTCGAAATTCGTAAAGTTGCTGAATTTTCGAATTTGTAATTCGCAATTTTGCTGAATTTTCGAATTTGAAATTCGCAAAAATGACCTGTTTTGGAATTTATATGATCATGTAGGTATAAATATGTTCTCATATAATTGCATGAATGAACTATGTAGGAACCCGGTCCACCGCCATGTTCGATGGCCGATTACACGAAAGTGTTTAGTACGGACACTTATTACACCAAAGCCGATTTGGTTGATTGGGTCGAGTCCGAAAGCATAAAGCTAGGATTCATTTTGGTCCGGAGTAAAAACGACGACGGTACAAAAAGCATGAAAACTCCTAGGATATATTTTAGGTGCGAGAGGCACGGGGTTTACAAACCTAACCCCAAACCGGGGTATGTTAAGAAGCGCCGAGAATGTTCATCGAAAAAATGCGGGTGTCCGTTCTACTTGAGAGGGAGTCCGGTCTCAGAGCTACCGGGTTATTGGAAAGTGGTTGTGCTAAACGGGAAACACAACCACGATCCATTTTTGCACTTGGATGGTCACTCTCGGGCCGCTAGACTAAAAGTCGAAGAACAATTGTTCGTTCGTAGTCAAACGGAAGTCGGTTCTCGACCGAGAGAGATATATCGCGGGTTGAAGATTAAAGACCCGCAAAATGTATCAGGCATGCGCACGATATACAACATGCGGCAAAAACATGATTTGGTTGATAAAGCGGGCAAGACCCAAATGCAATACTTGTTTGCTAAGTTAAAAGAACACGAGTACTATGTTTGGGAGCGAAGTTGTGAAACAATGGACGAGATCCTCGAGTTGTTTTTTGCACACCCTAAAAGCATCGATTTCATGCGAACGTTTCCTCAAGTTCTTATAATGGATAGCACGTACAAGACTACAAGGTATAAGATGCCTTTACTTGAAATAGTGGGCCAAACTTCGACGAAGAAGACATTTTGTGTTGCTTTTGTTTTTTTGAGTTCCGAGAAACAAGAGAACTACACTTGGGGGTTGAGTGTTCTAAAGATGGTGTTGACGAACAACAAGTGCCCATTACCTAACATCATTGTCACCGATAGGGAGTTGGCTTTAATGAATGCTATCGACGATATATTTCCGGACGCAACTCATATGTTATGCACTTGGCATATTGGTAAGAACGTCACCTCTTACGCTAGAAAAGTTTTACCGAATGTGGAAATGGCCGATGAGTTCGGGGAATATTACCAAAGGGTAGCCTATTCGGCCACGCTCGAAGACTATAACAAAAACCTTGCCGATATGCACCACACGTTCGCATTTTGTCCATTGGCTATCGACTACGTTATGAAGCAATGGATTGACGAATATGGACATAAATTCCTCAACATTCACACGAACAAATTTAAACATTTTGGCAACCAAACTAGCAACCGGTGAGTTATATTTCCATATCCACCCATTTTATTTAAATATAAAGTGTTAGAAATCTAACGTATTTTATCTCATGTTGTAGGGCGGAGAGTGCTCACTCTAGCCTCAAGCGGGCAATTGGTAGTAGTCTATGCACGTTCGAACAATTTTGGAAACATGTTCATGCGCACCTATCCGCTCAACACTATAACATTTTCGAGTCATTCGAGCGTAGTCGGTATCGTCCAAGAAACTCAACTAGGGGCCTAACAAAACCATCTACAAGGATGTCAAAGGTGAGCTTTCATCTCAAGCCATAGAACTAATAGAGGAAAATCTCGCAAAGTCCTTGAAAATATGGTTCACACCCAGAGTGTGTGGGTGTGTTATTAGGACAACTCATACTTTACCATGTGCATGCGAATTAGCTTTGATTTATAAAGAAGGAAGGGCGGTTAGAAAAGATGAGTGTGATGTCTATTGGAGTACGTTAAGGATCAAACCTAATGAGGAGTTTGATACCGAAGACGAGCTCACTAGAAAAATCTCCTTAATAGGTAGCACCATCCGCGGTTACGGGCAACACATCCAAGACCACATTATAAATAGGATGATGCAAATCCTAGATCCCGCTAGAAGTCATGTTTTGGATCCTCGGGAGCCGGTTGTTACTAAGGGTAGGAAAAAAGCCGGTCGGGACAAATCAACTCAACGGGACCCTAGCGAGTGGGAATACGATGGAAGTCTAGGCGCTAGCACTCCCGGCACGATAGGTAGCACGGCTACATTTCTACCGCCAAAAAACAAGACGAAAGAAAAAGCGAAAACCAAAGCTCAACCGAAGAAAGATAAAGTGGCTCGACCGAAAAAAAATCATCAAAGGGAAAAGATTTTAGCGGGTACGAGAGTTGGTTTCCTAGCTATTTGCATGACTACATTTCTAGCGTCGAAGACGTCTCTCCCGGCGGTAATTGCGGATTCCGAGCCGTTGCTTTGACGGTATACGGTAAATCCGATTCATGGGACTAAGTTAGACGGGATTTGATCGGCGAATTGCAAAACGAACGTGAGCTATGGGAGAGAGTGTTTGATGGATCACAAGGTGTAGATAACCTTGTGAGAAAGTTGAACGTTTTCGAATTGTATGGTGCCGGTACTAGGCATTGGATGACGTTACCCGATTTAGGGTTAGTGATAGCCACTAGATACCAATGTATCGTATACCACATTTCACTCCACCAATCGTACACTTATCTACCTCTACGTGGTGTGCCTCCTCGATCATGTCCTAACCTCGAAATTGGTATAGGTTTCGTTCATGGTAACCATTTCGTCAAAGTAAGTTTACTACAGTGTGTTTCAATGTTTTATATTATTTTCGTGACCAAATATTTATCTACCTTTTATTTGTGTAGGTTGTGTTGGATGGACCACTTCCGGAAATATATCCTACTTGGTTTCCGTTTCGTACGGATCATGAAGTGACCGGTTGGGCAATATCGCTCGACAAGAGATTGAACAAACATAACCAAATCAAGCCCGCGCAGCCATCGACCGCACACGAAGAGCCACCACGTATCTTCGATTTGAATGAAGACTAATAATTTTATTATGCATTACGTGTTTAACCGAACTCCGTTGTGTCTACGAATATTTTTAGAACTTTCACTTTGGTTTGTAATCGATACTCCCACGTTTTATTTTATTTTAAAATTCCATTACTTATAATTGTTGTAAAAACAAGTTGCACACCACAAAAAATTACAATTTTATCCAAAAAAGTGTGAAAAAATTTTAAATTTCGGCCCAGTGGCGGATTTGCGAACGTTGTACGCGTGATTTTGCCCAAATTGTGAACTCCCACCACTACGATTTAGCAAAATCGCGAAGTGTAGGTTCGCAATTTTGCCCAATTTCATGGGCCTGCATTCGTAAATCCGGCGTTTTACAAGCATCTGTGTTCGCAATACCCTCTGGAAATTTTGTTTTTTCAACTTTTTGTGACCTTAACGACTCCAAAACTGATTTTTCTTTTTGCCAACATCAAACATTAGTCAAGTGGCCCTAATGATTTGAATTTTGCGGAAAAAAAATAAAATAAAAAAAAATCAAAAAAGTTAAAAAAACGACATCGAAGTAGCCTAAAATGGTCACATTTTGTGACCTTAACGACTCCAAAACTGATTTTTATTTTTACCAACATCAAACATTAGTCAAGTGGCCCTAATGATTTGAATTTTGTGGAAAAAAAAATCTCAAAAAAAGTTAAAAAAACGACATCGAAGTAGCCTAAAATTGTCACATTTTGTGACCTTCCCGACTCCAAAACTGATTTTTCTTTTAACCAACATCAAACATTAGTCATGTGGCCCTAATGTTTTGACTTTTGCGGAAAATAAATAAATAAAAAAACTCAAAAAAGTTAAAAAAACGACATCGAAGTAGCCTAAAATGGTCACATTTTGTGACCTTCCCGACTCCAAAACTGATTTTTTTTTAAACTGAATTTTTTAAAATCTTTAATATTAATTGTGATTTGAAGTATAAGATAAGATATATGAACCGACTAAAAACTACTTAAAAGTAGGATAGCGTTGTCAGACATGTAAGGATAACGTAATCTGGATGGGCGACTAATGTGGTGACACATAATATATACAAAAATACACACATATAGAAGTTAATTATTACAACCCACGTTGTTTAAATCAGGGTCTCATTATAGCGAAAATCAACATTGCATTCGAAATAGTATGAATTGAGCTATAATGAGACCTCATCCAAATACTAAACGCCCACCAAAATTGACTCGCCTCCTATAAAATGGGACATAAAATCTAACAAAATACGACACTTTTGCAACCTACCGCACGAACGAAAATTTAAAACTCGTTAACGTTTACGTATGGAGTTTACGGCGGACGAAGATTACCACATGCTTCGAGCTGTGAAGATTGCACGCGAGATATTGGGGGAAGATACAAGTGATCAGTTTTTCGAGCGTGTCCTATGTACGATGTATATGAACTACGGTCGTTTTGGTACAAGAGGTGTCGTTATACGTACTCGTGAGCAGATCAAAAGCAGATACAATTTTTGCAAGCCAATACAACATTTGTGTTTCTTGCCATCGCTTATTAAGCGAGAAGCAGCCTCCGTTTGGAACCTAACCTTGATAGACTACATCACAAGGGATATGGTAGCATTTCTAGAGGACAAAATAATTGCAAGGGGTGAAGTGGATGACGTGGAATACAAACTTAGATACGACTACGACTAAGCCTTCCACTTATGCAGTGTTACGTATTACTGGTTGTTGTTTGAAGTTGTCAATTTTCTAATCAGTTGTTGTTTGAAGTTGTGATTTTCGTATTACTGTCTGTTGTTTGAAGTTGTCAATTTTCTTATCAGTTGTTGTTTGTAGTTGTGATTTTCGTATTACTGTTTGTTGTTTGAAGTTGTCAATTTTCTTATCAGTTGTTGTTTGAAGTTATTATTTTCGTATTACTGGTTGTTATTTTTAAGGTGTGACTTTTTTATTAGTTGTTGTTTGAAGTAGTGGGTACCAAATAATGTCTACAAAACTAGGTAATGAAAACTTTAACAAGTTATAGCATTAAGTAAAACAAACAGACAATACAGACACTACCAGATGGAAACTATTAAAAACATATCACAATGCTCAATCGTCGAAGTCGTATCCCAAGTTGTCGTCAGACTGAATCCCCTCTTCCCTCTGAGTAATCCTATTCTCAAGATACGCTACCATATCCTTCGTGATGTAGTCTACCACGGTCATGTTCCAGACGGTAGCTGCTTCTTGCTTAATTTTAAAAGGTAGAAACAACAAATGATCCATTGGTTTGCAAAAAATGTATCTCTCCTTGATTTGGTCACAGTTACGCACGACAATACCTTCAGTTCCTAAACGCCCGTAGTTGTAGTACATATTACACAAGACCAGCTCGAAAAACGCTTCGCTACTATCTTCTCCCAATTCTCGTTGGGCGAGTTTCACTGCCTCGAGCAAATGGTAATCTTCATTAGGGGTAAACTCCATTGGTTAAATTGTTACTGTTCGAATAGTGCTTCACGTCTATTTATAGGGTCGTGGTTGTTTGGGCGGGAACTACATTTAAAGCAGATATTTTTTGCGGCAACTTTTTTAGATGTCTCGTTATAGCGGAAAACCTGGTGATGGAATTTTTGTTATAATGAGACCCCTCATATTATTGCACTGAAAAGTTATTGTACTTTTTTAAATATTAGGTGTTGCATACTCATTCGTCCGTTTGGAGGGAATGGAGTGAAGGTTTCCCGCTAAAAAGAGATTTAAGCGGGAACAAAGACAACCTTTCCCGCTAACAAATTTTGAGTTGAACCACCCAGTTCGAGTTTATAAATACTACCATCAGACTAAGAAACTAAACATTTAAGGTATAACAATGTGTGATTCGGGCTGGAACGTAGACGAAGATGCAAGCCTCCTAAACACATTTGACATCGTGAGGGGTGCAATAGAAGAGGAGGTTCCTGGCTTCATCGATGCGGTCTTGTGCAGAATGTTCCTCAACCACGGTAGGGAGGCTTCCTGCCCAGGATGTATGATGCCTCGACCACGCACACGCGAAGAAGTGTCCGAAAGGTTAGCTTACCTTAAACAGTGACTTTACAAATCGAGTCACTTCCTTGGGAAGTCCAAACCAACCTCCGAAAGCGATTCGACATTGGATCGCAAAGTACAATCACGCCGGAGATGGTATCGTATGCGACACAGTCGGAAGAGCAACAAATAGCTGACGCAATAGCGAGCGCCGTTGAAACGTATTCAACTCCCGAAGGAAGTAGTGATTCAGATGGGTATGGAATGAACTATCCGACTCCGTAGAACTAAGTGTGCAATGCTGACTGAGGGTTAGTTTGTCTACCGTTTGCTTTAATTTAGTTGCTTGTGTATTTTTAATCACGCAATGCTTTTGGTTTATGTGTGTAATTTCCTTATGTATTTTATATTATGGGAGAATTCTAGGTGTTATTGTTTAAGTGTTGTTGTTTTTAAGATACACATCATATAAGCGAAATGAACAACTTAAGCAAAATTAAATCAGAAAAATAAGGTAGTATCAACTTATCCGAACAAAAACGACAAATAAAGAACCAAAATCAATTCCATACAACCATGTAAACCAAAGCAACAACTAAAGCAAAGCAAAAAAATAATGTAGTATCAAACAACCGGCCTGCTAGTCATATAATACAAATGCACTCAAACTCAATCCAACTGGCGGTACTGGACCCCTAAAAGGTGACACTCCTGTACCTCCCGACGCAAGTCCTCCACACTCATCGACGCCGCTCTAGAATGAACATCAGTAACACGATCGGAGAGGTGATACAGTCGTGCCTGATATGTCATCGCACTAGGGGGCTCTGGAACATGCAAAGCAGATGGAGCAAGAATACTAAGATCAAGCAGAACGTACCATAGGTGGTCACTGATCCATACATCGTACGTCGTGGTCGTGCCAGGACCGCCTAAAATGTACCTGTCACCGCGAATCCTCCGGTCAACAACGTGTGAACTCCATGATATCCACGTGGCCTCATCCCACAAGAAGCGCGTGTTCACACGCTTTCGCCTATGTACAGGTACAACAGTCCGCAGCGCCGGTGGTATGTCCTAAACGTGCCCTAGCTGTCGAGCCACCCGAAGCGGATAGTACGCCTCAACTACGTCGAACGCCTTCAGCGTGTGGTCAATCCAAGCCACATCCTGAGAAGGGAAATGAGAACGATGATGCTCGTAAGGCATGAACCAAACCTGTGTCATATGAAAATGTTAGTTAATAATCTTCCAAAAATGAAAGTAATAATAAATTAAAGCTATGGAAACAAATATAACAAATCATTGTAACTCACATGGTTCGCCGTCAACGAAATCAGTCCCTGTCGGATGTTAATCCGAGTCTCATCATCCGCACGAAACGGCGTCGGTACATATCGGCACATGGTCGGCATAGAAAAGTCGTAGGCCGTGTTAATCGTAGGCACAGAAGTGGAGAAATGATCGTATATTCACGCCTCCAACAAGGCAATAAAACCCGCAATCCCTAAAGTCGTGTGCAGCGACGACTTCCCTAGGTGGTGGTACAGCTGAGCTAGTATATGCTGTCCCCAGTTATATCTAACGGAGGAAGTATAATGCTCTACAAACTGGAGGTAATCTAAAGATATACTATTCCCCGTCTTGTTCACTAGAACACAACAACCCAACATATGCCGCAGATAACCCCTAGCGGCGCACTTTACATCACTATCAGACATGATCTCATCTTTATATCTACGTACCATGTACTGCTCGCGTAAAAACTGTAAACGAACAGATCTAACATTACCCCCCCTGTTATGCCCTAACTCATACCTAAAGTCATCAAAATCTATGCCGAATGCACTAGAATACCAAGCCTCACGCTGTCCATTACTAGGAAAAGACTGAACTACGAAATCATCACCTGTGACCGGGAGACCAGTGATGACGTGGACGTCGTCTAGCGTAACCGTCATCTCACCGAAGCTAAAGTGAAAGGTGTTCGTCTCCGAATGCCACCTCTCCAGGAAAGCATCTACAAGATGAACGTTGGTATTCCAACGCTCCAACGCATCTACCAGTGGGCCGAAACAAGTCATCATAACCTGCTCCCTTACCCTGTGCTGCCCAACAAGACCCCACGCACGGTGGGTACCGTACATAGAGTAGCACCGCGAGTACCGGCGAGACTACATAAGACATAAACAACTTAGAAATAATACAAAAGAACATATAAACGTACTTTAAAACACATCATTACTTACCTCTCCAGCAAAGACGTGGTAAGCCTCTTGCTGTGCATACTCTGGATATAGACCAGGTACGTGAGGGTTCACCCTCCGAAATAACAGGTCGAATGTAGCAAACCCCTGGGATAGAACGGGGCCGGAGTGGAAGCGCTAGGCCTACGCCTAACCGACCGTGACCGTGACACAAGCTCAGAGTGCTCTCCATCATCGCTCGAGCCTGCTGAATGTCGAACTGGTGTCTCATGTTTGCGAGGCATGCTGAAATACAACATATAAATTGTTAATAAATATGGGATACAAACTATTTCGTAAAACAAACAAAAAATACAAAAAATTCTATAAATTTGGGAAATTGCAGAAATTGGCAATTTGCGAACTGGGCCTTCGCAGCCCGTGCAAAATTGCGAACGGGTCGTTCGCAATTTTGCACGGGTTGCGAAGGCCCAGTTCACAAATCGCGATTTCCAGAACCATCACCCCCAACTCCCAAAATCGAACCCAAATCCCCAAAACCCAACCCAAATTCATCATGCATGGTACCAAAACGATCCTACTGAATCGACTAACACGAATCTGAAGTTTTTTTTCAAAAAAAACGACTAAATATACATGAAAATCCGACTTTTTATCAAGAACACTAAACTCTAAAAATCACTAAAAATACTAAACTAAAATGCATAAAAATTACATGGATATGTAAAGGATTCGTACCTTAAGCTGTTTGTGATGTTGGATTTGATAAAACTTGTTGTTTTGATTTCGAGTTTTTTGGTGAGTTTGAGAGAGAGTAAAGAGAGAAAAGAGAAAAGAGAGAAAATGGGCTGAAAATAAGGGTTTTATATCAGGGATAAATATGTCTTTTTTCGGGTCTCATTATAGCCAAATAGGATCTCATTTTAGCCTTGCCCCTTTTATAATTACGATGCCACGGTGCCGTCAGCCGGATACAAACTGAATACGTGCTCCCACTTTCGGGCTTCTCTTCTCAGAATATTTTTTCTTCTGCTCATCGAGATCTTTTTTTTGTTTTATATACTTTATCTAGGGTTTCTCTCGTCTGTTTGTCAAATTCATCTTAACAACGTCTTAGTTTGCTATTCTGAGCTGTGCGATAAACCTTAGCCTTTTTGTTCTACTTTGTTATATCACAGAATGCTCCCCAATGGATCCCCTGTAGAGGATTTTTCAAGTAGTGACGAGGAGGATTCCCCTTTTGATAAAGATATGGAACAAGATATGGAAGCAATAAGGTTTGCTTGTATGGCTACCGGGACAAATCCCGATGAGATTGTCATTGACAAAGGAGGCTGCAGGGCCGCGAGAGGAGAGTCCGCCACAGTGAAGATGACCTCGAGCTGTTGCGAAGTATCCGTTCTCGATTTTCTGTTTCCGAACACGCGTGTCCTAGTGTATCTGACGATGATGAAGACCAAGATGACTTTCAAACGCTTCGTGCAATTCAAATGCGTTTCTCTGCTTTCGATGCTCACTGTCGGTTCATCTCTTATGCTTTTAAACCTACTTGATAGAGCATCTTAAATCTCCAATTATATTCTGATCAATGATTTCAGTTAGCTCAATTGTTTTTCACATGAGCTTAAAGCTCACATTTCATTGACCTGCTTTCGCTTTTCAAACCAGATATATTAAGCATGCTTAAACATCTGAGATTGTCATGATTATGGCGCATCTTGTCTAGGTGAAACATAAAGATTCGCATATTCGAATTAACTTTTGATAATTGATTAATCCCTTTCTTTAAATGATTAGACGAGTACCGGTTCAATCCTATCTTTAAACTTATCTAGAATAAATATGGTTAAGACTTGCACATACAGACAGTATTTGCTTTTCTATGGCTATGAGGTATATTGGTTCATGAAGCTGTATCTGAAAGTTGGCTTGGTAAGTATAAAGCCTCTATACTTGCTTTCTCTGATGTCTGATATGTAGCCTCTTATGAATGTATGTGATGATATCTCATATGTGTTCTCTTTCTACTTGTTGTTCTGGCTGCATTCTTTTGGATGAGTCATAGTATTATCTCTCTCATCCCTCCTTTGATCTAATATTATATTATTTTTGGATACTATTATTATGTAGATACAACAAAGAATATCGCATATGATCTCAAACAAAAGCCAGAACAGGTAAATTCATCTGTTATGGCCTCGGAGAATGTAACTTCCAGTGACATCGTGAATAAGACTATCACTTGTGAAGGCTTTCCAGAATCCCAACAATATTGTCTCACCATTTCAGATATTGAAGAAGCTCGTAGTTCTGTCCCTATCTTCAGTGGAAACGGTGAGAGCATGATCACACAGTCTTCTGATAAAGTTGAACAGGATCTATCAGCTTCATGTCAATCATCTGATCTGCGAGTCTGGGACTCTAATTTTCCACAATCTGGGCGAGTGTTTATTAATGCTATTAAGATGAATAGATCTTATCAGAGATTTCTTCGGAAGAAATTGACTCAGCTTGAAGCGAGAATTGAGGAGAACAAGAAGCTGAAAGAGCGTCTAAAAATCCTTAGGGACTTTCAAATTTCCTGCAAAAAAGTTATGGGGCGAGCACTATCTCAGAAAAAAGATCTTATTGTCCTATTGATTTCTGGAAGAAAAGCAGGAGTGTGTGATAACTCTGAGGTAAGGTGCTTGATTTCTCCCGTTACTAATTTATTAACCTTTTCAAGATGCATAGTAATGCGTTGAGAAGCATAGTGCCACATTAGAAGTCCTTATCTTCTTTATTGTCCTATTACCTATGCTCTATTCAAACTACAAAATATAACTTTTGCCTTATAAAATGGATAAGTATATTTTCTTTAATGGTTGAACCATTTCATTCAATTTTCAGGTTTCCATTTGTATTAATATATTCCATTTCTGGTTATAACAGGTTAATGATAAAAAGCTTCGTGCCTTGCATCATGGTCCAGCCAAAAATTGTCATGTCGCTAATTATAACGCAGTATTGACAAAATATCCCCTCCCACTAGATTGCAGAAAATGGTCAAGAGAAGAAATTAAAAATCTTGTAAAAGGAGTTAGACAACAATTTCAAGAAAGGTTGATTCAAGTTGCAGTTGATGATAGATTCAGGTAATTCATTTCTATGTTGTTATTGTTTATATATACTGCTCTCCTGTTCTGACACTATTTAATCCTATAGTTCTGGAGAGGGATCTTCCGGAGATGCAAATCTGGATAGCTTTCTTGAATCAATTAAAGATCTTGAAGTCACCCCAGAATTGTTAAGGCAATTTCTTCCTAAAGTTAATTGGGATCAGTTGGCTTCGATGTACATCGTGGGTCGCTCTGGTACTGAGTGTGAAGCACGGTATATACCTAGAAACCAATGAACTCTTGTTGATTTTGCCATGTATTGTTAGTGACGGTTCTAGAATTTACTTTGTTTGGACTAACAGAGAGGAAAAGAAGGAAGATAAACAATAAGCTCTTGTGTTCTATTTTGTGAACTTATTTGGCATTGCTATACACGGGTGAGTTTGCAACATATTGAAATATGACTGTCAAAGTGTTTTAAAAGAAGTACTCTGCAAGTTAAGATATGACATTGATACCCGTTAATATTCTGTAACTCAGAATTGTTATTTAAATGTTGCTATGTAAATTACAAGATCAACGTAGTTCATCCAAGCTGGCCTTGCATTGCATGCTTCAGTTGACAAGATAATGTTTATATAATAGTTTGTTATCAAAGATGATAGAATTGCCTTTGTTGCAACCTTAAATCATATATTCATAATTACCAAAAAAAAATCACATTCATTTCTGCAGTTGGTTGAACTGGGAAGATCCTTTGATGAACCGTAATCAATGGACTGCTGAAGAGGACAAGAATCTCCTGTTGCTTGTTCAAGAAAAGGGGATTAAGAACTGGCATGAACTTGCAGTATTACTAGGAACTAATAGGACCCCATTTCAATGTTTAGCTCGTTATCAAAGAAGTTTGAATTCTTCCATACTCAGAAAGGAGTGGACAGAAGAAGAGGATGATCAACTTCATCTGGCTGTACAAACTTTTGGTGAGCATGATTGGCAGTCTGTTGCGTCCATGTTGGGTGGAAGAACTGGAGTCCAATGCTCTAACAGGTATATTAAAAATATCATCTTCTTAGAAAGCATTCTGATTGAAATCAAAATTTCGAATCAAAATATACTCCTATCTGATTTAAATCAAGTATTCTCTCATCAAGAGGTTGCCAAATGCAGATGGATGCTAATAGGTATATTAAAAATATCACCTTCTTAGAAAGCATTCTGATTGAAATCAAAAGTTAAAATCAAAATATACTCCTATCTAATTTAAATCAAAAAATTATCTCTCATCAACATTAGATTGCCAAATGCAGATGGATGAAGCAATTACACCCAATCCGGAAAAGGGTGGGTAGATGGACTTTGGAACAGGATAAACGCCTGAAAGTAACAGTGATGCTTTTTGGGCCGAAGAACTGGAAGAAAATATCTCAATTTGTTCCAGGTCGAACTCAAGTGCAGTGTAGGGAGAGGTATGTTAGAGTTATTTATTTATTTTGAGTTCCACAGATGGGTGAACTCTTTGGATCCTTCTTTGAATTTGGGTGAATGGACAGAAGAGGAGGACTCAAAATTGAAAGCATTGGTTGCGGAATTTGGATATAGTTGGTCGAAGATCGCTTCACAGGTACCGCCACGTACTGATAATCAATGTTGGAGGTATTGAACTACCCATTGGAATAGTATTGTTTGGCCGAGTGCCCGTAACATGCTTATGTATTCAAACATGTTGTTTGAGACCTAAAAATCACACTTTCTTTTGTTTGACTTAGCTTTACAAACATAATTTTAGTTCCAAATAAGCATTTTGGAGAACCAATTTGAAAGTGGCTATTGATGCAAGATTTGAATCAAGTATCAGAGACGGACTCGGGCCAATGGGGGAAAGGGTAATGGAGGACAGCTTTAGCCGTTTTCTAACTTTAGGAGCGTTCCATCGAGTAGGTCTGGATCTTCTCTTTCACGCCCATACCACCCTATTTCTGCTTCATTCAATGCTAGGTTACTTCTGAGAACCATTCTCAAGTTAGGATTCTTAGGAGGAGAGAAGCCTAGAGTTGAAGGATGCTGAATAGAAACTTCTTGCGGATTCTCACTCCCCTTATCATGTTGTTTAGCTAATTACCTTATTTCCTAAACGTTAGTTTAGCTGAATACCTATATATATATATATATGTATAGCTATACTTATTGATAAATTCCAGCTTCCAACAATTAACTTTGATCTTTAGTTAAGATTAGGGTTAATAGGAGTTCGGCTTTCTTCTTCCTTCTCTAATTCTCTCTCAAAATTAGGGTTATTTTAGATTAAGGTTGTGTAGAATTTTGGTTCGTATCAGCTACATATATCTTTATCCTTATCGCGCATAATAATTGTTGCATCTGGCTAATATAATTTTAAAATTCATTTTTTATCTGTTGATTTTTTCAAAACGACTTGTGTTGCTTCTGTGTATCTTGGAAACGAAGCCTTTAGCTTTGCTTTGTGTACCCGGTCTTGTCACCTTCGTATTGCATGTTTGACAAATTCAGTAACTACATTTTTATGCAACTATATTAGGTGGAAGATATTGGTTCCTGACAACATACCGCTGCTCAAAGAAGAGAGGATACAACGAAAAACAGTTCTCTTAAGCAACTTTGTAGGTCGGGAGAAAGAGCGTTCTACTCTTCGTCCTTGCGATTTTATTCCGCTAATCAAAGATATGGTATCAGGAGTTGGAATTAAAAATTTATCTACTAAACGTCAAGGAAAATCAAGGTATTAAATGTCTGAAATTTAGTCAGTCCTTTTTTTCTGTTGCATGATATATTGGTTTTAAATATTAGTCTTGCATTGACAAAGGAAGGCACAAATCGTATAGGGAAAGATATGAAGCATCTTTGTAAGTTGTCTTTTTCATAGTTCTTGTGCTAATCTGTGTATTTTCGCTTTCGTATCAGCTTTAAATGAAAAGTAGGCTTGTTTGACTGTATGTTTTAATAAAAACGCAAACAAATTGAAGTATAATTTTACATTTTTTAAGATCAATTCATTGATTCTCTTACCGCTTTTTATTTATCAGGATCATCTTATAATATATTATTTTCACGAAACCAGACATCTATTAGTTTTGTTAATTTGTCAATGTCTGAAATAAATATAAATAAACTTGATTTATAGAACTCTAGTCTGTGTGCAATTGTACCGTTTTAATGTATCAGTCAAAGTTGATATCCTTTTTGTTCTATTTACAGTGATGTCAAAGTATCGTCTACCTCCCGGGGATGCAGAAAAAAGGCTAAAATCAAATCTCAAGAGCTCTTGGGGATAGGTGGTGGTACTGAGGTTGAGGTGGTACAGAAGGGAAAAACTGTTCGGAATATGAAAGCAATAAATCTATGTTTGAGAAAGAAGTTCTATCAACCAATAGGTCATCATTTATCACTGCATGCGGTTTCAGAGTCATTAATGACAACTAAGAGGAAGAAAAGGTCAAGCAGATGTGGGAAAAGAAAAAGGAACTCTGGTAGTGTTGAATCAGAAAGATTTTTTGGCAGGGAAGCATTTAGAGACAACATTGACAGGCCAAGTAAGAAAAGTAGATGCACTTGTCCAGGACATGTAGATGCTGAATCTAGCGAAGACTTGAATTCTGTATGTGTTGATCATTCTCACAGTCAGGGCTCAACTTTAATAAGCACAATAAGCGATAAAGAGCTTGTTGCTAATAGAAACAAGTGTTCTTCAAAACAGCCAAGCATGAATTTAGATGCTGAAAACTTGTCACTCGGTGATGTTACTTTAATTAGGGGGAGTACATGTTTAAGTCTGCAACATTTCAATGTCGGTAATGATGGTAATCCAACTCTTTCTCAGATGATGATGACCAAAAGAAAATTAAAGAAAATGAGGATTGAATCTAATGATCTGACTATTTCTCCACCATTGCAAAAAGCAAAATTAAAGAAGCAGAAAACAGTTGAATCTAGTGGTCCCACTATTTCTCCTTTAATGCAAAAAAACAAGACTGAAGAAGCAATAAGTGGTTGAATCTAATCTTTCTCAGATAATGCACAAAGCCAGATTGAAGAAGCGGAAAGCTGCTGCGTCTAATTTTTTGCCAACAGTGCCAGTAGTAGAATCCGATGGAATGTACGAAGACTCTGATTGTGAAAATGGCACAAATTGATAAAGATGTTTGGAATATGCCATTTGGTTGTTATAAGCGGAAAATGCAGCAGTCACTTCAAATCATACACCGGTGCTGAAAGTGTCAAGCATAACTAGTATGAATATCAGGCGAAGTAAATCATGACATATTTGAGGAGGCAATCATCTATTTTTTGTTTGACAAGGATTTACAGATTAGAGGCCCCGATAATTTCACCTTTAATGGTGAAAGGTGTTGAATGTAGAGGTTATCCAACAATTTTGTACGAGAGATATAATTGTATTGCTAAAGATACATGCATTTTTATGTATATAAAAGCGTCTATCATCCAAAAAATTATCTACCAAGAATATTATCGTATACATTGATATCAAACACGTATATTATAGTTTTTTTCATTATTTAAAATTTTAAAATTTATAAATTTTATTCGGTAATTCAGAAAACTTTTTGAAAATGTTATTTGTTGTGTCCTTTGAGAACGAATAGAAGTACATCCATATAACATTTGGGTCTCGTATCTAGCATTTGCGGTGAACTATCCATAAATAAACCAAATATCCTATTATGACCTAAAGTTAAGGGACTAGTGGTGATACAAAATTCTGGTGACTACGGTGACAAGTGGCGTGTTCACAGTAATCAAAAGATTCGGTGGGCTAATTTTATCCAAAGCTGATAGTCTAGGGACTACCAATGGACTTTTGAAAATCAAGGGACTATGTGTCACCAAATGTGATCGTACATGGACGATATACTATTTCCAAAATAATACAAAAGGTGGTACTGTCCAAAGTAACGACAAAACTTATATCCACACAAACTTTGAAACCAAACAAGCACAATGGCTCAAAAGTTGTTCCTCATTTGAATGAAAAAATAAGATTTTGAAACGAAGATCTGAAAGTCTCTCTAAAAAGAAGGTTCAAAGGGACAAGTAGCTAAGTATGTTTTTTTACGAAACTGAGAAAAATGTCGAAAAGGTCGAAGAAAAGCCACAACTTTTTGAAAAATGAACGAAGGGAAATGTATCACTACAGTCCTTCAGAATCTAGTGAGTATTCAAAGTCTGAAGCCGACAGAGTTTCTTCTTCGGATAAGGATCACCATCACCAAAAGCAAATAAATTATGGTGGTAAGAATTATTTGAAGAGGCATGGAGCGAGAGCGATATTAAAAAAATGACGTGACTTCTCGGATAAATTGGAGCTTCCAAAAGGGCAAGGTTAAAATAATAGTTGAGGGAAAGGTCGGACAATCGCAAACTATCGTACCGATCCGGGAAAGTCCAAATTTTTTACAAGAAGGTTCAGGGAACCAAAGTTTTCATGACCAAACAAATAGTCAATTTACGGTTTAGTCCGAACACGGTATTTATGCAACAGCTAATGATGGATACCAATATAGTTAGAGAAATAATTGGAGACAATTTTCTCCATCTGCAGAAATTTTCTCTAGACATCTAGCAAAGCGGTTTGATATACCTAAAATGAAAAGGTTTGATGGAAATATGGAACCATCTAGAGAAGTAAAACAACCTTATGATGAATTACAAAGATGATGATAAATTAATGTTTCGAGATTCATCTCAAACTTTAAAGCCAGTGCGTTAAAGTGGTACAACTGACTTCCGCATGTATCTATCAAATATTTTGACAACATTCTGCCAGCAGTTTGTGGGAAGTAAGGAGATGTCGGGAATGAGGACACAATAATCAAGTGCCGCAAATTTGTTGGGGAGAGTTTGAAATATTACACTAAACTATTCCTTATTAGGAAGAATAGCCTGGATGTTATGAGTAAGTGGTGGTTGCTTCTTTCAAGCAAAAGCTTCGCCCCAGACATTTGGATGATGAGGTAACTAGTAAAAACTCCATAACACTGGGAGCTCTACCAGCTCCGGTTGAGAAGCATATCAAAATAATGGAGACGAAAAAAAATACAGTTGATCTATTCACAAAGGCATGCTCCACAGTCTTCTAATTCGGGTTATCAACAACAACAGGCCTAAAAATTTCAGCCTCATGCAACTACTCATTTTCGTCTGAAGGGAAAAAATCAGACACCGCCTCGACCTAGGGTACATTAAAACCCCAAGGTCAGACTATAAACCTAGAGATAATCATTGGGTCGGACCCGATAACTAAAGTGAACTAACAGAAAGCGTCCTTACTATTTTTGATAAGACATGGAATTTCATTTGGGGTTAGAAAATCACTTCCAATTCAAAGTTCGAGAGAAGTATGAAATAAATGGTTTTGCAATTACCATAACGATATAGCCACGACACAAAGGATTGCATATATTTGAAATAGGAAATCCAAACTTTGATTGAGAATATGAGGCTGACTACTTTTCTTAAAGAAGAGTAACGGGCTCGGTAACATGTACTAGTTGCAATGATACCATAGTACAAAGGGAGGCAACCGATATTGGACCCAAGTAGGAAAATACAATGGTCATAGTATACCTTATAAGGACTTTGATATGGATTTTGGTTATTTGGACCCTGATCAGAATGGAAGGAGTATCATGGTGATTGATGAATCAACCAAGGATATGATGGTTAAGAGGTTGTGCAGATTATTTAAATCACTGCTAATTTTGTTGGGTATGATGAGTCCGGAAAAATTCACCACTACTCACTGAGAAATCCGGACATGAGTAATTCGGATAATAAAGCGCCCACTGAACTATCTGTACATGAAAAAAGTATTAAATAACTAAACACCTTTTGACTAAGCTAAGTGCTAATCAGCTTATTAAGTAAATGGGTCATTAAACTTGACCCGGTTTCATAACTTGACCCGAAAGCCCATGGGTCCATAATTAAGGGTATAAATACCCAACTACTTTCATTAATGAGGGTAATGAACATTTAATACAACAAGTCAGCTTAAATATCTCACTACAAAACACCCAAACATTTAATTCCCTTAAAACTCTCTAAAACACTTGATAAAATTACCCTCAGCTTAAAATAAACCTCACCGAATTGGCGACCACAGTGGGAGAAGAAGGTGCATGAATCTAGCATTCTAAACCAACAAGAAAAACCAGTTCAGATGAATCCGGACGAGCAAGCAGTGCCACCACCTTTGATAGAGGTGGTGGGAGAAAACAATGTGTACACGACGGAAGAACGAGACAGGCTGAAAGGTGAAATAGAAGCGTTGAGGGCCACTAAAAAGGCAAAGATGAGTTTAAAGGAAAAGTCAAAAGTGTCAGCCATTCACCATACTGACAACCCAATGGAGAATGACCCATCAACAAAGACTCATTTGAGCACAAAAAACACCCATGTCAGTTCCAAGAAATCTCACCGGTCCAAGCCGGTGGAGAGCTTAGAGTCTGAGTCCTCTAGTAGCTCCTCGAATGAGGATGGGATGAGGAGTCCTTGTCATCCAGCAGTGATGAGGGGAGATCCAAGAAGAAACAAAAGTTGGTTAAAAAATATTCAAGAAAGAGAGATAGGCAAGGGAGATTAAAGAGGCATCTGAGAAAAGGGTCGCCTCACAGCCACAACCATAGTCGTAGGCATGTGGATCAACTGCTAATGGATCCTTTTGCTTTCCATGATGAGCCAGGTATTTTTGCAACACCTAATGAAGACACAGTATTTAGTCGTGGTCGAAATTGGAGGCAATCGCCATTGTTCTCCAAAATACTGTCCGGAAACCTTCCTAAGAGGTTTGACGGTACTAAAATGGAGAAGTATGATGGGAGCAAAGATCCGGACAACCATTTGGAACACTTTAGAAAATTTATGATGAATTTTGATGATGATGACAAACTTCTTTGCAGAGCCTTTTCTCAATCCTTTACGGGAAGTGCTTTGAAATGGTACAACAGCTTACCACAAGGTTGTATCACAAACTTTGATACGTTTTGGTGGCCTTCCGAAGACAGTTTGTGGGGAGTAAGGAGGTGAAGGGCAATGGAGATACTATTATCATTGTGCCCAAGAGCCAAATGAATCACTGAAAGACTATATAAGCCGGTTCGTAAACACAAAGAATAGGTTAGCTGATTGCTTTGAACAGGTAGCAATAGCTTCTTTGAGACAAGGATTAAACCTTGGGAATCTAGCCGCTTCGGTAACCAGGAAGAAGGCCATGACCTGGGGCGGTTTGCTAAATCAGGTGGGAAAACAAATCAATGTAGATGAAACAAAGAAGACTAGGGTACATAGGCAAGTGAGATCTGCCCCAGCTGCTCCAAACCAGAACCAGTCCGGATACAAGGCCAAAGAAGCCGGACAAGGGTCCAACCGGAGTGGTTTGTTGAATTGAAAGAAAATGTGGCAACCATCTATGACAAAACAAAAGATGAGGTACATTTCAGGAAGCCGACAGTGCTTCAATCTCCTAGGGAAAGTCGTAATACTTGTTTTTGCCAATATCATCATGATATTAGCCATAACACCGAGGATTGCATTGCTTTGAAATAGAGGTGCAGAATCTGATTGAAAGGGGGAAGCTGGGAGCTTATGTCAAGAGAAGAAGTGGAAACAGGCCTGACAATGCTCACCAGATTGGCCCAACGAACAATGCAGGGACATCTGCTCCGGACGGGGCTATGGTAATCATTGAAAGATTTGATGTCGAATCAGAGTATTTGGATCCTGATCCAACCCGGAATAAAGTGGGGGTGATAACAGAACATACCAAGATAGTGTTTGGACTCATAAGATTTTTTGAGTCACTATATCAAGAGGGGACACTATGACATCGCCAACTCCTTCTTCAAGAAAAAGCATGTTTGCACTCTAGGTACTCAGTTGGAGGGAGGCATGTCTTCCTATCAATCCCAAATTCGATTTCCTCCATTGTCTTTGATGAAGATGATCTAAGAGACATAGCTGGGCCTCATGAGGATGCTGTGGTGATAGGAGCTTCGATTGGGGGCAACGACATCAGACGAATTTTGATTGACACTGGCAGCTCAGCCAATATTCTCTTTTTAAGTTCCTATAAACAGATGAAAAATTCAGCAGTGATTCAGCGTTCGAACAGATCCATTGTGGGCTTCACAGGGAGCTCTACGGATGTGATCGGAGAATTTGAGGAGGAATTATTGTTGGGAAAATGCCCTTACAAGAAGATGGTCAAGGTACTATTCGTTATGGTGGATTGTCCCACATGTTACAATACGATCTTTGGGAGGTCCTGGCTCTCTAGGATGTATGTTGTGGCTTCAACAGTTCACCAATGCTTAAAGTATGCAGTTCAAGGACAAGTGGGAGTTGTCCGGAGTAGCCAAAAAATAGCAAGAGAATGTTATGCAACTGCACTTGCCCCTAAAACTCTAGGGGCAGTCCGGATTAATGAAGATTAGCAGTTGTTGGGGCCCTCTGAGGGTGAGGGTGAAATTGATGACCCCATAGAGACCCCTGGTGTTTTGATACCAATCGAAGAAGTTGAAACCCACTCTCTGGCTGAAGGAAGGAGCGTTAAAGTTGGCTCAAAGATGACACAAGAATTGAAGAAAACATTGTTGTCCTTTTTGGCAGATCACCAACATGTTTTTGCTTGGTGCAATGCTGATGTAACTGGAGTTCCCGCAAGTGTTATATCACACCAACTGTCTGTCCAAAGAGATGTTACGCCTGTTGTGCAAAAAAGGAGAACTTTTTCCAAGGAGAAAGCTGATGTAATAGTTCAAGAAGTTGACCGGCTTACCAAGATAGGACACATAAAGGAGTCTCAATTTCCTTTATGGACAGCCAACCCAGTGTTAGTGAAGAAGAATAATGGGAAATTGCGTATGTGTATCGACTTTACTGACCTCAACATAGCTTGCCCAAAAGATCTCTATCCCATCCCCCGGATAGATTAATTGGTAGACTCCACATCTGGAAACAAGTTATTGTCCTTCATGGATGCCTTCTCCGGTTATAACCAGATACAGGTGGATTTGAAGGACCAGGAACACACTACCTTTGTTACAGATATAGGTCTCCATTGTTACAAGGTGATGCCTTGTGATATGATAGTGAAAAGTTCAGAAGAAGAGTTGCACCTAACTGATCTTCAGGAGACTTTTGCCAACTTGGCAAAGGTTAATTTAAAATTAAATCCAGAAAAATGTGTGTTTGGGGTGCAGTCTGATCCGGACCAGCTCGATGCCTTATTAAAAATGGACCCTCCTTGAAATGTTAAAGAAGTACAAAGGTTGACAGGAAGGTTGGTTGCATTAAATCATTTTATTTCAAGGTCTTCAGACAGGTGTGCCCCGTCTTTTAGACCTTAAAGGGTGCGAAAGACTTTAACTGGTCTCCACAATGTGACCAGGTGTTTGATGGAATAAGGAAGTATTTGTCTTCCCCAAAACCCTTTTCAAACCTCTTGACAAAGTAACATTGTATATATACTTAGCAGTGTCAGAATGTGCTATAAGTGCAGTGCTGGTGAGAGAGGTGGACAATTATCCTCGTCCGGTGTACTACATCAGCAAGAGTCCGAGGGATGCTAAAAAAGGATCCTTAAAGCTTGAAAAACTGGCACTAGCCTTGGTGATTGCTGCCAAGAAGATGAGGCCGTATTTTCAGTCCCATTTTATCATCATCCGGACGTATTTTCCTTTAAATAATGTTCTTCAAAAGGCAGACATATCAAGCCGGATGACCAAATGGTCAATAGAATTGGGTGATTATGATATTGATTTTTCCCCACGAACTGCAATCAAAGCTCAATCTGTTGCCGATTTCTTGGTAGAGTTCCACTCATACCGAAGTACTAAACAAGCTACAGGTGAAAAAACTAAGAAAATGTGGGTTGTCTGGACATATGGTGGATCAAGTACCATGGGCTGTGGGGCTGGGATATGTTTAACCTCTCCGTATGGCGATAAATTATACTAGGCTATATGCTTTGCTTTTAGGGCTTCTAACAATGAGTCAGAATATGAGGCCGTTATAGCTGGTCTAAAGTTAGCTTTTCTGTATGGGGCTAAAAGAGTCAGGTTGATGAGTGATTCTCAGCTTCTTATCCATCATGCTCAAGGTCAATTTGAGGCAAAAAAGGAGCAGTTGATTAAATACTTGTTTATCCTTAAAGAAGTGGCAGCTGACTTCAAAAATGTTAGCTATGAGCATATACTTAGATCGGAGAACACACTGGTAGACTCTTTGGCAACCATAGCATACTCTGAGTCCTACCCATGGATTCACGTACAAGAATGTCCATCCATACAACCAAATCAGAGCAAAGAAGAATAGAAAAGTTTAAGTGTACAAGTGGTTCAACCCAAAGACTGGAGATATCCCCTTTTTCAATACATCTCTGATGGCATTTTGCCTCCGGAGAAAGCTGTGGCAAGGAAAATAAAGCATAAGGCTCATGGTTTCTTAATCATAAGAGAGGTCCTTTATAAGAAGTCGTTTAGTAGACCTCTCCTACATTGTTTGGGGATTGAAGAGTCCCAAATTGTTTTATCCGAAGTACATGATGGAGAAGTATCAACACACTATGGGTACAGAGCTCTAACCCGGAGGGTTTTGTTGGCCGAATACTATTGGCCATCCATAATGGCAAATGCCAAAGAGTTGGTGAAAAAATGTGACCCATGCCAAAGATATGGTAATGAAATTCATATCCCAGTTGTTCCTATGGAATCGATTTCTGAGCCAATTCCTTTTGCTCGTTGGGGACTGGATTTAGTTGGGCCTCTACCAATCGCATCCGGACGGTGCAAGACTATTATTGTAGCCATTAATTATTTCTCAAAATGGATAGAAGCAGCCCCACTGGCAGGAACTACTTCGAAAGCTGTTATAAAATTTATCTTATCTA
Source organism: Limnanthes douglasii subsp. nivea (assembly GCA_036936605.1). Taxonomy (NCBI): domain Eukaryota; kingdom Viridiplantae; phylum Streptophyta; class Magnoliopsida; order Brassicales; family Limnanthaceae; genus Limnanthes; species Limnanthes douglasii. The sequence goes on along the minus strand of JAUPFV010000001.1, from coordinate 182,943,866 downwards.
ACATTTGTTGCAGATTTGGGGTTCCTCAAAGGATAACTACAGATAATGGGCCACAATTTGATAACAAGGATATGGAGAATTTCTGTGCCTCCCGGGGCATTCAGCATTGCTTTTCTTCTCCTTTCCACCCACAAGAAAATGGTTAAGTTGAAGTGGCAAATAGGACCATCCTGTCCGGTTTAAAGAAGAATCTAGAAGGGGCTGCAGGAAAGTGGCCAACCTATTTGCAAGAAGTGTTATGGGCATACCGGACTACTCTTGGAGCTGCTACACAAGAATCTCCTTTTGCCTTGGTGTATGGGATGGATGCAATTGCTCCTATAGAGGAAACTCTTCCATCATACAGAGTCCAAAATTATTCCGAACATGCTAATGAAGTGGCAATCAGAAGTCAGTTAGACTTAATAGAAGAGAGACGAGTTAAGGCTCATCTTAGAACCTCCCATTACCAAGGCTTGATGAGGAGCAGATTTGCCTCCAAAATCAAAAGAAGAGATTTTCGGTTAGGAGATAAAGTATTGAGAAAGGTTTTCTTGCATACTAAGGAGAAGCAGTTTGGCAAGCTAGCTCCGAACTGGGAAGGCCCTTATGAGGTCTCTGAAAAGCTTACGCCTGGGACATATAGGCTTCAAGACAAAGATGGAAAAATCTCAAATCACCATTGGAATATCGAACACCTCCGGTTATACCTGGAATTAAAGTTGTGTAAATATTTACTTGTTTGAAGTCCATGTAAATATTTACTTGTTTGAAGTCCATGTAAATATTAGGGGGCATACTCTTTCCTACCCTGGTGGCGCGGGGAGGTTTTAATGAGGTGTCCGGTTTTTTCAATAAACTATGATGCCTTCTTAAAATATTCGGAGTGATTTGATTACAATTCCTTTCAAGTCTTTAATTTACTGAGGATCTTTGACATATCAGATTAATTTGGTTTAATGATGACCCTTAAACACGCATCATCAAAGATTTTAAACACTCTCATCTTAAATATTTGTAAAGTAACTAAGGGATTTTTAAACATTAGCCATTGAAATTGAAAGCAAGTATAAAACATAACAAAAATTTAGTAAGATAAACCCGTCTGGGTAACAACCGGGTAATGATATTAGAACACAGAATATTCCTTGGCCATCCAAGGACTTAGTTTTAAGAAAGGTTCAACCGGACTCAAACCGGACACGATTACAAAAATGACTTGGCCTTCCAATGACTTTCAACAGTTCACTAAATAAAGAAAACAAAAAAGATAGTTAAAAACCTTAGGGCTTATTCCCTTCGGATGTTCCTGCATCATCTCCTTTCTTAGGACCTTTGAGTTCAGCACTTGAACTCTCTCCGGTTCCTTCTTCCTCATCAGTGGTAGATTCGATCCCACTAGACTAATTCTTCTTATCACCATCTACCAGTGCGTGGAACGGGATGTCCTCATACTCCACGTATTCCCACAAAGGACCAAGAGTCCTCCTTAGAAACTTCTCATGAAAGAGTAGTACGATGTCATACTTTACTTCAGCATACCTTTTTTTTTCCAATGAATTTATCACCCCGTTGGTGTACTTATCTGTGCTGGCATGAATCCTCTATTCCTGCTCCTTCACCAAGTTTTCCTTCTCCTTGGTTGCCTTGAACACAACCTCTTCAACGGAAATCTTGTCACAAGACAAGGTCTGGATGGCATCGTCTTAAGTCTTCACATCTTCCTTCAAGGTGGAGAGATCTTTCTCCAAACTGGAGCACTTAGTTTGAAGCTCTGAGTTAGCCTTCTCTGAAGTGGCCAGCTTGGTTGACAGATCTTCTTTATCTTTCTTCAACTCCTCAAGCTCCTTCTTTAGTTCCTCAATGCTCTGGTTAGCATTAAGGAGGTTAGTTGACAAAGTCTCCTTATTTGTGTTGAGGACAGACTGGTTTTTCACTTGCCTTTCCAAGTTGAGTACTGGTTGAATATGACCCAGAAGAGAATGGGCCCCCACATCATGTTCCCCGGAGACAGTATAGGACTTGCCATTGTAAGTCACCATATTAGAAGAGCTTGAAGGAAGGTAGGGGCCAGCGAAGTCATTCTTCTCGAAATCATTGAAATAAAGACCAATGTCTTGAAAGGCACTGATGTCTACTCCATCAATCTCCCCTCCGATGCCTTTTCTGAATTGCAAGTCTGTTGGAATTTTCTCTGCCAAAATAGGGTCAACAAGAGCTGGTGGAGGAGGAAGCTCCGAAGGGCGGAGAATTATTTCTCTCCCTAAGGTGACCTTCTTCTTCTTGGAAACCCTTTCATCACTACTGGCTCCCCGTTTTTGGTCCTTCTTCGGAGGCCTTGGTGGATTTTGCGATTCACTTCCCTTCTTAGCGGTTTCCTCTTCAACCAACTGGAGCAAGGAGGCATCAATCCCTCATTGGTTCTCCCCTCTTTGGTTATCCGGACCAGTTTCTTCTGCAGCAACCCGAACTGCCTCTGTTGCAGCCTTCTTTTTATTGCCCTTTCCTTTCATTTTTTCTAGGGGCTTTGGCTCTGGAGGGCAAGGCCAGTTTGCCATCCTTTTCCTCTGTTCGCTTAAGAATGACAGCTGGGGGAGGTGGTGTGGTCAATTCCTCCCATGTGAGATCTCTCCGGCCCGTGGTATTCCATAAGTGGGATCTCACCAAGTTGCCAAAAGTGAAATAATTGTGGAAAGCGTTCCTCCAATATTCAACAGCCCATGCATTCAGCTTGGCGCATGTGGTTTGCCCCTCCTCCAGATAACTGATGAACTCCTTCAGTAATACTAACAAGGGAAAATGTGTGATTCAGGAGTGGAATGTTTGTAAAAATAAGAAAGAGAAAATTAAAATGAAAACTGAATACTTACTTGTGCTCTTCCGCCTGTTGGTAAGCATGCTAAGGTTAACCTTAGCCTTGATCTTTCTCCCATTCTCCTATGTCCCACTGATGAATAGGAACTGACTTTTCCAGTTCTTCTATGATTCCAAGACTTCATCCACCACTTTGAAGTTGTCTCCCGTGTTATAGTGGTAGAATGTGATGTGATGATTTTTGCACAGGCTGGCCACAGCGACGAATTGCTCCATGGGAAGAGGGATGCGGGACAACCTCGATGCCATTATGCAGGCAAGGAGGGTATACCAAGCGTTTGGACTTAACTGGCTTGGGCAAAGCTTGATCAGGTGAAAATACCTGACGATCTCTGGGTCTAAGGGGAATCTGAGCCCCTAGTTGAACAACTCGGTGTAGATGACAATCTCATTGAGGTTGCAGTCCATTGGAGTCTCCGGTGTGACTGGTATCCTCACTTTCACTGATTCTGGGATCCCCCACTTAGTCCGGATCCGGTCCAGCTCAGCGGTGTGAGTATAAACATAGTTGATGTTCTGCATAGCCAGCAAATACTTCACATTGACGCTCTGAAAGCAAGGTCCCACCTTGCCATTTAAACACTCCGGTAGCTCCGGATGAGCCAATCCAACCTTCACTTTGCCTTTCCCTTTTCTGTTAGAGGCAGCGTCCTCAGTTTGACCAGAGGCTTCAGTTTCGAAGGGGGCCTCTTCGATACTATCTTCCATCACTTCTTCTATTATTGTGGAAGGTTTGTTAGTTGTTGAGGTTGGAAGAGTGTCACCTTCTGGCTCAATCGTCTATCCGGATGGTTGAGCACCAGTTTCGTCTAGAGGTCTGGTGTCCGGTTGGGACTCAGCTCCGGAGGATTTGGTGTGAGAAGCCACTTTGGATGCCTCTGATCCGGAGGGATTATTTGGAGGAGCTCTTATGGAAATCTCCGATCCAGAGGGTTTGTCTTTACTTGCCAACTTAGAGACCCCCGGTTTGGAGGACTTTGATTGGGAGCCAGTTGCTTGGGCTTTCACCCAGCGTGCTTTCGGCGTGGGTTGGTTTTATCTGGCGATGTTTCGATGTTAGATCCCATGGATATGATCGGGAAGAGTTTCTTAACGCTTGATACTGCTTTCTCTTGGGTAGTAGAGGGTTGAGACTCCTGAATAGAGGAGCCTGATGGGATTGGCGAAAGGTTTGGCTTGAATAGACGTTTAGGTTTTGGATTTCTGGTAGAAGACGATCCTTGATCAGCTTTCAGAGATGGTTTATCAGACTTATCACTTGGAGAGACTAGAAGACCAACAACAATGCGTATCTCTCGTTCAACTTTCTTCGCTTTCTCTAGTTTAGAAAGATTCAACCAACTGCCTTCTACAAAAGCGTGTCTAGTTGTGAACATAAAACTATCCAAGAAAGGTTTTGAAAGAAAATGTGAAAGCTCTGTAAAAATATTTGTGGACTAATGAAGATGGTGAAACAGTAAAAGAAAGTGATTTATATATTAGTAAGGAAAAAGCTACTGATACCTAGGAAAAGACAAAAATATTTGAGCAATGATTGAAGACGGCACTAACGTTGAAAGTATTAAATGCATAGGTTACTTTTCAGGCTTAGTGGGAGCGTCGTTTTAGGGAGAAAACGGCTGGTAGGTCAAATCAAGATGCGACACGTGTCCCACGATCCAAAGAAAAACTCTTAAAGTTCTGAGAAGAAATCAGTATGGATAAACCTTGAACCAAGCACACGAACGGGCCGGATAATATTGTTACTAACTAAATGAGTTTTTTAGTCCTGCCAAAGATTTTTGACAAAACCTAAAAAAGGTGCTACTGATGAGTCCGGACAAATTCACCAGTACTCAATGAGAAATCCGGACAAGGTTAATTTAGACAATAAAGCGCCCACTAAACTATCAAGTCAGGACAAAAGTATTAAATAACTAAACACATTTTGACTAAGCTAAGTGCTAATCAGCTTATTAAGTAAATGGGTCCTTAAACTTGATCCGGTTTCATAACTTGACCCGAAAGCCCACGGGTCCATAATTAAGTGTATAAATATCCAACTACTTTCATTAATGAGGGTAATTAATATTTAATACAACTACTCAACTTAAATCTCTCACTACAAAACACCCAAACATTTAATACCCTTAAAACTCTCCAAAACACTTGACAAAATTACCTTCAGCTTAAAATAAACCTTACCAGGGTATACTGTATCAGGAGCTTCTAGCTATTCATGTAAGAGATTTATTTTAAGTTTAACCACTAAGTTAGAAGGGATAATATGAATCCATCTTCACCAAGATCTGATTCCATATATTATATTTTAATGATGACAATTTTAGAGATGTTGTTGGACCTTATGGGGATGTCATGGTAATCAGAGCGACTAGTGAAAGAACTGAAATTCAAATAATATTGATTGATAGAGGCGGTTTGGTGAATATCTTGTTCATGTCTACTTACAAGAAAATATAAAACCATCATGTCATACTCCCTCCGGTAAGAACAATAGTTGATTCAGTAAGATTTTTACCGATGTAATCGAAGAATTTGAGGGGAATGTGTTGTTAGTCCGAGGACCCTTCAAGAAAAGGCTAAAAGTACTTTTTATAGTGGTGTCACCTGGTAATGACATTGAATTATACACTTTTTTAGCAGAATTGTTTTAAAGATTGGAGCCTAGGGCTGTCAATTTCGGGTTTCGGGTCGTGTTCGTGTCGGGTTTGACCGACCCGAAATTTTAAAACCTGTGACACGAACCCGACACGAACCCGAAATTCGTGTCAGGTTCAAAGACACGAACCCGACCTGTTAAAAACCTGTTGGACCCGAACCCGACCTGTTGGACCCGAAACCTGTTGGACCCGAACCCGACCTGTTGGACCCGAAACCTGTTGGACCCGAACCCGACCTGTTAGACCTGTTAAACACGAACCCGACCTGTTGGACCCGAAACCTGTTGGACCCGAACCCGACCTGTTAGACCCGAACCCGACCTGTAAGACCCGAAACCTGTTGGACCCGAACCCGAAACACGAAAACAAACCCAAAACACAAACCCGATACAAATGTATAACACGAACACGACCTGTTAAACACGAAAATATAAAAATTGAAAAACGAACATAAAGAACATGAAATTTAGAGAGTATTAACTTCACATCTTACAAAATATTAAAAACATTACATTACACAAATTTTGTCTTGAACAACAAATGTTTAAATAAAAAAAAACACGAACTTTTGGAAGTGGACCAATTTGAAGATCCTACAAAAATAAAGTAAAATAAAAGTTAGATCTCAAATATATATTATAATCGATAACATATTTATACAATTATATCATTAATTACCTTAAACGAAATCAACTAATTGAAGCATCACCCATGTTAAGATCCAAATCCAAACTCAAACAATCCTCCGTGAGTTTTTTCATCTTCTCTTCTTGCAAAGCTAGAAGATATTATCAAACAATAGATATTGGAATCATATAAAATAGATATAAACTATTAAATTTTTAAATTTTAGAATTTAGAAAACTTACATTTTTCTCCAAATAACCAATCCCTCGTACAAATTAATGCCTCAGCCGTATCCGGTTTAAGCGAACTACGAAATTGATCAAGAACTCGACCCCCAACACTGAATGTCGACTCTGATGCAACCGTAGATATAGGAATGGACAACACATCACGAGCCATGGTAGCGAGTTCCGGGTATTTATATTGGTTTATTTTCCAATATGCTAAGATGTCAAAATTTTTATCCCCCTTCACCTTTGCTGCATCTAAATATAGTTCGAGTTGTGTAGTTTTTGATAAACCACTACATGCATCACTTTTGAAATCATCAAACTCCTACACAAAAAAAAAATATAAATTTAAACAAATGAAATTAATATTATATAATAGATTAAAATTATACCTTCATGAAGTCATCTGCTAGTCCACCCATCGATGGTAATCGAGTACTTCCCAAATTATCTGAAGAGGAAGCCTCTTCAATTGAAGTCTTGCTAGCGTACTCATCAAAAAGAGAATATAGCTTGTTTTTAACCTTGTCAAACTCATGTTCATAACCATCATCACCATATATTTTACGGTAAGAAAACTCCACAAACTGAAGTTTGTAACAAGGATCTAATATGATAGCAATAGCCATAATTAGACTAAAATCAGACCAATATTTCCTAAATTTTTCCCACATTTGATGAGCCATCTTTCTTATGTACTCGTCTTCACTTCTTAACTCTTCTTTCAAAGTCAAATGTGCCATGGCAACCAAAGGAAAATACAAATTCGATGTAGGATACTTGCTTCCGGAAAAAGCACAAGTAATATTATAGAACACCTTCAAAAATTTGCCAATCTTCTCTATCCTATCCCACTCCTCACGGGTTGGACAAGAAGTAAAATTTGAATCACTCAACTCTAGGTGAGAAAATGCACGACGATAAAACATAGCACTCTCAAGCATAAGAAAAGTTGAGTTCCATCTTGTAGGTACATCTTGCCTTAAACCCTTAGTAGAATCTAAAGACATATGTTTAACACATTCTAAAAACTTATGCTTCCTTGCTTGTGATCCCCTAACATACTTCACACATTCACGAACTTTATCAACGGCTATATCGATTTGTTTCAATCCATCTTGAACTACTAAATTCAATACATGTGCACAACAACGAACATGAAAGAATTCTCCAGAACAAACAAGTGCATCTTTCAAATTAAGTTGAGTTATCAACTTATCAACTGAAACGGTGTTAGAACTTGCATTATCTAACGTAAGAGCAAACAACTTATCTTCAATGTTCCAATCATCAAGCATAGTATGCAGTTTCTCATATAAACACACACCATTGTGAGGAGGTGGCATATAACTAAAATTTAGAACACATTTTTGTAAAACCCATTCTTTATCAATAAAATGTGCGGTGAGACAAATATAACCATCCGTAGTGATAGAGGTCCATAGGTCAGATGTCAAACTAATTCGGCCCGGAGTTAACTCTAACATTTTCTTAACTTTCATTTTTTCTCTATCATAAATCTTCATCACATCACTCTTGCAAGTATTTCTACCAAATAATTGAACATCATTTCTTAAATACCGAAATACTTGTCGAAACCCTTCATACTCAACAAATTGAAAAGGCATCTCATGAAGAATAATTGCTGCGACAAGTAACTCTCTAAACTTTTCCGGATCATAAGGACGACTAGCAAGAGACATGCAATCACTTGATTGTGAAATAATCATCTGTCCTACATCACGACTACTAACCTTTTCACATTTTTGTATATGACGACGTAAATTACCCGTACCATAAGTACTCTTACACAACAAAATAACACCACATTTTTTGCAAACACATCTTTCTTGCATATCTTCAGAAAGGGGGAGCATACTAAAATATAACCAAACATCGGATTTTAATTTTCTAACCTTTTGGTTTTCGTTTTTCTCCATACTCGTACAAGATTTTCTCACTTTATTGTTGCCGACATGATTCATTCCAAAATCCTCGACCTCAACTGCGTCATCTATGTGGTCCGTACTTATATTTTCATTCGTAGATGAATCCATCTCACCTAAACATGAAAATAAAAAATACATAAGATAAATTAAATAAATCTTAAAATAATATCAAGTCTATATTTAAGTTTTCGTAAGAAAAAAAAATGTTAGTTAATCATTCTAATAATGATAAAACTCCATTTAAACTTCTTCCGTTTCCTTTCTCCATTTAAACTCGAGTTTCCGTTTCCTTTCTTAATCCACAGAGGCCTCCATTCCCAGCTGAGCACTGAATAACTAGATATTTGGGCTCGGCTCGTTACAAGTCCATAGTATTCGAGTCAGAGTTCGAACTTATATAATAGAATTTGGCCTGAAATAAAAAGATCACATTTCAGTTTAAAAATACAACTAGAATCTATAACTAGAGATAAAATCATTAAAATCCAATATAACAAAGAGATTTGAGAATAGCTGTGTATCATATAGAAACAAATAAAGGTATATATACTAAGCAGAAGTTTTAATCAAACACTGTGTGAACCTATTCCAAAAATGTGAAAAGGTTTATACGCCTCGTCTAAACAGAAGGTATATATACTAAGCAGAAGTTTTAATCAAACACTGTGTCAACTGACGACATCTCTATTCCTGTACATTTTAAATGAACCTATCAGCAAACAATTCCAAACAGCTTATCACTCAAGAATTCTCTTAAGCAGAACTGGCATATTGAGCTGTAAAAACGAATCATCATAGCCCAGTTTTTTAATTCAATTCAATATATAAAATCAAAACTGAAACTTTACGAACGGGAAACAGAACTAACAGATTGGCTATCGAATCGATGTAGCAGTTTCTTAGACACGGCTAATCCATAGAAACGCTAAGGAAGACGCAACACGAACGGAGGCGACACTATACCAAAAAGCTTTGGGGCTTAACTCCTCATTTCTCTTTGCTTTCTATGTATGATTTCAGAAAAAGCCAGGGCTTGTGTTCGTGCAAATAACTATAACCAACAAATAATAATGAAAACAACCAAACAATAAAATGTTTGTACTAAATTGATTGAGTTTAAGTTGTAGACGTTTGTACCTGCCATTGCTTATAGGCCTCCGGCCGTTCTACCCTCTCCATCCACTCGCACGCGATCACATTTATTGCATCACAGTACTCGCACTATCCATTGCATCACAGTACTCGCACGCGATCACATTCATTGCATCACGACAGTAACTTAACATTTGTCAAGCTAACCGGCAATCATCGAATAAGCCGCGAGCACCCAAACTCTAGAAGCCACACCCAAACTCTAGAAGCTTCATTTTCCTTTTTCTCTGTATCTTTCAAGTTTCAACTCCTACTAACAAGAGAGGAAGATAACAGAACAAGAAGCTGATACTGATAGTGATATTCATCATGAGACTATTTTCTGCCATTTTCTTACTCTTTCTCTCTCTATCATCATCAGTTCTTACACCGACTCGTCTGGCTTCTGGACAATCACCCATCAAAACTGTCGTCGTTTTAGTCATGGAGAATCGTTCTTTCGACCACATGCTTGGTTGGATGAAAAAATCCATTAACCCATTAATCGATGGAGTCACAGGACAAGAATGCAACCCGGTTTCAAAACCCCGACCCGAACAATACCACAGCCAAGACAGCAACAGCAACTCAAACAATCTGTTTCACCGACGATGCCGAGTTCGTGGATCCGGATCCGGGTCACTCTTTCGAGGCGGTTACGCAACAGGTGTTCGGGTCATCCTCAGGTTTCAGTGATACTCCTTCCATGACTGGTTTTGTGAACCAAGCTTATTCCATGTTTGGAATTCTCGAATCTCAGATACACCAACCCTCAAACGCAGCAATATCACAATCGGATCCCCAAAAAGAGAGAAGAGAAAGAAGAACAAAACCACTAAAAATTAATGGGATAAATATGAAAAAACTACAAATAAGGATTGAGTACCTTTCAGATTTGGACGATTGAGTCTTGCTGGAGATAAAAATTTGAACAATTCTTCCTAAGTGACAAAGAAGAAGGTGAGTCTCTACTCTCTAGATGAAAAAGGGGCTGAGAGTCTGAGAGTTGGAAATGCCGAAATAGGGTTAGAACTTCAAAGTTAGGGTTAGGGTTAGATTTATTAATTTAGTTATTTTAGAAAATAAAATTATTTTATTAATAAATTTTTATAAGTTTCGTGTTTTACAGGTCTTTATGGGTTTACAGGTCAGTTTCGGGTTTACAGGTCAGTTTCGGGTTTACAGGTCAGTTTCGGGTTTACAGGTCAGTTTCGGGTTTTACAGGTCAGTTTCGGGTTTACAGGTCTTTTCGGGTTTTACAGGTCAGTTTCGGGTTTACAGGTCTTTTCGGGTTTTACAGGTCAGTTTCGGGTGACACGAACCCAACCCGAACCCGACCCGTTTTTTTTCGAGTCGGGTTCGTGTCGTGTCTTAATTTCATCGGGTCTGAAATATCGGGTCTCTAACCCTAAAATTTCGGGTCGGGTTCGTGTTGGGTTTACAGGTCGTGTCCAAAATTGACAGCTCTAATGGAGCCCGATTACCATCATTTAAGGGAACAACGAATATCTTTCTTATCAAAGAATATAGATAAGTTTTCCTAGTGTGGCGAGGACGTAACTAGATTCACTGCAAGTGTTATTTTCTATAAACTTGTTGTAAGACCCAATGTACGTCTCATTATTCAGAAACAAAAAACTTTCTATGTCGTAACATCCGTAGCCATTTTGGAAAAGTAGATCGATTAATAAAACTCGGGCCGAAAATCTCAATATATGTTTGGATACTCGTCAAGAAGAAGAATGGAAAATGGTGCATGTGTGTTCAATTTACTGATCTAAACATAGACTATCTGAAAGATCATTTCCATATCACTAGAATTGACAAGTGTCAAGACTCAACTCAGATAATAAACTTTGTTATTTGTGGATACTTTTGGAGGGTATAATCAGATACATATGGATTCGATGGACCAAGACAACCCCACTTTCATAACGGGTAGGGGCTTGCATTTTTAAAAAGTGTCATCATTTGGATTGAAGAATATTGGGGCTACTTATCGGTGTCTAGTAAACATAAGTTATGGTAGCCATATCGGAAGGTATCTTGAAGTTTATAATGAATATATGTTGTTAAAAAGTATGGCATATGAAAATAATTGTTCCAGTATGGAAGAAACATTTTGTAACCTAAATGTCATTAACTTAAAATTGAATCCAAAACAATTTACCTTCGGAATACGATCTGGAAACTTCTTGGGTTATATAGTGATAGGAATGTAGATTGAAGCTACCCTAATATTATAAAATGCTCTAGTACCATGGATCCTCCAAGGTCCATCAAAGAGGTATAAAGTTTAACTACATGGTTAGCGGCTTTAAACAGATTTATATCAAGGCCTTCATGCAAGTGTATATTATTTTTTCAAGTTCTAAGAAAGGATTCTAGGTTCAATTCGACTCCAAAATGAGACGGAACCCTTACAAATGTAAAAGAACATCTATCCTCTCCATAGTTGTTTACAAAACCTGTAGTTTTGGTCAGAAAAGTTGAAGGTTATCCATGTCAGGTTTAGTATGTAAAAAAAACCCTATTGGATGCTAACAAAATATACTTAAAATTGGAAAACGTTTTTTTTTTCATTTGGTGGAGGAAGCGCAAAAAATGAGGTCATATTTCCAAGTCTATTCTATTATAGTTCGAACATCATCTCCACTTTAAAATATATTACAAACCCATATGTATCGGGTCGGATGACTATGTGGTTAGTGGAATTAGAAAACAACGACATCGAGTGTGCACCTCGAACAACAATTAAGGCACATGCCTTGGTAGACTTTCTAGTTGAGTTTCACTCTGAACGACCTAAGTCTGGGTCATATATTGATAAGCCTCAAGATGAGTGGGTAATTCAAACAGACGGGGCTCAAGAATTTTAGGTTGTGGAGCAGGGGTTCAGTTGGTGTCCCTTGCTGGAAACTCAATGTACCAAGCAATATGCTTTGGCTTTAAAGCATCAAACAACGAGGCAGAGTACAAAGCAGCCTTGATAGAGCTACGACTTGCAAAATCTATGAAACCAAGAAAGTTAGTCTGGTAAGTGATTCAAAACTTCTTAATAACGATGTATCAAGCTAGGCCAAAGCAAGAAAATACCACTTGGTAAAATACCTAAACACATTGAAATAGTTAACAACTTTCTTCAAGGGCATCAAGTACAAACATGTTCATCGGGCTGAAACTTTGACATCGATTCCTTAGCGACTATTTCATATACTGAAGGGCCATATATACTAGAACAAGAGAGCTCTTCTATAACATCAATTTTCGAGAAAAATTTAGGCACAAAAGAAGCATTCTAAATTTTGATGAGCTTGAAGAAAGTTTGAGATATGAGCTCAATTAATTTTTAATCAGAAGAATTTTCCAATTGTTAAATCCTTGGATAAAAGGCTAAGATTCAAGGCACATGATTTAACAGTCCTCAAAGACATACTATTTAAAAAATCTTTAAGCCGACCTTTATTTCGGTGCTTCGTAGCTAAAGAGTCACAAATGATGTTATCTGAATTGCATGTCTGGGAGGAGTCTGTCAATTATGGTTATAAAATATTGAGAAAAAGGGTTTTATTGGTAGGGTATTACTGTCCTTCCATCATGGAAGCTGCCAAAGACTTGGTAAGATGATACGATATCTGTCAACGATTTGCAAATGCACTACATGTACCAGTTATACCACCTAAGTTAATATAAAAGGAATTACCTTTGCCAGATGAGGTTTAGACCTAATTAGTCCTTTGCATATGGCTTCAAGGCAACGTTAAACCATCACAATGGATGTTAATTATTTCTATAATAGGTTTAGTCAGAGCCTCTATCCGGTATTAAGGTAAAATATGTTGTCAAATTTATCATGTCTAACATATGCTGCATATTCAAAATTAAAAAAAAACAATAATCACATATAATGACCCTCAATTTGAAAATAAGGACATTGAAGCGTTTCTTTCTTTCCGAGGTATTCAACATTACTTTTTATGACCTTTTCATCCTCAGGCTTAATAGTTCCAAATATTTCTTAGAGGGGTTATACGTCTAAGCTATGTTTGGAGGTGAATACTTGGAGAGAGAAATACGGGAAAGGTAAATAGAGAAACTGACAAAATAAATAATAAAGTAATTATTGGGTAATGGTTCATCCCGTTTCTTAAAAGGTGGTGTTTCTCTATATAGTACACGTGGTGGGTCCATAAATTACATGGTTATCCCTTTTTATGGTCATTTTATCCCACTACTTTACTAATCTCAACCATAATTATTATTTATTACATAAGACCCCTTGAATGTTACACATTCTTGGGAATCCTTACGAAACTCTTATAAAACCTAACTATCTCCTTTATCTAACTAATTTAGCTTATTATTCAAAATATTTCTTCTCTTTATCAGTAGCCCCCTAGTCCTTGTGACGATATTCGAGCAAAGACTAACAATGATGAAAACGCCTCAGAGATATCCGATCTTTTGTGCCTTAAGTTTCTCATCAGAACCATGACATCATTGACTAGATTGTTGGACTCATGATCAAGCTTGCTTCAAATCCACGTGTCACAATGATTTCTGACATCACAATGCATACTCTTCTCGAAGTCCACGTGTCACAACAAATTTTGACAGCACAACGCATGCTCTGCTCAAAATTCACGCGCCACTCGATTTATGACATAGGCGTACAAGCCTTCCAAAACAATTTTTGATTGATTACGTGTGTAAGAGAACTCTTACACTCCCCCACGTGTATGCACCTCTCATCATAAGTATAAAGGATATCTTCCAAAAAACTTTTCACATTTCTTAGACGCTTGTCACCTAAGAAAAACTCTTCACTTACTTGAGCCCTCACAATCGTTGGAAGCTATAAATACTCAAACCATTTATCAGTTTGAAGTTATTCAATTTCACAACTCTAAAAATATATCGAGAGAGAAACATCTATTTAGGGAGAAAAGTATATTATATACTTCTCTTAGCACTTTTTTCCAGTTTTGGTGCATAGGAAGCCTGGACAACTTGAAAAGTACAAGATATGAGAGTGGTTTAACATCTTTAAGAAATATGAAGAAAGAAAAACCATCGGTTTAGACGAGGAGTCTAGACCATTGGAAATTCTAAAAACCTCCTACTACGGTCAGGGGCCTCCAATCTGGAAATATTTCGAGAGAGTAGGGACTTCAAAACCAATGCTTCATCTATTCATTCGACCACTTAGCCCGCGGTCACACTTGTCTGACACCTAACAAGGGTGATCAAGACCCTTCGAAGAAAATAGGCTCTTTATCAACATTTATTGCAATGGTTGACGAATAGAGAAAAGTTGGAAAAAAAGAAGGATAGTGGTTTGAAGAGGAAACGGTCTCACAAGCCCATATGAAAAAGGTACCCAAAAATTAAAATGTCATATGCGACTTCTACTCGTTTAAACACTCCTCAAAGAATCTCTCAAAACACTCTTGAGGTTACTACTCAGAAGGTTTCACAAAATATTCCTACAGTAGCCCCTCGACCGACGGGGGCGACAACCATTGCTCATATAAAAAAATCCATAAGAGTGTAGCCCCTCGAACCTATCAAAGAGGTGAGAGAAATAAACTTAGCTGACGATTTGAAGGTGATCGGGATGAAGAACTATTGTGGACGCTCAACCTACCAGAGAAAATATTACCTCGACATCTCACATCAAATTTTCCGCGCAGACCCAATCGCTTCCCCCCGGGCGAAGCTAACATAAGTTCACCTGTTCGAAAGAAAATCAAGTCGAAAAAGACAAAAAAGAGACTGTCAAACTGCCTTTTCACATCGAGGCTATCTTAGGGAATACTTTCCGAGAGCTCGAAGGTAAACATCTTCTCACATTGTACAAAATCAAGTATAAATACTTTCTACTACCCGAGGAGGCAAAGCTTAGAGACCGGTTGGGAATTCCAAACTCCATAAATATCCGATTTCCTGAAGCCAGGGAGACTCCTCTGTCGGTTTGGGAGAATGAACTGATTGTCTATTCAAAGATTCTAAACTGGGGTCTTTAGTTCCCAATGGATCCTGCTCTGGTGAAGGACTTCGAGATGATAGGTTTATGTCTGGCTCAAGTTGGTTCGAACATGTGGTTCACATTGATGGCCTGCATAATGGATTCTCGGATATGAGGTCAGCTTCTATATGGAACAGTTTTCGGGGCGACTAACATTTCCAAATATCCCCATTTTTCCTATTATTCCCTTACCCTTAGGAGGAGATTTAAGATATTGGATGATCTCTTGGAAACCGACAAGAAGTGGAAACATAGATTTTTCTCCATCTATAGTTTGTGGGTGACAAGATTCGAAGAGTCTACTGAAAAACCACATCGACTCACTTTGAGGTGGATTAACAGAGGTACTAAATTTTTCATTACTCACATTTATTTTGACTTTATTCACATGATCTATTTTACCAAACATTCTTTGGGGGCTGCAATGAAGGGGATCTCTAAACCGTTCGAGGGGCATCTAGCGGATGATGGTCGGATCTTTGTTCAATAAGTAATTGGGCCAGCATCTTCTGGTCCAATGAATTCCATCGATGCTTCAATCCATCTAATATGGCTAAAATCCATCTTTAGAAGTCTGACTTGACAAGAGCTATGTCTTTGGAAGAGCTTATGGTTCCTCCCACACAAGGCAATATACTTAAAAGATTAAAAGCCACATTTGTTCTCGTCTACCTTTTTGCAATAGCTAGGACTCCAAGCCTTCGAGACCTTAAAACAAAATATGGTTGAATAAGAAGATATTGATGTTGGAGCTGAAACCGAGGAAAAAAATAATGTTGAGGTTTAGACTGAAGAGGTTAATCCCGTTGAGAAAAGTGGCTCCAAAAGGACATTGAAAAAAGGCTCGTGAAAGACAAAGGAAAAGGTAATGTTTTTGAAGCGGATGGTCAACAGGAAACATAAAATGTTGCCTGTTCGGGTGATGAGACAGCTGATTCTAACTTGCCTTGTCATGGAAAGGTCGTTTTAATAGACTCAGACTCTCTTTGGGCTTCAACGGAAGAAATTGTTCCTCAAGAAGATGAGGAAAATGACGACTAGAGAGGTCAAGGTGATGAAGAACAAGTTCATGGGAACTGCAAATTTGGTTCTCCCTTAGTGTATTTCGATATCTACGAAAATTATTTCTTAGTCCTCAAACTTAATAAGTTTCTTCACGTTACGACACTTCTCGAAAGGAAGGATAAAGGAAAAGATAGTTATAAAGACGAGGCTCTCCAGAGAAGGTCCATTATGAAAACTTTGGAGGATGAGCTTCCCTACTACAAGGAAGTTGCTGATAGAAACTTAACACAGCTTGAGGTAATGTAAACTTGGTTAAAATTGGAGCAGGAGATGTTTGATGATGAGCAGAAATGCTTTATTGCTAAACATTGATATCAATACGCTCATCGAAGGCTTAACTTTGAGCGGGCTGTCAAATATATAGAGAAAATTACATGTTGATAAGCAAGGTCTTAGAGACTAAGCTGAAGAATATAAGGATGTCTGCCTCGAGAAATATGTTATTGATTGCACTTCAAAGTTGGATGATCAAGACGCAAAAATTAAATCTGCCATGGTGTTGGATTTTCATAAACGCTTCCCGGATTTAAATTTAAGTAGTATTTGGGAACTCATTCCGAACAAGTATCGTTCAGAGAGAGTTTCTTTAGATGATGAAAAAAGACCTAATAACTCTGAAGAATCAAATAGCTTTTTGTCAAGCTCATCAAAAAATGAGTTTGAAAGTACCCCTTTGGGGAAAAAAAATACTTGGTTTGGTTTTGTATGATTTTTCTTGTCACTTTTTTTCTAACTGGTTGTGCCTTGTGCACTTTTTGTAAAGTCCTCGTATCACTTTGAGGCATTTGTACTTGTAAAATTTAATTTTAATAGAATTGTTCCTCTTCAGATAGTTCTTCGTTCCTAAATTTTTAATTATCAAAAGATTGTTATCAACAAACGTTTATTGGAGGACCAAATAATTATTGATCAACATTCATTGGAAGACCTTTCCGATACAAGAGATAAACATATTGTTGACCAACAGTCATTGGAAGACCTTTCCGATACAAGAGATAAACATATTGTTGACCAACAGTCATTGGAAGACCCTTCTGGTCTAAGAGATAAAACAATTTGTTTACCAATATTCATTGGAAGACCCTTCCAATCCAAGAGATAAAATATTTGTTGACCAACATTCGTTGGAAGACCCCTTCTGGTCCAAGAGATAAAACATTTGTTGAGCAACATTCGTTGAAGGACCCTTATGGTGCAAGATATAAAAAAATTGTAAGAACTATTTCAAAATGGCAAATTAATATTATATATAAATCAGCTTTAAGGGTACCTCGATAAAACCATCCTGCGCCACCAGGGTAGAAAAGAGTATGCCACCGATCTTTATAAAAATTTAATAATATACACATATGTTTACTTTCACTCCAAATAAAACTTAAAATGCTCAATATTCCACGGGTGAAGGTGATCCCTTCCTTTTTTATCTTTAAGTCGGTATGTCGCTGACTTCAAATTCTCTGTTAACATGTACGAGCCCTCCCAATTGGGTCCTAACTTGCGAAGCCATTTTTCTTTTGTGTACAAATTGTTTTTTCTAAAAACTTTGTCCCCTATTTTAAAGTCTCGTCATCTAACTTTGGAAGCGTACATTCTTCTCACAAAAGTTTGGTAGTGCAAAGAATTTAATTATGCTCTAATTATTTTTTCTTCAATTAAGTCTATTTTTGCATGCTTCCCCTTATCGTTAAACTCTTTGAAATATTCACTAATTCAATATGAGGAGAATACCGCTTCAGATGGTACATCAACATCCATCCCATAGACTAACGCAAATGGAGAATCTTGAGTTGTTGTTGGAGGGGTGGTTCGATATGCCAAAAAACTTCTTGTAAATAATATGTCCATTTTGTAGCTTTGCCTTCCAATATCTTTCTAAGCCCGTCAAGAATTATCCGATTAGTCACCTCGACTTGGTTGCTTGCATGCGGATGGAAAATTCTGAGAAGCATTGTTGTATTCCTCTAGAAAAACAAATTCTTCATTTTTTATTGTCAATCTGTGGCCCGTTGTCCATCATCATTATCCTCGTAATACCGAAGCGATAAAAAATATTGGAGACAATAGAATAAATCACATCTTTGGCTTTTATTCTTGTCAATGGCTCAACTTCCACCCACTTACAAAAATAGTCAACCGCGACTATTATCGTTTGTCGTCCCCCAGATCAATACCCCATCAGTCAAAAGGTAAGGCTTCAGATATTGATTCAAGATGTACTCATAGTGCATGGATTGTGTTAGCAAAACTTTGAGAAATAACGCATCTCTTAAGCACTTTTTTGGCATCATAAACATTTGTAGGCCAATAATATCCTGCAAAAAGAACTCTTAGTATCAAATTTTTGTACCGACAATGCGCAGATCCTTCTCTATCACATAACTCAGATAATATCATTTGTGATTCATTTTTCATTTTTTTTCCAAGGCATCGAAGCAAAGGCCCGCTAAAAGACTTTTTATATAAGATATCTCCAACCACCATGTATCCATGCGTCTTGAATCGTATTTTCTTTGCGATTACTTTATCAACGGGAAAAATATAATTTACCAAAAATTCCTTGATGTCATACCTCCAATATTTTTTGGTACTTGTAAAAAATTTAAAAGCTTCACCTGATCTTTCCACCCGCTCGAAACCTTTTGTTATCAAAGGAATATTTTGTGTGAGAATCCAAGAATGCTCCTCGGAATACGAAGCAATAGCCAGAGAATCAGCCACAAAATTACTTGTCCTATGAACATGTTCATATTTGACACTTTCAAATACAATCGCTAAGGCCTTTAACATTCTCAAATACTTCACTAAATGATCTTTTCTAGCCTCAGATTGGCCAAACACGTGATTTTTGAGAAGTTGCGTGTCACTCACTAGTCTAATCCTTTTAGCCCCACAGATGTGAGAAAGTCTTAAACCTGCCAAAGCGGGTTCGTACTCTGCCTCATTATTCGATACTTGAAACCCAAAAAGAATATCTTGATACATTGCAATACCATCTGGAGAAAACAACTGCACCCCGCCCAACATCCTTATGCACTTGAACCTTCATCAGTTAGGATTGTCCATTATGCCCAAGAAATTTCTTAATCTATTTCCACCTTTGATCGATCGGAATGAAACTCGACTAAGAAATCTGCTAAGGCTTGCTCTTTGATTTGTAGTTTAGGGTTCAAACTGGATGTCAAAGTCTCCTAATTCCACACACCATTTAGTCATTCTTCCCGACACATGAGGTATTTATAACATACTCTTCAATGAAAAAAATGTTCGTACAATGATAAAATGAGCCTAAAAATAAGGTCTCATACTCCGAGCAGCAGTAACCAAAGCAAGGGCTAACTTTTTTAATTTCAAATATCGTTTTTCCGCATCCAAAATAATTTTACTCACATAGTATGCTGGTCGTGGGCAATTATCTACTTCTCAAATTAAAACAATGCTCACAACATAATCTGATACTGCTATGTAGATGTACAATTTTCCCCTTGGATTACACTTTGTCAGTATTTCCAGGGAGAACATATGTTTTATAATTCATTCAAACGCTTTAGTTGGGTCCACTTAAAGAAATTTTATTGTCTCAACACTTGGAAAAATGGAGTAAATTTATCCGAGGACCAAGATATGAATATGTTCAAGGTTGCTAGCCTCCCTGTCAAAATTTTTACTTTCTTGATTGTTCGAGGTGGTGCCATAGTATCGTTCAATGTTTAGCTGTATATGGTAAGCTTCCAATCCATGTTCACTGACTATATACCCAAGTTATTTTCCAGATCGTACCTCGAATGTACACTTATCCGGATATAATTTCAAGTTTATCTTCTTAAGTTTGGAAAAAGTTTCCTCTAAATCTTCAAAGTGGTCCTCATCCATTGTGATTTTTACTAACATGCCACCGGTATAAACTTCAAAAGTTATGTTTACAAAACGCTCGTAAGTTTCCCCAATATTTTTCAACCCAAAATGCATAACCTTATAACAATGTTGGCCTCTTCCAGTGAGGAACAAAGTGGTCTCTTGGTCCCTTGGTTCCATCCCGATTTGATTGTAACCAGCGTACGAATGGGTAATTGGTTTCCTGAGGTGGAATCCAGTAATTGATCTATCTGAGAAACCGAGAAAGGATCTTTTAGACATGCTGTAACCATTAACCTTTTTTTTATTTTTTACTGGAACTGGAATGGGAATCCACATATTGTATTGTGATTCCGGTATGTGCCCAACCTTGTATAATCGATCTACCTCGACCATGATACCATCAAAGTTTTCTTGAGAAAAAGATATCCTTTTTTGATGATATGACCCACTTTTGTTCGAATGGCTAACTTGTGACAGATGATTTCCGTAGGTACCCTGAGTTATATCTTCGGTACACCATGCACATATGTAGCCTAGTTGATAAAAACCGAAATAACCAATCTTTATCTCGAGAGATAACTTTGTACAAATCTTTAAACTTTTTCAGCAAAAAAAACATAATCTTTAAAAAATTTATGAGGGACCAGAAGCCCGTGGGTCACCCTCAGATCATCAACAGGATCAGACTCCGAGGAAGACCCCACTAACTGTTATGCCTTCTTTGAATCACTCCCTTTGATCTTCTTTGGGGCCAAAGCCGTTCGGTAGCATTCTCTTGCCATTTTCTGACGGCTCCTAATCGTTCCTACATTGTTTCCCACAACATATTGCAAGAAATAGTGAGCATCGATGTCACTGCATGCATTCTGGATAGCCAAGACCTTCCGAATATCACATTATAAGAAGTTGGCACATCTACCACAACGAACGACGCTGTCACTTATTTTTTAAATGGTTCACGGCTTAGCTCCACTCTTCTTTCAAATTCCCCAACTACTTCGAATACTACGATTGTCTGATCCGACCAAAGAATTTTCGAAGGGTTCTCTATCTTTTCGTAAGTTATTATGAACTTTATATTGGCAGAACTACCAATTTATATCCAAATTCTTCATATCTCATCCCCAATATTTTCTGCCACAATCACGACGACATCCTCATGGGGACCATCCATTTCTCTCATATCATCATCTTCAATGCAAAGTAATAAATATGGACTTTTATACAAATATTGCGAAGCACCTGCCTCTAATTGGGTTGCTAGGCTCACGCTATGTCTTTCCGAGATTTGATGTCCCTGAAACAATGTCACTTCCAAAAATTGTTAGTGATTCAAAGAAAGAACAAAATTTATTAACCTTTCCATTCAAAATCAGTTCATCCACCAAGATGATCCGATTCCAGCCAGGTTTTGGATCTAAATATTTCGAAGAAACATCAAAAGAATCAATAGGCTCCGAAATCATCAATGTATTTTCTTGATTTGGAGCAGTAAGAGAATTTTTCTTAATGAATGTTGTCAGCTTCTTACTTTCAATCGACACTTGTATTTATTTTTTTAACGCTACACAATCTTTTGTATCTTGCCCAACATCTTCATGGTACTTGAAATATCTGTTACTTCTAGTTTCCCTCAGACTCTGTACTGAATAAGTTCGTGGATTTCTATGTGATTCTGAGCTCTTTCAAAAATTGTTCTTCACACTCTATCGATTCGGCAAAATGAGCTGGTCGGACTAACTTGTTTGACATTGGCCTGACATTTTGCTGCACATTCACCACTTGACAATTCACCCACGGTTTCAGAGGTAACTAGGTCAGAGCTCGTGGTCAGACAGTTGTAATCGGATGGTAAATTTAAAAAAAAAAATCATTGGTGGATTATACGTTAGCATCAAAGATTGTTGTAACAGATTTTGTTCGATTTGTGCCATAAAAGCCATTTTCGATGCTTGGGTTTCCTCTAGAAAAATTTTCTTTTCAAGTTGATCCAACAATTCCCCAAACATCATACCCTGCCTTTCTGCAACGTCATTTTTCAAGATTTTAGGAAGAAGTCATACTTGAAAAGCTGCTATAGCCACTTGGTCCTTGCAACCCTCCATATCGGTCTTGGTTTTGATGAAATATTTAGTATAATCCTTCAAGTTCCCCCAAATTTCTATCTACAGTAAATTATCGTATAACCATGGCTCAAAACCTTTTTCTACCCATAAAGTGTTGGCAAAAGATGCTACAAAACATGCTATTTTTTTAATTCAACCTTGAGGTAAACAATTATATCACTTTGAAGAAGCGCCTTTAAAAGTTTGGGAAAAATCATGCACAACAATATATCAGCGTTATCATAACTAATCATAAAATTCATGAACTTCTCAATATAACTATATAGATCTTGTGTCCCATAAAACTTGTCTAGCTTCGATGAGATGTCAAAACAATTTGGCATATATTTGGATATAATTTCCATGGAGAGAGGAGAATACCTCAAATTATTTCGTATCTTATACATATTGCCCACATGACCTTTATTCATAGCAGTTAATAAACTTTCTTAGGACGGGTATGTAAATTGATTACTCATTCAATATTCAAGGTTGTGACTTCCCGAAGGAATCTGTATATGAGGTGCAACCTGTTCTTCTTAGCAATATTAACAACCTTATCACGCTTCCCGGACCCAATCCTTCTTTTATCTTGATCGTTTCTTTCTCTCCTCAAACTTTTGTTCCGTTTAGACGTTCGTTGGCTATCCCTATACCACTTTGAACCCTTTATTCTATAACTTTTTTCACTTCACTTATTCCTTTCCGAATAAATATAAGAGTCATCCGCATCGGAGTAGTCACTAGACTCACTTGACTCATGTCGACACCTAGGTTTCATTTTTTTTTCAAAGAGTAACAATTTTGTCTCCGAGACGGTTAATGCCTATCCCTAGTCCAACGAGCATCCTCTAATTCATCTTTCTCTATTACATGCTCCCTTCGAACCTCCAACATGAGTCTTTTTTAACTCAAAACCGCATCCTTTTCTGCATTTAGTCTTTTTATGTCCTTTAGAAGTTTCTTTCTCTGAGCTACCAAAGTAGATTCTTTAAGTTGCACATCGGCAAATTGTTCATCATTATTTTCTTTAATTATCAGTTCTTTGGTAAGATGACCCCCGAATGAGTGTCCGGCTAAAAGATCACCAATACCAATATTAAGTTTCTCTAAAGCTTTTGTATCCATATTGAGGACTAAAAATAATTTATCCTTTTGTGTAACTACTTACAATTATGAACTAAGTCTATGCGCCTCTATATAAATGTCAGGGCTGAACTAATAAAGAGGTTGAAACATTGTTCTTATTCACTTGTGTTCTCTCACTTTCTCCTCCTAAAATCTTTCTCTCACTAAAACATTCCTATAATTTTTCACCAAAGCGACTTATAATAATTGAACTCACCAAATTGGCGAATCCGCTGGGGAACTAACCCAAGTGCGCCAGCTGAAAAATTTGATGATTCTAGATTCAACGGCTGATGAGTTCGATGCTGCTTTAGAATATTTTGATAAGGATCCGGATAGGTTAATTTTGATGGCTGTTGAAGAGCCGGTAAAGAAAGGACATGTGCAAAGCTTGTGTGAAGTTTTTGAGTCATTGGATATTTTCGGAGGCGATTCAATGGCTGGTACTACTAACAGTTCGAGGAAGAGACATGTTGTCAATTTTATAACTTAAATTGAAGGAAAAATGTATACTCATTTGTATGGAAAAAATGCTATACCTTTTTATCTTGTTCAATGAGGACGACTTGCGGGGTACAGCGGGGTCGCATGAAGATGCGGCAGTTATTGGGGCACAAGTGGCTGGTGTTCAAATTTGACGTTTGCTAATAGACATCGGTAGTTCTGCGAACGTCCTTTTCAAAACAACTTATGACAGGATGCGTAATCTTCCTCGAATTTCTCAATCGGAGCATACGATTATAGGATTCATTGGTTTGACAGCATGGGTGGTTGGGGATTTCAAAGGAGAGGTGAGCTTAGGAAAGAGACCTTCCAAGAAGAAGGTCCAAGTACTCTTTATGGTGTTGGACTGTCCCACAGTTTACAAGCCTATTTTCGGAAGGTCTTGACTGTCAAGAATGTATGGAGTTGTGTCGACAGTACATCAATGTTTTAAATATGTGGTAGGAGATCGTGTAGGGGTCATTCGAACCGACTAGAAAGTTGCAATATAGTGTTATGCCACTGCACTTCGGATCCGAGGATCCAGTAGTGGAGACTTGATGAATGAATAACAGTCAGAGGGGTTGACCTCAGATTTTGATGAAAGGGTTGACGATCCGATGGGAAACCTAAAGGTCTTTGACAATAAGTGAAGAAATTGAGGAGTATACTTTTTTGGTAGGAGGAGTACTTCGAATAGGAACCTTATTGACCCCCAGTTCTACGTCAACCATTACTAGAAGATTTGTCTTTTAACTTGGACATTTTTTCTTGGAGAACAGAGGATGTGACGGGGGTGCCGATCGATGTAATATGCCATACTTTAGCTGTTGATCCAAAGGTGAAGCTGGTAATTCAAAAAAGAAGGGCATTTTCAACGGAGAAAGCAGAAGCAACAGTTTCCAAAGTGGATCGTTTATCCAGAGTTGGACATATAAGGGAGTCACAGTATCCTTTATGGACGACAAATCCAGTTATGGTCAAGAAGAAGAATGAAAAATGAAGAATTTGTGTGGATTTTACAGACTTAAATCGAGCTTGTCCCAAAATTCCATTTCGCGTTGCTCAGATAGATCAACTGATTGCTTCCACTTCGGGAAATAAAATATTAACTTTCATGGATGTTTTCTTAGGATACAATCAGATCCAGATGGAACCAAAGGACCAAGAATGTACAACCTTTATAATTGACAGGGGATTTGCATTGCTACAAGGTTATGCCTTTTGGATTGAAAAATGTTGGAGCTGCGTATCAAAGGTTGATGAATAAAGCATTTTCCACTCTGTTTGGAATAAAGGTGTGTATTGATGATATAATGGTAAAAAGTTCTAGGGATAATTCACATTTGGAGGATTTAAAGGAAACATTTTTGAATCTAAGGGAAATTAGATTAAAAATTAATCCTGAAAAGTGTACCTTCAGAGTTCGATCAGGGAAGTTCTTCGGTTATGTTATCAGTGAAAGAGGAATAAAAGCTGTCCCAGAATAGTGAAAAGCTCTGATAGTAATGAATTCACCTCAATCTGTTAAAGAAGTGCAAATTTTGACGAGATGGTTAGCAACACTAAATAGGTTTATTTTTAGATTTGTTTACAAATTTTTTCCTTTCTTTCAAGTATTGCAAGGGACAAATAGAATTGAGTGCACATCGGATTGTGAAACAACGTTTACAAGCATAAAGAACTTTTTATCATCACCAGAGATTTTGTCAAAACCTCGAAGTTGAGAAAAGCTTTTTTTATACATTGCGGTATCGGATTTTGCACTAAGTGCAGTATTGATAAGTGAAGATTCAGGAATTCCGAAGCTAGTGTATTATATCAAGAAACGTTTAGTGGCAGAAAAGAGGTATTTGAAGGTTGAGAAATTAGCATTAGTATTGGTGATTGTTGCTAGAAAAATGTGCCCTTACTTCCAAGCTCATACCATCGAACTCCGAACTTCATTCCCTTTGAAAAATGTTTTGTAACGTCTTGCTATTTCAGAGAGGATGACCAAGTGGTCAGTAGAGTTAGGAGATTATGATATTTTGTTCACACCTCGAACAACGATTAATGCTCAAGCGTTGGCAGATTTTTTTTGTTGAATTTCATTCGAGCAGATCTGAGATAGAAGAGAGTTAGGATATTGTATCAACGAGTTTTATGTGGGTTTTTCGAACATATGGAGGGTCTAGTATTTCAGGATGCAGTGCTGGCGTTCAGTTAATTGCGCAATCTGGAGAAATGATGCTTCAGTCTATCAAATTTGGTTTTCATGCTACTAATAACAAAGCTGAATATGAAGCTGCTTTGGTTGGTTTGAGGTTGGGAAAAATATGTGGAGCAAATTCAGTGCACTTAGACATAAATTCTCAATTAGTAGCAAATCAAGTATCCGGAATTTTCGAGGCAAAAAAGGATCGCTTAATTTTTTATCTTTGGGAGCTTCGGAACTTAATGTTACTATTTGATCATGTTGTTGTGGAACATATTAGTTGAGGAAGTAACACGATGGCTGATTCTTTAGCAAATATATCTTACAATGAGGAGTATCCTTGGATTTTTTTACATGAAAGTCCATCGATCTTGACCGAGTCAGTCCAGTATGAATGTATAGAGGAATCCTTTGTCACTCCAGATGTAGTCCAAGACGATTGGCCAACTGATATTCTAATTTTTTTGATTCAAGGAACATTGCCAGATGATACGAAGTTGGCTAAAAAATTGAGGGGTAAAGCCTTTGATTACATAGTTTTGGATGAAATCTTGTATAAGAAGGCATTAAGTAGGCCATTATTATGGTGTTTAGACAAGCAAGAGTCACAAGAGGTATTATCGGAGTTGCATGATAGAGAGGGGTCAGCTCACTGCGGGTTTAAAGCGTTATCTCGTCGGGTTTTACTTGCAGGATTTTATTGGCCTTCAATCATGAGCGATGCCAAAAATTTGGTCTGAAGCTGTGTACTTGTCAAAGGTTCGCCAATTCTATACATAAACCGACACTTCTACTTATGTCTATAACCGAGGCCATACCATTTGATAAATGAGGGATTGATTTGGTAGGGCTTTTGTCGATGGCATCTATGGGACGACAAATTATAATTGTAGCAGTGGATTATTTTACAAAGTGGGCAGAAGCAGAACCACTATCTGGAACAAAAGCAAAAGATGTAATCAAAGTCATTGTAAACAGTATTTGTTTCCGCTTCGGAATACCTCGGAGAATTACTACGGATAATTACCCTCAGTCTAATAACAAAGAAATGACTTCATTCTACATATCGAAGGGAATTAACCAATGTTTTTCAACACCTTTTCATCCCCAAACCAATGGACACGTGGAGGTCACAAATATAACTATTTTAGATGGGCTGAATAAAAATTTGACAGGGGCAGCAGGGAAATGGCCGAATTATTTGCAAGAAATACTTTGGGCTTATCAGACAACCCCATGGAAGCTACTAAAGAAACCGCTTTTGCTTTAGCATATGTAATGGATGTTGTTAGCCCTGTGGAATCTATGATGTGATCTTTTAGAATAGCTCAATATTATGACACATCTAATAACGGAGCTAAAAGAGAAAATTTAGATTTGATTGATGAAAAAGGAGTTCGAGCTCATTTGAATGTAATCCATTACCAAACTCTTATGAGGAACATATACAATCCGAGGGTAAAAAGAAAGGAGTTTAAAGCAAGAGATAAAATATTGAGGAAAGTATTCTTGCATACTAAGGAGAAGAGCCTCTAGAAAAATGGCCCATAATTGGGAAGGACCTTATATGGTTGTTGAAAGGATAAAGCCAGGGTCTTATCGCCTCTATAATATTCAGGGTAGGATGCTTCAACACCCGTGGAGTATACAACATCTGAAATTATATTGGGAATAGTTCTATTGTATTTTGAATTTATTTCTTTTGGTTGAATAACGCACTCTTTCCTACCCTGTTGGCCCAGGAAGGTTTTAATGAGGCGCTATATATATTCAACTTTATCAATAAAATGTATTTTTGGCCAATGGTTATTTACAAGTGTTAATTTAAACTACCTTGATAACTTATCAAAGACTGATCATCTTTGAGATTGATCAAGAGTAGAATGTTCGGAAGTGTTTATTACACTTTTCGAAGAAACAACCATATTCGAAGTGCTACGTTAAAAAAATTCACTGAGTAATATTCGAAATGCTACGTTTAAAAAATGCAATGAGTAATGTTCAAAGTGCTACGTTCAACAAATGCATTATGCTGTTTTCAAAGTGCCACGTTAAAAAACTACACTGTATGGTTTCTGAAGTGCTACGCTTAATGTGCGCACTAACATTTTCGATGAGCCATGCTCATTTAACGCATTATAATATTCGAGGGGATTACATTTTGTGGGGTTAACTTAAAATATTGGTATGATTCAACTTCGAATATTTAATTTTAAATGAAAAAATTATATAACTTGATAAAAGAATTATAAACAAAAACCTTTGTCATTTAAGATAATTCGATGAGTACAGGGGTTATGATATTAATATGACAAACGAAAAAAATAACAAGAGAACAAGGGATAACAAGATCATTCAGATGATTCTTGTTCAGATGATTTTTCTTCAGACGATATGCTAAGGATAGGATCAAAGGGTTCAGTGGGGAGTCGATCAACAGTAATACCATTCCAAAAACTTGAAAGATCTATCTTATGATAGGTAGCATGAATTTCTCGAAAAAGTGCGATGGTCTTCTCTTCCTTATTAGTATTAATGGCTGCTAACATATCCTTCAAACATTCTTCTTCTGTAGCAGTAATAGCAAGTTGTTTTTCCTTTTCAAAATCAACTTTTAGTGTGGCTATCTCATTTGACAAAGTTTTCTTTTCTGCTTCGCATGTGTAAAGAGAAGTCTGAAGATTATCGAAGTTCTTTTTCTTTGCCTTTAAGTCCTCAAGGCGTTTAGCCTTGAGCTTATTTATCTCATTTGATGCGAAGTGATCATATTTTATTTGTCGCCCTGGTGTTGCTCTCATAAATGGCTTTTGATAAAAAACATTCCTCGAAGAAGCTCACACCTTGCATTTCGAAGCAGTGGAACTGATTGATTATATGATTTTGAATTTTTCCCTCAGCATCGACAATTCCATTGTAACGAACCATATCCTTGGCCAATCGTTTCAAGTGATCATAGGAGGAAAGTGTTAAGAAAGTGTTTTTGGTGCAGTATCGAGGTCAAAAAATGGTTGAAGTGCAGCAAGGACAGTTGGGTTTGTTGGAATAGGAGGAAAAACTGTTGGGCTAGGACGAGGGATGAGGTCCAAAGATGTAGTAAGAACAGACGGAGCAATGATTTCTAGACACGCATCAGAGGTAGACGGAGCAGATCTTCTTCCAAAATTTTGTAGACGAGTTTGAACTTCTTGGATGATAGGATTCTCTTCTCCAGTAGGCTCTTGAGATTCGTTGAAGTTGATGAAACTATCAGGATCGAAGTGATCATCATCGTGATTGCCTTTAATAACAATTATAACATCTTCATCAGTTTCTTCCTTTTCTTGTTGAGGACTTCGTTGATTTCCAGCAGCCATGACCTCATCATCATTAGACACTACATCTTTGATGGTCGAAAATATTTTCTTTGAATTTATTTCTTTTGGTTGAATAACGCACTCTTTCCTACCCTATTGGCCCAGGAAGGTTTTAATGAGGCGCTATGTACATATTCAACTTTATCAATAAAATGTATTTTTGGCGAATGGTTATTTACAAGTGTTAATTTAAACTACGTTGATAACTTATCAAAGACTGATCATCTTTGAGATTGATCAAGAGTAGAATGTTCCGAAGTGTTTATTACACTTTTCGAAGAAACAACCATATTCGAAGTGCTACGTTCAAAAATTTCACTGAGTAATATTCGAAATGCTACGTTTAAAAAATGCAATGAGTAATGTTCAAAGTGCTACGTTCAACAAATGCATTATGCTGTTTTCAAAGTGCCACGTTAAAAAACTACACTGTATGGTTTCTGAAGTGCTACGCTTAATGTGCGCACTAACATTTTCGATGAGCCATGCTCATTTAACGCATTATAATATTTGAGGGGATTACATTTTGTGGGGTTAACTTAAAATATTGGTATGATTCAACTTCGAATATTTAATTTTAAATGAAAAAATTATATAACTTGATAAAAGAATTATAAACAAAAACCTTTGTCATTTAAGATAATTCGATGAGTACATGGGTTATGATATTAATATGACAAATGAAAAAAATAACAAGAGAACAAGGGATAACAAGATCATTCAGATGATTCTTGTTCAGACGATATGCTAGGGATAGGATCAAAGGGTTTGGTGGGGAGTCGATCAGCAGTAATATCATTCCAAAAACTTGAAAGATCTATCTTATGATAGGTAGCATGAATTTCTCGAAAAAATGCGATGGTCTTCTCTTCCTTACTAGTATTAATGGCTGCTAACATATCCTTCAAACATTCTACTTCTGTAGCAGTAATAGCAAGTTGTTTTTCCTTTTCAAAATCAACTTTTAGTGTGGCTATCTCATTTGACAAAGTTTTCTTTTCTGCTTCGCATGTGTAAAGAGAAGTCTGAAGATTATCGAAGTTCTTTTTCTTTGCATTTAAGTCCTCAAGGCGTTTAACCTTGAGCTTATTTATCTCATTTGATGCGAAGTGATCAACTTTTATTTGTCGCCCTGGTGTTGCTCTCATAAATGGCTTTTGATAAAAAAACATTCCTCGAAGAAGCTCAGACCTTGCATTTCGAAGCAGTGGAACTGATTGATTATATGATTTTGAATTTTTCCCTCAGCATCGACAATTCCATTGTAACGAACCATATCCTTGGCCAATCGTTTCAAGTGATCATAGGAGGAAAGTGTTAAGAAAGTGTTTTTGGTGTAGTATCGAGGTCAAAAAATGGTTGAAGTGCAGCAAGGACAGTTGGGTTTGTTGGAATAGGATGAAAAACTGTTGGGCTAGGACGAGGGATGAGGTCCAAAGATGTAGTAAGAACAGATGGAGCAATGATTTCTAGAGACGCATCGGAGGTAGACGGAGCAGATCTTCTTCCAAAATTTTGTAGACGAGTTTGAACTTCTTGGATGATAGGATCCTCTTCTCAAGTAGACTCTTGAGATTTGTTGAAGTTGATGAAACTATCAGGATCGAAGTGATCATCACCGTGATTGTCTTTAATAACAATTGTAACATCTTCATCAGCTGCTTCCTTTTCTTGTTGAGGACTTCGTTGATTTCCAGCAGCCATGACCTCATCATCATTAGACACTACATCTTTGATGGTCGCAAATATTTTCTTCTTCGAAGGTGTAGCAGTTTTCATCTTTTTCGGAGAAGGCTCTTCTTATGTTTCTTCTTCAATGGTTGACTGAGTGTCTTCTTCTGTTTTTCTTTTTAATTGTGTGGGATTCAGATTTGTTGAAGGGCTAGGACCAGATGTACTAGCTGCCTTTTTCCTTTTCTTTTCTTTCTTCTTTTGAGGAAGATTATTGTCAGATATGCTACTCACGAGTAAGAATACTTTACAATCAAGATGGACCAGCCTTTTAACAGCTTGTCGAGGGTTAGGCTGTTCCATTAGATTTGTATGGGGATAAGCTCTATGTGTGATCAGAAACAAATGGCTATTGAGAAAATTGATTGTTTCAAAGACCTTGTGAAAAACATTATTCCATTCTGCTTCGACCCAGGCGGCAAGTTTGACAAATATTTCTTTGGCTTTGGGTCGGCGAGTGGCATAACGCGTCAGAATTTCTGATAAGAACAAATAGGTTGAGAATGGATAAGGATAAAAACAATTAAAAGAAAATCAATATAAAAGGTAAAATACTTACTACCGCTTTTCCAAACAAGATTCACTTTTGATGGATTGGCTTCAAATATCTCTTTACCATTTTCTCATGCTCTAAAAATGAAAATGAACTTTTGGTTCCAGAACTTGTCCGCTTCCAGAAGGTCATCGATTATTTTCAGGTCATTATCCAATGCAAGGTAGTAGAATGGAAGCTTTGGTCCCTTGGATAGTTTTGTTAAAGATATGAAATCGTTGATGATGATCGGAATCTGGGACAAGTGAGAGGTCATGATTACAGACAAAAGGGTGAACCATAGATTTGGGGTTACTTGAGTTGGGCACAGATATAGGAGTTCAAAGTAGTCTACGATTATCGGATCTAGTGGGAACCGAAGCCGCCAATTGATGATTTCTGGGTTGACTACTAATTCATTTTTCTTACAGTCTAAGGGTGTTTCACCTCTTTTAGGAAGACGAAGGGTGATGTTGTCTCCCATACCCCATTACTTTATCAAAATCGATGCGTGATTCTCTTCATAATAGATATATTTAACATTCTTTAAAGGAACAATATAGCCATCGTCGAGAGATCTTAAATTCTCACCAATTTTTGCTCTTTCTTCATCGGATATTGTGATAAGAGATTTGTGGTTTTGTAGCCTACATATCTTTTTCAAAGGGGCATCTTCAGATCCTTTTGAGGTCTCATCATCAATATCAGCCTCGTTGTTTGATTATGTCGCATTAGAATCAACTTCTGGATCTGACGCCTCGTCTCTCAGTTGTAGAGGATTCTTCGAGGGAATTTGTTGAGTTACTGTAACTTTATCAACAATTTCCCTCGGGGGAGGAGAGTTGGTAGAAGGGTTTGGTGTAGCATCAGAATAAGTACTATAACTTTATCAACAATTCCCGTAGGAACTCTTGAAGGATAAGTATAGGAAGGGGTCACTTTGGATTGTTGTGCGGAGGATTGGCATCCATGGAACATCGAGCACTTGAGGCTGCATCTGGAATAAATGTAAAAAATGTAAAAAAACGTTTATATTAATTAATTTTATAATGTAATATTCAAAGACATACTCGTTTCTACCCTGGTGACGCGGCGAGGTTTTATTAAGTGTTTATATAATCATATTTTATAAATATTTTTTCCTTTTATATTCCTCTCATTGTTAGTCTGGAGAATTTTGACCCAACAATTTATATATATAAAATGTTCCAACATTAATTGGTCAAGTGTAAAGGTTCCAATGTTGGTCACAATTAAAAAGTTCCAACATTAGTTGATGAGTAGAGGTTCCAATATTAGTTGGTCTAATGTAAAAGTTACAATAGTAGTTGGTCACAATTAAAATGTTCCAAACTAGTTGGTTACGTTTAAAAAGGGTTTCGGTGACCCATTGGAGATTGATCACCACACTGAGAAGAGTCTGACAATATTATTGGAAAATAATATTTTTTTATAAGGCATGAAGTAAAAAAAAGATAATTTATTGATTAATTATGAACGCAAGTATAAATTGCCCCGACCACTCAGGGACTTGAAGTTCTAAAAACAATACAAAAATAAATGGGGAGAATGAATATCATTCAACTGCATTTGGACTCATTTCTATTGGCTTGACCATGCATGATGTTAACCTTATCCTTCTAATTCTCTAGATTCTAATCTTTCTTATAACTTCCATATTTAAATTCCTTGTCTTCATTCATATTTTCGGAAGCAGTATCTTTTCCCTTTGTATCTATGGTGGTTTCTAATTCATATGCGAATGAAATATCAACGGGCTGTTCTCCTATAGGTACCAAGTCTAAAAAAGATCCAAGACTAAAATCCAGAAATATTTTATGAAAGCTAATAACCAATTTGAATTTGACATGAACATCTCTCTTATGAAGGAGGATTAGGCATTCCTCAACATATGCATCGACCACATTCTTTTGGTCCTTTAAAACTTGTTTTTTGGACGCAAATAGATCCTCATGGCTTTATCTGTAGCCGCTTTCTACTCAAGTAACATCTTCTGCAAGAGGTCTATATGGAGGTCATAATCCTTTTCCTCATCACGATACCTTTGACCTTCCTTTGTCAAGGAGGCCTCTAGGTCAGAAGTCTTAGCTTCATGAGCGGAATTTAGTTCCCTAAGCTCTTTTTCAGTTAATGTCACTCGGTTTTTTTAGGTTGTCAACACGAATCCTTTGCTCCACGACAGCTTTCTAATGAAGCCCACGTTCTTCTCGAAGGGATGCAATATCTCTATATGCTTTGCTATTAACCTTTCCAATTTGGAGATGATCTTGAAGAAATATAGCAAAGCGAAAGAATTGGAGTCCCCTTCCTCAAGCTGGAAGGACTAAGTTCTAACAAAACCTCTATATTTGTAGACGATTCTCACCAGATTTTAATACTGAGCTCCTTCAGACTGCCTACCAGAATTTGAACTTCAACTTCCCTTTAATCTTCTTCCGGATTAGAGGAGGAATGATTATCATATGTTTGAGGAGTGTCACGCTAGATCATGGGAGGAATTGTCGCTTGATCCATGACACAACCAATTTCCAAGCCAATTTTCTACTTCTTCTTCTTCTTCTTCTCATTATTTTTCATTTCCTCTAATCAATCTTTGATTCGTATGATGTTTTCTCCCTTTTTATATTTTTTGTTGGATTATTGGTTTACTTCACCTTTGCGGCACCAGTAGTTAATGTTTTGTGCACGAACCACCAACGTCATTTCTTTTACCATGTGGCTTAGAGCCCTCTTCCAGGTTGAAAGATACACCCTCCTATCAGTAACTCCTACTTGCTTGAGTATTTTCGACGTATGCGGCGGATTTGTTAATTTATCCAAAGATAAATTAGGTTTTGATTGTGTTTTCCATAAGTGAATCCGAACCATTCAACCTACCAGTGTAATTTCTTGAAAGTCTCTTCTGCTCTTCCAAATGTTGTTGTTGTGACTTGGGTATAGCTGCAAAAAGGATAAAACATAAGCTTCGAGCGGTGAAAGTTGATGACAACTCAATTTGTAATCAAAAGTGAGATGAACTTACTTGTGCTTTGTCACTCCTTTTGGCACTATGCTCGGATTTCGCTTCCTGAAGATCTTATGGAAATTCTCCCAATAGCCGCTCACAAGAGAGAATTACTTCTTCCAAATTCTATGAGCCTCCATAAAATAACTTAGTAATTTATATAATTCCCCAAAGTAAAAGTAGAAAGGGATGCGGGGATTCCTTGATATCCCGGTGATCGGTACAAACCGCTCCATCAACATCTCGATCTTGGATATACTTGATTCCATGATGCACGATATCAACGACAACCAAACATTCAGGCTTTCTTAACTATACGCATGCTAACCAAATCAAAATATTGAACTGTTGCTAGATCCAACAAGAACTAGATCCCCAATTCAT
Organism: Limnanthes douglasii subsp. nivea; assembly: GCA_036936605.1. Classification (NCBI taxonomy): domain Eukaryota; kingdom Viridiplantae; phylum Streptophyta; class Magnoliopsida; order Brassicales; family Limnanthaceae; genus Limnanthes; species Limnanthes douglasii. The sequence goes on along the minus strand of JAUPFV010000001.1, from coordinate 182,908,530 downwards.
CATGTTCAGAGAGACAACCAATTCTTTTAGCAACAGAAAGGGGTATCTCTCCCTCCTTATGTGTATCTCCACTTTCTTCGGGATTCCGAATCATGCCTAAAATCATATTATTCTTCCTCAGAATAGTAGTTATACTTGATCGTGTAAGGATAAACCATGCTCCTTTGTTTTTACCATATTTCGATTTCGGTATCTTCCGTTCTCTCCTTTAATATTTTACTTCTCTCTCGCCATCATTTCCTAATTGGATTGACACATAAACCGTTGATCCAGCATTAATACAGTATTCTACTTTATTAACCAAATGCATTGGGTTATCTCCGGAAGTTAGAAGCCTGATTTTAGACCTCTTCGGTTGTGAAATTGAGGGTTAATAACGCCTTCATCAACATCAACATTTTCCACAGCCGATTGCTCCGGGTTTTATCTAGCGTTGCTGGAGCATTTTTTCATGTTCCTTCTTCTTTGTATGACGATCAGATTAATGCTTCCCCTTTTCAGTAGCTGTTACTAATAGCTCTTCTAGCTTCTCTCTTTGCTTCAATATTTTCTTGAGAGGCACAATCAATTGCATAGGTCATTGTCGATGTGAAACATGCAACTCCGAATAGGATGTATAATATTAAAAAGAGAAAAAAGGCTCAGACTTTCACCAGAAAAGTTTTTGTGCTGGTTATTAAGCTAAACACTGAGGTTTGTGGTGGATGGGATTGGGGGATTCTCTCTTTAATTCTAGAAATGACAAGTGAAAGAATTTAAGATAAACGGGGAGACATATTTATAGATGGAAGTAGGAAAGCCCAACGTATACTTTTTGCATAACCAACATATATAAGCATTTCGAAATGGAGACGTTGCGCCCAACAGATACTTGATTGAGGAAGTTGAACAGTTTAAAAAAGAATATAATAATGATTATAAGTAATGTTATCCAACCATAGGTTATTCTGGTAGACTAATGCTGGCAAATATCCGAAGCACATGAGTGGTTATATCCAAATCAGTTCCATAAGTCACGGTTATCCAACCATAAATTATTCGAATCGACTAGTGTTGGTTAAAATACGAAGTGTTTGCATGATTTAACCCGCAACATTTTTAGAGTTAGTCCTCCCGAAATATATTTTACAAGGATTAAGGGGGCTACTGATAATGACCGAATAATCAGACTTGCAAGTCGGACCTATAAGCTATTGGACAAGAATTTACTATGTAGTAAAAATATAATAAATATATAATACTATGGGTAATTCATGTATAAAATTATAATGATTGACTTGAGTTATATGGGTTTGAATTATCCATATAGGCCCATTAATCATATAAACAAATTTGTACAGAATATTATTATACAAAGATTTATTTAGGCTTTAGAAGAGTTAATACACTTTCAGGTATTCCAAACACTCCTTCATTGGTATCCCAAAAACTCTTTAATTGTTTTACTTTCTATCTATGTAAAACTTACCAGGCATGCAAAGCTCATCACTTGAGGTTATAATACGGTCTCTAACTATGTCATCTCTAACCTTTCTCCGGAGTCCACTAATCACTTTTTAATGGAATGTCATTTCTCCCAACATATTTGAAAGGGTTGTTCTAGAAAATTAAAGTTCCCTCACTTGTTCACTTATCGGTCCAGATGATTACTTGTGGACAATTCTTGAACTTCCACCTCCTATGATCTCGGAACTTTTTAGCGTGCTTCTTTCTATGCGGTGGTTTACCACTTATGGTAAAAGAGGAATGTCCAAATCTTCTCTAACCTCTCTATGTTTGAGTCTGCCATTTACTATAGGATCCTTTCTGACCTCCGTTATCGATTACACGACACAGAAGTCTCGTGACTATGATTATTCCCGAACTTAATTACTTTATTTGTTTTGCAGGTTCACTTTTAATTACAAGATGTTAAACATGTTCCACATGCTTCACGCGCTGATTTGCCCTTGACCATTTTTTTGTTAGTTTTTTATTATGGACTTATTGGACTAACATTTATTTTTTAGGAGAATATCCCTTTGAATTGTATAACAATCTTTCAGAATATTATTCAATCTTTTATCATAATTTATTGTTTTTTAATAAAAAACACGAAAATCAAAATTTATACAAAGTTAATTACATTTTTCACTCAAATTTTAACTAAATTTTTATTATATATATATAGGTGTATTAATATTGGTTTTATAATATATTTCTATTTTATCTTACAATCATGTCGATAAATCATATATAAATATATGCAAAAATAAAACATGTACTTTTTTCGTATATAAACAATGCTTAAAAATTTTATAACTTTATTTTGGTATGTGAATTTGGATGAGATACAATAATACAAACCAAAAATAGAATGTTAGAACTTTTCAATTTTAAGATGCTATACATGCAAATAAAAGTTGATATATTTTATTATTAACTTAATGTAAAAACATATCACACAGCTACAAAATAATATAATAAAAGTTTACATACATTTCAAGATTATATAAGCTGGCGATGAAAATTATTCTACAATTAGAAAAACGAAATATATTTGATGCTAATCTATATTAAATATATAGATTAAATACAATCAAAATTATTTTTATTCGACTTAATTGATATACAATGTTTTTCAGTTTTTATAAATATAATTAATTAAAAAAAATATTGTTATTATTTATAGAAAAATACGAACATTATGAAAATGCCACCTTTCGTTAATAAGATCGTGATAAAATTAAATTTAGAAAATTAAAAAATAACCATCAAACTAATAATTTTAAAAATTTGTTTGTATTTTTAATGTTAATTCGACATTAGATATCCAGTGTCGTGCTTTCAGAACCAATAATCATAATTTAATAGAAATATAATTTAGGTTTTTTTGAATAAAAAACTATAAATATCTAAATAAAGATGTTTACATATGGTCTTTAGGGCTACTTAATTACAAGTGCGTACAAAAATTCCTAAAGACAAATAGGAAGAAATAAAAATTCAGGTTACAGGACCAAAGAGACCTTTGTAGTATGGAATCGGTAGCGGAGGTCGGAGAGAACGTGGTGTGCGATACTCGATCATAGTTCCTGCTTGTTCTTAAAAATTCGAGAGTTCCTCTCAATCCAAATTTAATATATGATGGAACAGAATGTCATACGCCAAGAGTTGGCACGATCGTTGAGGTTTGGCGTCCAACTACTAGCTTCCTCTAGCTAGGAGGTCCATAAGGTATGAGAGGATATGATAAAGAGTTTTCTAGAGATGGCATCCCATATGGAATTAAGGAAGGGGAAACTGATGAAAATGTGTTCCAGTGTCTCTAAGGTGTTCTGGCAGAGAACGCATTTGGTAGGAGAAAGTTTATCAGGATTGCCATCCAGGTGATAAAAAAGTGTATGGGAATGGAGTATTAGTTCCAGACCAGGGGCCCCAAGAGACCTTATCCCTCCTCGGTCTTACAGTGGCATATGTGCTTTTGATAGTAAATTACAGCTTAGAGTTGTTGGGGGATCCACAAAAAAATATCGTCGGTATTGGTGGCGGGTGGGAGGGTGTCAGGGGTCATGCCATACTGACGTACTGATGTCATTTTCTATCAGGACATCGTAGAGACTAAGGCTTTGCTACACATGTTGAGGATTTTCCTCCAGCCCCAGCTGGTGTTGGAAGGGGGATGGATTGTCCAGAGACTCTTGTTTTTTATTCTTTCCGCGATAGTCCATTGCACTTATATTGAATTCTTGTTTTTAGTGAATATGGACCAAAAACGTTTTAGGACGGCCGCATGATTCCAAATTTTTAGGTTTGGGATCCTAAGGCTGTCATCATCTGTAGGCAAAGTGACTTTCTCCCAAGATATTTTAGCCCCCGTGATTTTCGTCTTCGATCCAGACCATATGAAGCGTCGAAAGAGCTAGGAAATTTCGTTTAGAACTCTAGCCGGTAAGATAAAAATTGAGGACTAGTAGAATTGATTGGCAAATAGTACAGCTTTGATGAGCTGAAGTCTTCCCGCATAAGAGAGATGCTTGGATGTCCATGAGTTGATGCGGTTGGTTATTTTTAGTAAAAGCGGTCGGTAGTCGTTGTAGGTGAGTCTGGATGTGATGAGTGGGACACCCAAATATCTGACTAGTAGAACCCTTTCATTGAAACCAAGGAGCTTGGGAATGTCTGTTTTAACCAAAGGTGGGGTCCCGGACAGGTTGACGTGACTTTTTCTCGGGTTGAGCTGGAGGCCGAAAAGGGCAAAGTATTCTTGAAGTCCTTCATGGATGATGGTAATGGATTGGGCATTAGCGCAGAATAATATCATCAGGTCGTCCGCAAAACAAAGGTTGATAATTTTAAGTTTGTGGCACTTCCAATGAAACCCAAAGGTGGGTTTCTGGCTTTTTTCTTGGAGATTTCTTGTTAAGACTTGTATAACAATAACAAAAATATAGGGGCAAAGGGGGTCTCCCCGACGAAGACCCTTCATACCCTTGAAGTAGCTGGTGGGCTTGCCGTTAATACATACCGTAAAAGAGGGAGTGGTAATGCATTGAATGATCCAATTAATCATTATAATATGGAAATCCATGGCAATAAGGATGTCCAAAATAATTTCCCATCTGATGTTGTCAAAGACTTTAATTAAATCAATCTTAAGGACACATCTTGGGCCCTTTCGATTTGTTTGATAGCCATGCATGAGGTCCTAAGGTGAGGAGGATGCATGTAGTCACTCTTGGGGATGAGCGCAATAAGGGTTTTGTTCCATGAAGGAAAACTTGTTTAACCCCAACACAAACATCCTTTCCCACGATATCCCAGTTGGATTTGAAGAAACTCTCAATAAAACCATCAAAACCAGGGGCCTTGTCACTATCAATTTCAAAAATGGTGGTTTCAATCTCCTCATCTAAAATGGGCTTGGTCATATTAGATTTGGCCTCAAGCGGGAGCGTAGACTTTATAAGGGATCTTATTCTGTCATGCCCAACATAGTGTGATGGGCTTGGAGATCCCAAGAGGGAGTAAAAGTGATTGAAAATGATATCATATATGAGTCACCTAAGAAAAACTCATCACTTACTTGGGCCCTCACAATCTTTGGAAACTATAAATAGTCTTGAAATTAGGGTGGTATTACCACATATTGAAGAATTTGAAAGCTTCAGGTGTTTGTATAAAAGGATTAGTAAGGTAATTAATTATGGGGGTGTGGTCAGAGGTATGAGGGGGTCGAAGTGGGAAAAGGAATTTGGAAAGGAATCATCCCAAAGACTATTGACCAAGGCTCTGTAGATTTTAGACGATATTGGATTATCGACCTGACAGTTGGACCAAGAGTATTGGACACCTGAGGAGCGGAGTTCCTCAATCCCTCACGAGCGACAACAATCATTGAAGAAGGTCATGGAGTTATTCCAGCATTTTGTGCTAGACTTCTCATGGGGCTTCGGATATTATTAAAATCCCCTAAGATAATCTAAGGGGACCGGCTGATGGTTTGGAAAAGGGGCTCACGGTCAGACAGGTTGTTAAAACCGTAGACCGCAGAAAGGTAGTGTTTTTCGAGATCCAGTTAACTTTGTAGTGCATAAGTTGGGAGATCGAATTTTGGAGCGAGATGTTAAAGACGTTTGGGTTCCAAACCATCCAGATGCGTCTGTAGTGGTGCTAGTCATAATGAGTTCAAAAATTCCACCAAGGGAACATAAGTTTCATAATGAGAAGGACATTATCAATATTAACTTTTGTTTCAAACATGCAAATGACATTAATACTATTAGAGAATACGAAGTCACGCACGTCCTTTTGACGAATAAAGTCATTAAGACCTCGTAACATTCGAACAAGCAAGTCTCATAAACTAAAGTTCATTAAGAATTCAAAGGGGATTAAAACATCGTAGGGGATTCCCCGTACTTACTTATCTTGACCGATGAAGAACCGGTCTGCATTCTTGGAGATGTTACCTCATCGGTAGAGTTTTCACGATCGTCAGTCCCAATACGACCCGCAGCCGAGCTGTTGCTAGCGATGACCATGATTTTAGTCCATCCATGCTTGGTCGTTAGCAGGCGGATATTATCAATGCTTGAGGGGGATGGGGAGACGGTGGGGGGCAGAATCACTGTCGCTAGTGTTTGAGAGGGAAAGGTGGGGTAACTCCGTAGCCGTCATTGGATCGTTTCCTAACGGTCGGGAGGGGGGAGGGGTGAGAGTCTTTCTGGTCTGGTCCTGGGCAGCATGCAAGCAATTACGGCATGGCTAAAAGAGTTGCGTTTGGAGCAGATCATGGGCAGACTTTGGAATTCAACTTGAAAGCAGATCATGGGCAGACTTTGGAATTCAACTTGGATGACGTGCTCTTTGCCGAGACAACCGAGGTGATCGATAAAAGGAAGGATGCAAACGCTTGCATTATTATACATATTATCGCGAAGTTCAGTCAGTCTCTGTTGGTCGTCTGGCTATCAACGTATATAGGCGTTCCCAGGAAGCTGCCCACGATGCGAAGTCTTTTTTTCGACCATAATTGGTGAAGTATGCTATGGAATATCACCCAAAGAGGGATAGCCTTAAGGGCCTCCATTTCTAGTGGTTTCATGGGCTCCACCTTTTTAAGAACACCGGATGACTGCTGAAGAAGCATAACGCTCTTTCGAAGACTTGCGTGGCGTTTTTAACGGTGGAGAACTTGAAGAAGTAATGGTAAGAGGGGGTTGACTTGCATTCATGGAGCTCCATATTTGGTTTGCCAGTGACTGAACATGCGAGATGACTCTTCGCTTGGAGAGAAAATAACCAGAGAGCCACTTGGCCCATTTGTCTTTGTCTCTAGCAAGGGCGTCCGCCGGAAACACCAAAGTACCATTGTCAACTTGGATGTTGTCTGTTTTTGTAATGTTCATGGATGTCGACATGTCAAGGGGGTTTGAGACAATGTCAGCCCACCATCGTGTTATCTGGATGTTTGTACCCCATTCAGGATGGGTGATATTGACCAACGAGGAGGATTCAATGAAGAGTTGGACAGAGAGAGCGATGGTAGTACTACAGAGGAGTCTGGATGCAAGCAGGAATCTCTTGCTATGAGGGTTTATCGTGATCGGACAACTCCCAAGAGAGCAGTGAGATTTTGAGGTACAGGAAATAGCATGCCCCCTGCTATTTCTGTCAGGAAAAGATTCTGGGAATTCACTAGGCAGATGGATAAGGTTTAGCCTGGGTGTCTGTTGGGAGTTAAGGGCAGAGGTGTGAACAATGATGGAAGGGAAGGGCTGGTTTAGCGGGGCGGCTTGAGTTTTATTAGGGTGGTGGATGGTTTGTTGTAGAGATTGGACTACGATGGTGATACTATCGGTCGGGGGAGATGGCAGGAGGCAGGACGGTAGTAGGAAGAGTTGAGGGTTGAGTAAGTATTTACTTGACTCGGAAGTCACATGGCAGGGCATATGCCTGGCAGGTTGGCTTTTGTGCGTGTGGAGAGAGATTTCATCCACATGCATGACACTAGGGTTGGTGAACTGGGTAGCATGGAGAGAAGTCGGGGGATTATTTAAAGTGGAGGCAGGAATGCTGACCGGGGTAACCTTTAAAGGGTCGCTGATGAAGGCACTCTTAATAGGGGAAAGGTTCAAAGGTTCAGGACTACCATTCAAGTGGCGGATGGCTGGCAGAGAAGCGCCAGACCTGGAATGTCAATCGAGTTGCTACCATGGTGCTGTTTTGAAGCGGTGTTAGGGAATTTGCATGGCGACAGGGTAGTTTCATTTATAGAGCTGACTGCATGGAGGAGTTGAACGTTAAACCTAGGAGTGATTTCCTGTTCGCGCGCCTCAAAGAAGAGCTTCTTCGAGTTTCGACCATTTTAGATAGAGCGAGTTTAGTGGTGAAGGTGAGGGTGGAGTGTCTGTTTGGAGGAGTTCGTGCAGTGTTGAAGCGAGATTTATGGGGGGTAGGCAGTTGAAAGGTTGGATTTATGGAGTTAATAATAGTCGAAGTGGTTGTGCAGTAAAGGGAGTAGGGAGTTGTAAGTTTGAGGTCGGAGTTACCGTGCAAGTAAGAAGGTTTCATTAATGAGGAGAGAGGGGGAGTTAATGTTTTTCAATGATATGGAGCTACCATTGGAGAGCGAAGAGAGAGGAGCCAGACAGCAAAAAGAATATGCCTAATCACGCATGCTTTACCACGCATGTTTACCACGCAGTTGCAGACCGTTGAGATTCCATCGTGCGCACATTTGCAGAAATCAACTGCAAAGCCATGAGCTGTACTAATCGAAGAGCAGATCGCTGGGGGTGATTTGCTGGAGGCAGTGAGTAAGACTCCCAGGGCTGGATTGAGGCCGACCTTAGTGACGGAGTAGCTATTGGAGCGGAAAGAGGGACTATTGTTTTTCATTTCGATGGGGCTGGAAGAAAAGAACAAAGCAGAGACTTTCCATGAATTCAAGCCTTCAAGAAACACGGTTTTTTTTATCAGAGGGGAAGTGACAGTGAATGATACCATAGTCATTCTTCACCCTAGCGTTTAAACAAGGTGACGCAGATTTTCCCCATCAACAAGCACAAAGGGTTGCAATGGGGTATTGAAGTGAATTGAAAAGAGTAACATGACTTTCTTCCTGGATGAAGATGAAAACATGGGTGAATTCTAGAGAAAGTTTTCTCTCTCTAGAAAACGTTTTGACCCTATTAAATTTTTTTAAATACAAGTATAACTTAGTTTTGGAAAATTGATATTTATAATGTCATTAAAATGATAAGGAATATCGTCATATTCAAATCATTCAAGTTTTCCGTCTATAATTTTTAAATATTTTATATGGTTGATTGCAACGTTGAATTCATTGAAAACATGTTAAAGTAAAACTAATTTCAAATGCATACAAACGATCCATATATCCACATATGAGAAGGAACCTGAATATTATGGCATATATTTTCTAATAAAAATAAATATTTTTTAAACAACAACTAATCAAAGCTTCGAACCTTTTAAACTGAGTCAAAATAAAGTCAAATCTGGAAAGACTGATACATTTTAAAATAATGAATTTAAAACAGACGGTTAAGGAAGTGGTTGAAAGCACCATTAAATAATTGGTCAACCCACTAAACGCATGAAGACTAAAGTAATGCCAGTAAATTTAGGCCTTATATTATAAGGGTTAGTCGACGAGCGAACTTAGTGGAGTTATGTATTAAGTGGTAAATTAAACTACTATAGGTTTATATAAATAAGCAGATAATCTACCATAAAATGTGACTTCTCTTCTTTGATTAATATGATTTTCTACATGACATTATCTTTATTATAATTCATTATAACAAATTTGACCCGCCTATAGGAACTTAAATAAAAAAGCATGGTAGTAAGATTCTTGAACTATGGTGGTAACTAGATCAGGGATTGAGAGACATGTTACGGAGCAAACCGGAGTGGCGGGACACCGGAGAATGGCGAAGAATCCACTGGTGGGACAAGATCAGCTTCTTTCTATCATTGGCGCCAACCCAGATGGGATGGAAGCAACCCATAATGAGACAATACCCCAAGTAGGACACCCAGCAGTCGCGACTAGACTACAGACCATGCCTCGTGCGCTAATGGTCCCCACTGTGCTAGAACCGATAGGCAAGAATCTGACGGCAACGTTGAAAGTCCAGCGGTTGGATCAACAACTACAACAGCAACAACAAGAGCAGTTAAAGGTAGCATGTGAGTGGGACGCGAGAGAGCAGGCCATGCACGCTACTATAGTCGGGATGAATGACGCACCGGGCCTGATGTTAGTCAGGCTAACCAGGGAAATAGATCTACAAAGCGCAGAGATAAGATAGAAAGAGAAGGATAAAGTGTGGGCAAGAAACGTTCCGACGAGAAGGAACCGTGACAAGAGATGCAGCGTAGTGTTTCAAAAAATGCCATAAAGGACGAGGACGTACAGTATAATCAAGTACGACCAAGAATGTCCAGCTACATCCTCAAGGGAAAAAATTCTTGAAGCTCAACTAACCAGGAAATTCGATCGCTTTAGGAATGAAGTGTATGATGAAACAGGGGATCCGGAAAGGAATCTAAAGAAATTTCGCAACATGATGATGAATTTTAACCCTAACGATGCTATGCTCTTTCGAGCTCTGCCTATGACACACAAGGGTAATGCGATAGAATGGTTTAGCAGTTTGCCCAAGGAATCTATTTACGATTTTGCAGGGTTTAGAGCTTTTAGGGAAAGATTTGTTTGTAACAAGGAACTTCGACGAGAGCGAGACTCGATTATAGATCTCTACCAAAGAAGAGGCGAGTCATTAAAAAGTTATGTCAAACGTTTTGTCCACTCTATGAATGCTTTGTCAGATCTAGAGGAAAATATGATTGTCGCGTCACTCAAGAGAGGCCTCGATCGACGAGGAGAGCTCTATGCTAACCTAATCAAATTCCCGACAGAAAATATGAAAGATCTGATGGCTCGAGCAAACACGTTCATCCGAGTGAACGATGCTAGGAAAGGGGACTCACTGGATAGGTATGTTTCTGATCTCAAAGAAGAGCCATTTGACCGAAAAATAAAAAAGATGGGCCTCGCTTGGATAACTTACGTCGGCCAACGCACTATGATAACCCTTCTAGGCGATTCACCCCGTTGAGTGAGACTATCTCGATCATTTATGATAAAACGAAGGGAAAAACGAAGCATCAGTCCCCGCGAGTGATGAGCGCGCCCGATTTTAAACGATTAAATAGGTATTTCTGCTCCTACCACAATGACCACAATCACACAACTGACGAATGCTGGTAGCTCAGAGAGGAAATTCGGAGATTGATAGATAACGGTGAACTCGTCCAATTTATTAACAGCAAGATCACCTTTAACAGCCCGAGAAGAGGGAGAAATTACATCCGGTCAACGAGGAAAATCCATGTGACAATGAACGGGCAGATACATGAAAACATCAGTGGTTGTTCACCATTGGTGGATGACATTCTGAGGTAACCGACAACGTGAGGAGTGACGCTTTACCATCGTTGTGCACAATAACCAGAGGGCAAGCCAAGGTGGCCAATAATTCATTCTCTGATACCTGTGGCAGCTCGCCATTCATCTTCACTATTTCTGGAGGAAACTCCAAGGTAACCCGCGACTCAAACTCTAAAAAGAGAGCAAAGATTGACCACAAAGTACAAATAATTGAAGCCTCTTCTTACCAGAATTACCAAGTTCCTATTTTTGACCTTACGTTTAGTGATGACGATCTGATGGGGGTCAGCACGTCATATGAGGATACATTAAAAGGGACTTTGGATATTGGGTGAGTAATGGTAACTCGGGTCCTAGTAGATGGAGATAACTCGACCAATATAATATTCAAAGCCAGCTACGCTCGCATGCATCAAGTTCTGCCCTACAAACCCACCCAACAAACCTTCGTTGGATACGAAGGCAAGGTGTCTCCGTTCGTGAGAGAGGTAGAGTTGATGGTTAAACTATGTTATGGGGCTACAAAGAAAGAGTTAAGAACTTGCTCATGATTTTGGATGCTATTAGTTCTTATCCCGCAATTATCGGGCGACCTTGGTTGCATTGGATGAAAGCCATCCCGTGCACTTTCAGACGATGTATAAAATACCCAATGGGGAATGTAGACGACATTATAAAAAGAAGTCATCGGACTGCCAAGACGTGTCATACAATTACGGTTGACCCAAAAAAACCTCTTCGATAGCAATTACCTGATGTGGGGTGCATGAGGAAATAATCAGAACACTACCCGCGTCCGATCCCATTGACGACTCGAGAGAGACGGGGCAACCTGATGAAGACCCTCCAAAATCTGTTGAGGACTTAGTGGTAGAGGGCCGCACTTTACAACTTGGTAACAATATGGATTCTATTTTTAAAAACTATTACCTGAACTGTTAGGAAACAATTTGGATGTTTTTGCGTGAGACGCTAGTGATATGACAGGGGTCGACCCCTTTATTATCTTCCATGAATTAATAATCAACTCATACGCCAAGCCGGTGCGACATAAATAACGTTCATTTTATGTAGAGAAGGAAGAGGTTATCAGCGCCGGGGTGGCTAAATTATATAGGCTTGGACATATTCGACAAGCACGATATCCAGTAAGGGTAGCAAACCTAGTATTAGTAAAAAGAAGGGGGTTCAATGGTGCATGCACGTTGATTTCACCGATCTAAACCAAACGTGCTCCAAAGATGCATTCCTCTTACCTCGTATTGATCAACTAGTAGATTTGGCCTCGGGATGCGAATTCCTTTCTTTCATGGATGCTTACTCAGTTTATAATCAGATTCGAATTAACCCATCAGACGAGGAGCATACATCATTCCAAACAGAGCGAGGCTTTTACCGTTACACTATGATGCCATTCGGTTTGATGAATATCGGCTCCATATACCAACGTCTAGTGAATCATATTTTCACCGAGCACTTGGGAAAGCATATGGAGGCATATATCGATGACATGATATTCAAAACACACACATCCGATAACCAACTCGAGGTAGTTTAAACCATTTTCGACCTACTACGACAGTTCAATCTAAAGCTCAACCCGGTGAAATGCTCCTTTGGCGTACGAAGCGACAAATTTTTTGGTTACATAGTAAAATTGGTATTGAAGCTGATCTCACCCAGTTTCAAGCGGTTATACAAATGACGCCACCAAGGAATATCAAAGAGGTCCAGTGTGTGACGGGATGTCTAGCAACATTGTCCCGCTTTATATCCAGAGCCTTAGATAAAAGCCACATTTTCTTCGAAATTCTCTAAGGGGCTAAAACATTCGCATGGCCAGAAGAGTGCAACAAGGCTTTTGAGGATTTAAAAAACTATCTCACATCATCGAAAATATTGTTCGCCCGAGTGGTAGGTGAGCCATTTTTTTTTTGTACTTATTTGTCTCACCTTTCTCTATTAGTGTAGTGTTGGTTCAGGAATTAGCCGATGTTCATCGACCTATTTACTACACAAGTAATACTTTGGTTGATGCTGAAACATGGTAGCTTAACTTAGAGAATTTTTCATACTAGGTCTGGTTATAGCCGCACAGAAGATGACTAATGCGTCTGACATGCTGACTAAGTGGAGCATAAAGCTCGGGGAATACGATATTAAATTTGAACCATGCTATGCAATTAAGGGGCAGGTCGTAGCTGATTTTCTCATATAATTTTCCTCACCTCGCAAGGCCTCGCATCACAACGACACATAACTTGCGACCGAGCATATGGAATGGATTGTCGAAACTGCTGGGGCTTTGAGCATATCAGGAGGTTGTGCGGGGGTCATCCTTAGATTACCTACATGAGAGGAGGTCCAGCAAGCGATCCATTTCAACTTTCCGATATCAAATAATGTTACGGAGTATGAAATGGTGATTTACGTCATGGAGGTATGATTAACATGTGGGGCTCATCTTCTCTGTATCCGTTCTAACTCACATTTGGTCATAAATCAGACTAGGGGTACTTATGACGCTAAAAAAGAAGAAATCTGAGGCTACTCAATAGTAATCAAGAAGTATAAGTCCAAGTGTGCAACAGTGGTGTACGAGCAAGTCCCCCGTCTGGAAAATTTTGTTGCCGATGCCCTTGCCAAAACCACATTATTAGAAGAGCATCCCCTTATCATCATTCAATATTTGCCAATCACCGAGCTTCTCAATTAGAGTGACACCATCCACACCATAGATTGTGCCAGTGATTAGAGAATATTTTACCTGTTATATCTTATATCTGATGTCTTTCCGCCCGATAAGATAACTGCTCGAGCACTTCAACAACAGACTATCAAATACTGTGTGTTAGACAACGTCCTATTTCGAAAAAGTACAAAACAACCCCTGATCCATTGCCTCGATCAAGTAGAAGTTTTTCCAGTTCTGCATGATCTACATACTGGAGAAGATGGGACACATTGTGGATACCGTAGCCTTATTCGACGTTTTCTATTAGAAGGATATTACTGGCAAAAATTGGCCACCGATTCTGAGCGACTCGTCTAACAATGCCATCAATGTTAACAATTTGCCAATACAAGTCGCCTTCCAAGCGAGCCGATGCATCCCGTGGCCGTCCCTTGACCTTTCGACAAATGGGGCATCGACCTAGTAAGGCCAGGAGATATGACACTTCATATACCATTAAAGTTTAGCTAGGTTTGGGATACCTCGCATCTTGATGACGGAAAACGACCCTCACATCCAAAACACCGTGGTCACGACATTTTGCAAACGTTATGGGATCAACCAGCACTTTTCCACACCATACTGCACTCAGACATAGGGTCAGGTTGAAGTCACCAACCACACCATCTTGGAAGTGATTAAAAATAAGCTTAAAGGAGCCAAGAGAAAATGGACAAACAAACTAACCGAGGTCTTATAGGCATATCACGGACTACGACCGATGAAACTCCTTTCCCCCGTCTATGGCAGTGAGGTTGTGGTGCTAGTAGAAATAATTATACCAAGCAACTGGATCACCAGCTATGATGAAGACAATAATACTACCGATCGAGCAGTGAATGTGGATTTCATAGAGGAATGACATGATCTAGCGCGTGTTCGGGCAGAACAGTACAAAAGCCTGATGCGGGACGCTTTAACACTCGACTTAATCCCTGTAACTTCCAAGTAGGGGATATGGTTATGAAGAAAAAATTCCAGGGATCCGGTGACAGAGCAGCCAACAAGTTAGGACCAAATTTGGAAGGGCCATACACTGTTATCTTCAAGGGACACAGTGGAGCATATCGCGTCGTTGATGCAGAGGGCCATGCCTTGAAGCACCCTTGGATCATAAATCACCTAAAGCTATATCATAAGGAATTGTAACTTAGATGATGCACTCTTTTGCCACCCTTATAGCGCGGGAGGGTTGTTTAATGAGGCGTCAGACTCTCATTCATTACTTAATATAATTTTAATGATTTTTCCAATACATTTGTTTGTTTGTTAAGTTTTTCCATCATCAGAATCGTGAACGGGTTAATGACTATGCCTACGTGCTATGCAAGGGGCCATACTGAGCCAATACCATAAATTTTATTAAACAAACTGGCTAATTGGACACGCCTACGGGCTACGTAAAGGCCATATTGAGCCTAATACTTGTACATGGTATTAATAAGAGAACTGATCTAGTATCAAGCCCTTGTTGGGCCACGAAATAGGGTCGAAATGACCTTGATGCGAATAAGCTAAGGACCAAGTCTTACTCACAAATGCACAATGAGCCCTACTGAACTCGACCTTTTAAGGATCTCTCCAAATGTTATGCTAATTAACAAACACATGTCTCCACAACAAAGCCAAATATCCAATATTAAACATAAAAGGGCATAACCAACAAGAATTTCGTAAGCTTAACATAGAGATCGCATCAAGGTTTAGTCTAGTTACATCAAAAAAACAAAATATATTCCAAAGTCTTACACATAAAGATAAAATTAAACGCCAAGTGTTAGAGGAGAGTCTATGGCCTTTGATGCCAAATGGTCCACCTTAGTATCGTGCTCCATATCTCTTGTAGCTTGAGTAGCTGCGCGACCCACCTATTTGAAGGCGAAAACCCAAAAGATGCGCGACCCACATGTGGTCCCTGTTCCATAGATACGATTTTTTCTAGCGAACCCAAACTTATGCCCGGATTAAGCGCTAACACCTCCACCAGCATCTCCTATTAATTTTTTGCCATCATTCCCAGGGAAAATTCCATTAATTGCCTCTCCTACTCTTCCAGACCGATCTCTACTTTCTTCATCAACTGCTTACGCTACTGCTCCATCCCACTCTTCCGATAGTCCACCATAACTGTTAGCTTACCATTCTTCGCAGTTAGCCCAGTGATGCATTTGAATTGCTCATCAATCCTTTGTGTTTGGCCTACATTTTGTGCAAGCAAACCAGTACTATGAGACATCAAGTCATCATTCCTCTTGATGGGCACATTATTATACCGGAGCCCATCATTAACCTAAGTCGTTTTGTCATTTCTTGCTTTGGCCGACCCATAGGAATTTGAACCGAGCAAGCTCGGTGGTCAAGCCCTTCACCAAGCCAAAGAACATTGCATCCGGTTTCCACTTCTCTATGACCTAATAATCAATGCTTCACATGCGTCGGTAGGATAGCACCACAAAGTTGTGATGTATCTGTATTCACTTTAAGGCCAGTATACTATTTTTGTTTATTTATCAACATATAAATTGTAGTAGGAAAATACCTTGATACCAAGCTCCAGTTTCCTTTGAAGTATTTCTCTCATGGGTATGTTGTCGTAAAATAATATCTTCGGGCACCGTTTAAGCTGCTCAAACATCAGCATCGATGGGCATGGGATAACTACATTCAAAGGAGGGAGCTCCACAACCACTTTGCTACCATGATTTGCCTTAATTTATTTATTCTTTGTTGGAAACAGCTCCGGTCTTACTATATTTTCAAATTAAAACCCTATGCCTACCCCTTGCACAAAGAAAAAAAAGGTCGAACACCTGATGTCTTCACAAAGTGCTCCATCCTTCGAGATATCTCCTAAGGAGTATGTTTTCTCTAGTCATATCCCTCCTCAATTTCTTCGATCGGCTTAATTGACCATCCACTCGAATACTATCACCTCGGGGGCATTCCCTCGGTTATGCTCTACCTTAGAGCCTGATACTTTGGCAGCCTGTTTCTCTGGTACCTGAACCCATCATCACTTTCTTCATCCACCAACAGCAGCTTCCTCTTCGTGAGGGGCACTGCATCAACAATCACGCGAGACTTCTTTTGTAGAGGGATTTCTTCATCCTTTGTCTCTATATCCTCTTATTGAGCGGACCGAGTATGCTCTTAACTACTTCATTCCCTAGTGGGCAATATTATCTTCTTGCTGCTTTGCCTCCATAAGCTTCTGAATGGCTAGTAGCTCTCCCTTATTTTCATTTTGTCCTTGTAAGGAATAAGACCCTTCTGTCTCTTTTGTTTATCGACTCTGGGGCACTGCAAACCGTACCCCCGTACTATTACGGTCAAGATACCTCTGCTCCATCAGTGCCCGTATTCGTTCTGTAGTAGCCACTTCTCCACTATCATCCATCATCACTTTCTCGTCCTTTGCAATTACTAACTCAGGAATCAGCCACAACCCAGCTCTCAAAAAATTTACTTGTGTGAACAACCGCGATGGTTCTTGTAATCATGTAGAACTGGATAAATTTGCTACTTGGATCAATGGATTTACTGATTCTTTTGACAACCCTTCTTTGCAACACTCATGGTGCTTTCTTTCACCTCCACAGTCTAATAGTTGCGTTAACATTAGCATTTGGTTGTTAAGGCTACGAGTTATACAAATATTTTCCTTAAACTTGGCTTTCCACTGCTGTTTTAACTGAAGATTCATGACAGCATTCTCATGCTTCCAATTTCACAACACAAATACGATCTAATGCTTCCAATGTTTGCAAAAAGTGAGAAGTTCAACTATGTTCCTCACCCTGTTCAGCTGGGTGTAAAAAGATGGGGGCTTCGTTAGTTTAGCTACATCTACGAAAGCAAGCAAATCTGCATGGCAGACCAAAATACCTAATAGGTGGGAGCTCAGGATAACACTAAGAAACACCCTTTATCCAGTTGTAACTAGTTGTGTAAGACATATGCTTGTAAAGCTAAAGAATTCTCGTATAGGAGAGGGTAAAGGAAAACGTAGGCCCCAATCGAATATAGTGGTATATAGGTAGAATTTGTTTTCCTTTGCCTCATAAGGATGCTCCCCGACTGTTGGTACCCTTACTATTACATCACAGGGTATCCCATACGTAGCCCTAAAACTTAGCAAACCGTTCTCATCAAGATACTCATTATTTTGGGGTTAATCGAGAAAAATAGCTCTCCAGGAAGACTGGATCTTCATACTCTGTCTCTACTATTTTCACCAATTTCTTCTTTTTCCCACATTTTTCGGAGCCATGAAGATTACTAGAATGACTGCAATGAGCGAACATGACATATAAAAGAAAGTAAATCATGGGGATAACTCACAAATGAGCACCACTACCAGTAGTGGGGGTTTAATTTCCCATGGTAAGAATGACGGGAAAGTTAACAGTACGTGACGACATTTAGGAATGGATGTAGACCCATCGGGCAGGGAGAATCATTTTGATCTTGGGAGAAATATGAACTATTCAATAACAAAAAAGACTAAACTAAGGAAGCCCTATGAGTCACTGAAACGACCGTAGGAAGGCAATATAATAGTTGTTAGTCTGAGAGTGGTACAAATCTAAACTGGGAGAAAAAATTTAGCTTTGCCCCCATGAAAAAAGGCAGAAGGGTTGAAGTTTAGATCACTCACAATTGCTACATATAGAAAGATCATGAAAGAGGCGACCAGAATGGTACTCAAATTCATTTATAATCACGAGTTTCTAGACGCATCACACTTCCACTCGGGTCAAGACTACCACTCGTTCCTAAGACGGATCAAAGAAGAGCGGAGAATCTCTCGTTAGTTTTTAGAATTCAACATCAGGAAATGTTTTCACACCATCGATTGTCATCGAATCATCTCAATATTTAAGGGACAGATTGATGATCCCAAGTTATTTTACTCCATTCAGAAAAGATTTTCCTATTCAAACGACTCGTAGGAGGTGAGAAGGGCCCTAACTCCGTCACACGCAGTATACTACTATCGGCCCTACCAGGAAAAATTTACCTATATAATCTCAATCAAGAGATAGGGAGGATCCGACAGAAGTACGAAATTCCGATTGTTTAGAGAATAAGATCGATTCTTTTAAGGACAACATGTCTTATCGATGACCAAGGAAACTCCGGAGAAAAAACAAGCTTTAACGTTCCTCAAGACGAGATAACCATCATTGCAGGGATAGTAAAAGCATCCAACGCATATCGGTCTTTCATTCCCTTGTTTTATTGTGGCACACCTCCCCCCCCCCACAAGAACCCTCCAGCTCAGGGGTGACCAAAAAACGCCTTTCATTTTCCCCCTTCATCGGCCCTTGCCGTATTCCTTAACAAGACCTCGAGCCTCCTTTGCATCACCTTCCTCATAGAAACCGTTGGGTTGACCCCTCAAGCGGGGAGGTGATACTAGTTATCAGGTCAGAAAGACTTCTAACCCGTAAGCTAGGCCCCCTTAAAAACCCATTACTTAATAAGGATTTGTTACGCGCGACATATAACTGCTTGCCACCTACGCTCTGCCATCTATTCCAAATTTAGGAACCTAGGTGATAGTATGTCGATCAAACAGCTGACAAAGAGGATGAGCATAACAGGGAGTCTACAGAACGTGGTTTAACTAGCGGAGACTCTCGGAACAGCTGAACGAAGAAGTCCCCAAGTGAGCATATTATTAGGGATTGTCAAGCACATCTAACAAGGATCACGGGGGATGTCGTTGTTGTATAGCTCAGATCAGCGCAACACGTCACTATACGTTCAATAGGTAGTCTCACGATCAGGCATGAGTGTTTGTAAGTTGTCATTGTATACTCCCACGAGTCGAAAGGCGGTGTGAGAGGGAGAAGGAAAATGGCCAGGACCTATCAGTAACGAATTCCCCATAGAGATAGAGCCCACCTATCAAAGCGATACTACGAAGGCTTTGAGATCAATGTATCAATCGCTGAAGAAGACCGTGGCCAATCCACACAGCCTGCTTGACAAATGTCAGTGACGAATACATCGTAAATTGCTCTATGGGCATCACCATAAGTCCTTTGTCGTACTACAGGTGTCGCCACAACCTTTACCAAGTCTGAACGATTGTCAACCACCAGATCTGCTGGTCTGAAATATTTATTATTGCCCACAAGCACAAATCCTCGGCGCTGAATATAATCTCAAAGTACTCCAAAGACTCAAATATCATAAATCAAGAAGGTGGTAAGACCCTTGCAAAGTTCCCCAACATCATAGAGCTTGGGAAGCTCGAACCCGGTCAAGACCTAAAAAGAGCACTCAACTACTAGTCTAGTAGTTGTTTTTTTGCAATGAATATTTAGGGGTCTCTTTTGTTTAGAGATCTTGAAACCAGGTCTATATCCATTTAGAAATCTATCGATAAATAGATTGATTGATATAGATCTCTATCTTGATCAATCTTCATATCTAAATATGGATGAACCAACACTTAAAGGACGTAACCAACAAAAGGTTCTCCCTTGTCCCCGACCCGACATTGTTCGTCGACGATATCCCCCGACCAAAAGGGGCCACCATTCTCTTTTTTTCTTTTTTTCTTGAATCTTTCCAATCAGGACAAGGTTTGTTTCTTCTTTCTATCTACAAATTCTCTATCTTTCTTTATAATCATATTATGCGAAAGGTAGTTGTACAGGAGCGACTGTGAAACATAGATTCCCCCTTTCCCTCTTTGAAATTTGGGGTACCAACGACAACGGAAGGGTATTTTTGGAGACTCTCATTCCTCAAGAGGGAAATTATTTGCACATATTTAAAGGAGCCATTGGAAGGTGACTAAAATACCAGAAACAAGGATTAGTCGAGGTAATGATGGAGGCAATAACACTTTCCGGCCAAGTCCTATTAATTAATCATAACGATATCGTGGAAATGCTGCACGAACCCATATATATAGGAACATAAAGAGAATCACTTCGATATTAAACCAAATCGAGCTAAGGATCTTCTTGAAAATAGGAAGATCTAGGATAGGCAGCCAAACTCAAGGAGAGAGTGATGTGCATGGACCAGGTGAGTAGGGATGCAACTCCATGGACCGCTCGTTGTGCCTGATAGGTGGTGGTATCACACCATTCTCAAAGGAATCATACATGAAATTTTCATGTCATACGGCTCACTCCTGGAATCAGTACCTCCTCTTTCCTTTGACCAACGGTTCCTCAAACCAACATGTCCTCCCTTTTTATTCCTAGGCAGGCGTTTTCATTCCTTATTGAGTTTCCTTCTATCATGCCAACATCAGGGTAATTTCATTATGAGCTCTAAAGCGTTCATAAAGAGGTTACTCGCAGAATTCTGTAATTTCTCGACCAGCATAAGAAAATCATACCGAGTTACTATTTCTCCCATGCTAATTCCTTGTGCTAGTTTATGAGCAACGTGTAATTAGGTGTCGTGGTCGCGATGAATAACTTCATCAGACTGAACTTTGAAAAATGTTTCAGCAATGCTGGCTGTTTTTTCTCATAAATATTATACCGAATATTCTTGCAAATCTTAAGGCTATAAAATGTGTTTCCAACACAAGAAATTCTTTCATATTTCAAATCTAGTATTTTTTTACAGCCTTCTTCTTTCCCATTTGAAAGCTGAAGGTAGAACCTTGTGCTTCCACGTTTTTATCTACATTATCAACGTCAACTTATCATTCACCACCGGGAAAAATTCCTCCTTCTATACGTCTAAAGAAAGGGGCGCCGCACTCCCCACCCCCATCCCCTTACAGAGCTTATCCACCCTCTAACCAACAACCAACAGACATGATTTAAACTAAACTACTAACCTATTGTGACGGGGACGAGGGCGAGCTTAGTACGAGTGGTCGAAGAACGGTCAGTCAGGTGACTGATCTGGACTTCAACTCCCGTTCAAAAATATTTAAATAGAACATCTACTTCCGTAGATAAAGCAATTTGAACCAGTTTGCGATGATCATTTCGATGGATAAATAAGGCGAGAAAAAGATAGAGGATGATGGATGCAAAGAACAAAATAAAACACAGAGTGAGAGCAATTATTAGTAATCACATTTTATAAAAAGACCATTTCAAATTTGAAAAGAACGTAAGAGAAATTCAAATTTTGTAACTCCAATACGTCAGGAAGCATGAGGAAAAGAAAAGGCTATAAGTAGGTTGTTTACTATTGCTAGAAGGGCTGCTCGTCTTTATACGACTTAGCTTCACGATCACTCCTATGTAGTGGTTAGCCTAAAAATTCGTATTCCCACCATACAAGCCTATTTTATCTAGTGCTAGAAGCTTTGCTAGAATTAAGCAAGACAAGGCTGCTCTACTTCGTAGACCAAAAAAGTTCGTTCCGTACTTGACTGACGAGCTCGTGTAGTGCTCGCCCCTATCTTCTCTAAAAAGGTTTATGCACTCCACTCACTGTCTACTAAACGAGCGTTAGAGTGAGTGAGTGAAGCCTCTAACATTTTTTGGCTTTCCACCCCCTTCCCTCACCCTAGTCTTTCATTTCCGCTTAAGCTTCCCCAATTTGGGCGATTAATTGATTGGATACGCGAAAACCATAATCTTTTCTATGAACAACTTCTACGACGATAGATAGGGGTCAGGTTTGTTTGGCATCTATGCCCCCTGCCCACTAAACAGTATGGGAGCCTTTCAGCTCTTACTACTCCTTCACGACACCTCCTCTACCATAGTGTCAGCAGCTCTGAAAAATGAGGCCTACCTCAAAATTAGCTTTCAACAACATCAACAACACCACGAAAAAAGTAAACTATGGTTGCCCACTAATCATACCATAGGTAAAATCCAATCCCTTCGCTTCACACCATGCTTGGAAACCGTAAGTAACGCTCGCCTCTCGGAAGCAAGCAAGTAAGCACCAAGCTTTAAACTTTCCCCTTTTCAAATAAAATAAGAAGGGTATTCAGAAGCCCTTCATTCAGCTGGTTTTAGCTCGCCCTTGTATAGGTTTTTCTGTGAGGATTTTCCTTCTTATTTGAGAAATGGGAGTTTATATTAGTATTATATTCTAAAAAACACAAAAAAAGGTTTGGAATCTTGGTTATTTACATATAATACAATAAATAAAAATAAGCTAAGGGGCATATAAATCGCAACAATTGAGAAATCTGGAAAGACAGGTTTGGAAATGGCCAAATAAGCAGGAGGAAGGGCGACCCCAGCCTAAAAAAAAGGAGTGCATACATAAAAAAGGAGACTGGTTGTGGCCTTCACGATCCTTCCCATCTATCTTGACCAGGAAGAGGGGAGGCCCGCCCTTGCAGAAGCCATGCCCCCCTTCTCTATATTAAGGGATCCCTCATATTTAGGATTTCAGGCTTTCCAGACTCGTAATAGACGGCTAAGAACAAGAAGAGCGTCAGTAGTCTCTACTTTTGCAGGTCCTTCTCCTTCCGCGAAGATGACTGTTTTTTTCTTGTGGTTTAGCATGGCACGAAATCATGAAGAAGCTGGAGAAACCCTTCGCATGACCTAGAATGAAAAAGGAGTCCGTGCTACTAGAGGGTCTCTAAACTCCTCCCTCAAGACACTATTTCATTTTTTATATCTCCTTGGTTCGACCTCCTAATGAGAATTGAGGTCCTTGCGTGTGCGTCTTATCCTTAAGACTTTCTCTGTATGGAGTGCCCCATGGTTCCTCAAGTGCCAACCGTAGAGAGGAATACCATCAACTAGGGTGCTATTGGCCACTAACCACTCGTTCGCCGGCCGCTTGGGCTCTGCTTTTCCTTATCAAGGAGAAAAATTGAATTCTTTTGTTCCACGGTGAGAATTCAATTTTGCGACAATGATTCCATGGCTCTGCAATGACTTGGAAGTCAAAAGAGTTTTCATTCGATGACCCCAAAAGGGAAGGGCTCCCAAAATAAAAGATGATATAAAATATTGTGGGAAAAACATTCCACGAGGTGGATACGCATCAAAGCGCCTATGGAAAAAACAAAAAAGAATAATATAAAATAAAAATTACACTAATGTACTTGTTTTTTATGCGAAAACCATACCATTGAAAACAAAAAAGAAAGCCAACAAATAATAATAAGGAAGAATGTTTGTGATGCTGATAGTAGAGCCTTCTGATACTTGAAAACGTGCGAAAATAAAACCAGAAACTGGTCCGATGAATCCTAATAATTCTTTCATTCTATCTTTGTGTTTTCCTCATTTTCCTTTTGTCATAAAATTGAGATTCTTTCGTTTGGTATTGATGAGATGTATGATTGAGAAATATGAATCCTCAAGACAGCTGCACTCCGTCAAGTTTGTACGAGTAGTGAAAAGCTAAAGAGAGTTGTGGTTTGTTGTTGACCAAAGAAAAACCTTGGGAGAAAAATTGCTAATGTCTAGAGAACATTCAACCGAAGGAATGTAAACCCCAACGACAAAGGAAGGGAATTTTTGGGGACTATCTCGCTTTATATTCCTCAAAACGGTCTTCTTTCATGTGGAATCGTTTTATACCCAAGTCCGCCTCCAAGCTAAAAAGCAGTGTTAGTCCCCCATGTTTACCACTTGTATCAACATAGTCCTTTCGTTCACTTCTGCATAAAACTCATCCCCTTCGTTTTAAACATTTGCACAATTAGTCCTTCCGCATATTTTGGGGGACCAAAAGTGATATAAAACATGGGATTTGGGAACCAAAAGTGATACAAAACTTAGAATTTAAGTGCTACGTGTCAGTTTTTAAATGGTTTATATGTGCGGGGGGGTTATATTTGAAAATTTTATAATGAAGGGGATGAGTTTTATGCAACAGTGAACGAAAGTAACTATGTTGATACAAGTGGTAAACATGGAGGACTAACAGTGTTTTTTACCCCCGCCTCCATTTTCTTATGTGAAAGAGGTGCTTTATGAGACTGAAACCTTCTTTCGAAATACAAATAAGCTAAAAAAGGCCATCATTAATGTGAACAAGGCAATGGCCTCGGTTAGGGCAAAGCCCAAAATGGCATAACCAAATGATTGTTTAGCTAATGATGGATTTCGTGCCACGAAATGAATCAAAGAACTGAAGCAATTAAAGCAGCACCGACACCTATTGATTTTTCACCTTCTAACATCTCTAATCTAAAATTTTTGACAGCCTCCTTCATTCCCGATTTGATGTTCTTAGATTCCTCATTTTCCCTCGTTCTTTTTTCTCTCAATGCATTCTTTTGTATTTTTTGTACTAGTGGGTACACTGTGTACTTTCCGAGTCTCAATATTATATGATCATTTCTTTTAACGTTTGATTTGCATGCCTTAAACATGATAACTCAGAGATCATCTTCGATCTTAGGGCGAGCATGTTACCGACTCTACGAGCTCATGGGCATACGCCTTCTCGTTTCTACTTGTGACTTTCTTCTCTTAAGAAAATTACTTCTTACCGTCGAACAAGACATTTCTATTATGATATGATATATAATAGCAATTGAAATAGCTGGATTCTATATTGCCTTAAAGAAACCATTCCAGTCTCATTCTTCCTCAATTCTTTGAATATAGTACAAAAGTAGCCCAACACGAGAGGAGACTTTATCTTTCTAACGAAGAAAATAAGGTTTGACTTGCATGTGTTAAGCTTATAGGCCCTTATTAGCGCTTAGGCTACTACCTATGAACTTCAACCTTTTCTTATGATCCTAAAAAAATCCTTTCATTTTTTTCTGAAAAACTAATGAAAGCATTTATCTAGATTATATTTTTACATATTATTATATAGGATACTGCTAAATGAATTTCCGAGTCTTGCTCATAGCGGGGAAAGATAACCGCTTAAGCCACATTATTTACCCAATTCCTTGATCTGATTGGAACCTTACCACTCCCAGACTGATGCCTCCAAGCTCACCTAGCTTGGTTCTAGTGTTGGGACTGCACTCTACCAAATCCATTAATTTTTTGGATTGGTTGCGTCTAAGAGAGCTGCTCTTCCGACTGCTCGTATTCATCTCTACCAACTTCTAAGAGAGCTACTGATGAATCTAGTTATGAGGGTTTCCTCAACTCATACATCAGGGTCAAAACAGAAAGAAGATATGATATCATTTGATATCTCAACTTGATTTGTTGATTGTTTCTTTGGTTTATTTATTCGAGCAATCAAGGAGATAGCCGATACAAGGAAAGAAGTTGTCAATAATATAAGATTCTCCCGTCGAGGCTTATGTGAGGCAAGGTGAATCATCACATGCCTCAAATCTCGGACGGTGTGTGGAATGACTTATATAAGAGATCTGTATTAGGATAGCCTAGGGTTAGGGAGGTACTAGTACTAGTCTCAGTTCAATCAAATCCTTGGGAGCTATCTTATAGTATAGAAAGCTCGTACACAAACATTACGACAATCTCGTAGACCTAAGAAGAATTCAACAACTGGACTCGTGCTAAAATAACTCAAGCTAGTGGATGGAGCTATTCTGTCCCTCTCACTTTTTTATTCTTCGAAGGAACTCTTATTCAAATTCTTTTGATGAAAGGTAATGTTTGGTAATCAGCACGACACTTTCGTCAAACTCATATGAGTAAGCCACTTCTGACCTCTGTAGCCAAGTAACTACTTGTTCCCAAACCAATGTCCTAATCAAGGGCATCTAAACGTGTGTTTTATCTTCCTTCTGTTTGTGGGATGCTGGCATCCACAAAAACAGATTCAAACACATCATATCTTTCTTTAAATTTATTTTACAAGGTCGTGTAAAATACGAGCATACATATAATTCTTAGTAAGAAACTTACCATCTTCTGTAGTTAAGGGGATGCCACATCTTAGCGAAAATGAGAAATTATCCTCATTGGGTGATCTTTTCAAGGTTAACGTAATAAAGCACTTTGCATATTTTTTATTATTCAAAGGTAAGCTGACATGTATAATAGATCAAGATAGAGTAGTTACCTATCAGTAATAAAAGGGTACGGATCTAGGAAATCATGCGAAGCTATGATTAATCTGTTATGCAACTGGAAGTGAGTTATGATCGAGGCAAGTGCGTCAATTCCCGTTTGATAATTACGAGTATGGATTTCCCTAATTGACTAGACATGAGGTATACTTTATCTTAGTTGAACAAGATTACACAACAAACAGAGAAATAGATGATTTCACCAGCCAAATCTGAGACGAAGTAGCTAAATCTTAAGAAATGGAATCAATCGATTCAATTTAGCAGATGAAAAGGCTAAAATCACTATTAGCCCCCATGTTTACCCCTTGTATCAAACTAATCCCTCACCTTCACTTTTGTTTCCCATCCATCCCCTTCGTTAGAGAAATTTGCATGATTAGCCCCCCGTACATGTAAAACATTTAAAAGCTGACATGTGGCACCTAAATCCCAAGTTTTGTATCACTTTTGGTCTCCCAATCCCAACTTTTATGTCATTTTTGGTCCCCCATAATGTGTGAAAGGAGTGATTGTGCAAATTTCTATGAGAACCCTTCTAGGCGATTCACCCCGTTGAGTGAGACTATCTCGATCATTTATGATAAAACGAAGGGAAAAACGAAGCATCAGTCCCCGCGAGTGATGAGCGCGCCCGATTTTAAACGATCAAATAGGTATTTCTGCTCCTACCACAATGACCACAGTCACACAACTGACGAATTTCTGCCTCATCAGCTGGGAGACAAAAGTGAAGGTGAGGGACTAGTTTGATACAAGGGGTAAACATGATGGACTAGCAGTGATTTTTAGCCAGATGAAAACGAAAGGGTTGCTCTGCCACTTTAGAAAGACTATGCGTCCCTGACTTCTTCAAACCCTATTCCTTATGTCGAGCTATCGTAACCTTTACTTTCTTACTCCTGCTTCACTTATTTCTCTTTTTCCCAGTAGGCAAACTACCTATTCCCCCGCTGTAGAGACACTAACCTACATATTACCCTTCCATAGAGTAGCCTCCATGTTCTGATTTAGGGCTGCCCACTAGCTTTGACTAGAATGTTTTTGAGCGAGACAATGCCTACCTGTCAAGTAAGGAGATGAAGGAAGGTCAAATCTAGATATAGATTCGGGATGTGAATGAGATGTCAAGACACGCAGAACCTTTTGAGTTCATCCATCCATGGATTAATAATTGCACGCACCTTTCTTTGCTAGTTGGTACTTGGCCATGGACACGCCCCGCTGCACACCCAATGACGCGTAATACCAAACAATTTCAGACCCAAATTCAAATGACAACTCAGCTTTCAAATCGTTTAAATCATAAGTATAAGGTGGTCGATAGCTAAAGTTATCCAAACTAAGATGGTCGAGTAATTGAATGACTCGTAAGTTGAAAGAGGATAGAACCCAATTTTAATTGCTATTCTTCACAGACGGCTTGTCTTGCCCTAACCAAACCCTCAATCAAGCTAAGGCGTGCCGTCCCTCAAAATAAATTTTTTAGGATTCTTGATATCGAGACTACTTGTATGCTCAACTACGCCTGAATCTGTTATCCAATCGCATCCAATCAAGTGCATCATCTAATACGACAGTGCATCATCTAATACGACATTCTGTCTAACCCCAATGACTATTATGATAAATGAATCCAATCAGAGAATTTTACTTTAGATCCCTCTTGGCAGCACCCAACCTGGATTCCTATTCTTCAGACGCCTCTCATCTGGCAAGCCATCCCGATAAAGAGAAATTCTCTTGCTTTGATTCAGATTCGCATTCTTATTATGTTGTAGACAGAGGTCATCTCTAACTTCGACTTATCATATGTTATATCCTAAACCTTAGCTTGCGGTCTTAGTATCCTTCTCCCTCATCTGAAATGTAAGAAAAACATAAAAACGCTAGTACAAACCATCTTATAAGGATTCCCTCAGATGGTTTATTGTATATAGGAAAGCGACTCGATTTCAAAATAATATTTTCATAAAACTATAAATGGAATATTTCTTCTTCGAGCAGAGACGAGCTAGCTATTACGAAATAATGTATGGAAGAAAATGAACCACTTTTATTTAAGGTATATAAAGAGTGGATTTTTGGTCCCTTTCGTCTAGTGGTTAGGATATCGTCTTTTCATGTTAAAGAAACGGGTTCGATTCCCATAAAGGATATGTACTCATTCCCGACCACTTTCAGTTAGTGTTCATTGCTGGGTTATTGCTCGCTATTTGGCTGGGTGCTCCAAAAGCTTCCTTTCTCTCCGCAAAAAAGACGAGATCACCACTTATCTTAGTAATGAAGTTCCTTGAATTCTTTCTGAATCTTATTTTTTGATATTCTTTCATAGATTCTTGAACCTCCGACATACAAAATATTCATCCATGTGTTTTCTCTCTCCTCCGTCATACATTTATCTTTTAGGAATTGAACCCCACCTTAGGTTCCGAGTGGTGTCTCACTTTCTATGGATAAAAAAGACTTAATTCATTGAAGATACAAATTTTTTGCTTCCATTTTCTGAATAAGAATTCCACTCGTAAACGTCAGGTGTATTCAAATAGATTATTTGGTAGATATCTTTTCAAAAGCTTTCTATCATGGGGATCTATTCTAGACTTGAGGCTGCTAATAGTTCTCTTTCTACTTCCAAAAAAAGCTAAATTATCGTATCAAGCAAAAGAAGTGTAATATACACCATTTTCGCTCATAGAATCTGGAACGGAAAAAAATAATATACGTGATCAAAGGTGCGATGTAAGAAGTGTAGGTCGGAGTAGCAGAGTATGCGACAAGTAGTTACATGTTTGGTATGGGAGATATTCTGTAACGAGATGAATTACCAACACTTGGAATACTCATGGATATAGCATGCGTGGCATGAGTGCTCTATCTTCAGAAAGGAAGGCCGAATATTGTTATATAGTCCGCTGTTTTGAAATAGAATATGTTGTGTGTCCTAACCAGAAGTTGTGGGCAATTAAGGGGTATTTTATTCAAAATAGGTAGGACAACTTGGCTAACTTTCCTACACTTGTAGTATCTGTGAACAACAGATACCCTCTCTGTAATGAAGGAATGAATCTATTAAGTGGGAAATAGCCCTTTACATGCCTCATTTATGTTGTCCGGAAAAGGCCTCTCTTATCCCTTACTTATGCTGAATAGAGATTTTATTGGTTTTGTTTGACCTGCATGGGGACAAGCTCTTCTCTTATCTACTCTTTACCCAATTCTCTTTTATCCTGTTGGACGCAGGGCTACTATTTTATTTTTCTTTTAAAATGGGAAAATAACCTATTAAACAGTGACCCTCGGGTTAGGAAAGCTACTCTTGCTCTTGTTCTCTTTGCTTTTTAGAAATTACTTTCTGTGAACAAAGACGAATCGCTGCTTTACTCTAGATCAAATGCAAGTGGATATTTATTTTCCCGAGAGGAAAGTCAACAGTCAACAAAAGGTATCAATCGACAACAAAGTCATAAAAGAGAGAAGATGGTGCTATTTCCTTAGCTAGCTTGGACTATGAATAAGGAAGTTAATCTAGAATTGGGCTAGGAACCCGATAAAGGAGAATGTGAAAAGTGATATGATAAGAAAACATATCTTTTCGGATAAGCTTTTTCCTCTCTTATGTTAGAGCTCTTTAATATCATACAAAAAAAACTCCCCTTACTTTGACCGATGGGATCGGTAGCTGTTAAACTAGCTCTTGCTTGTTGACTACTTTCTTTTTAGCTTTTTCGTGGGGGAAGGAGTTGATCTTGGTCGAGATAAAGGGATTTAATAATTCATACCCCGTTCCATGGAAAAGTCAAGGCACTTTCAAATCGTTTGCTAACAAAGAGTTTTTGAAAAACAGTGTCAACCGGTCTTTGAGTGCGAAAAAACTTTGATTTTTTTCAAAAAGATCTACTAGTTAGGACCGATCCGATGTGATCTTTAAGATATTGACCATACCAAACTAACTCTCTTTAAGTTAGTCTTATCGAACTGGAAAAGGATAAGAGAAAAAGTGGTGCTTCTCTTGTGAGCGACTCCGAAGTGGGCCAAAAGCTATAATTTCCTTACGTGAGATTGGCTTAGCTTTGTCTTTCTGTGTACCCAAAGTAAGTCTAGCATAGTTGATAAACTCCTCCTAGAATCGGTACTCTGAAATGGGATAGGGATAACTTTGCAATCAGGAACCCAAAAGGATTCAAGGATCAAAGGATGTGGATCGATAGGTCACACAAAGGTTGTGGAAAGGCCTTTGATATTCCAACTGATCTTCCTTTGGATATGACGCACCAAATGAAGAACAGGTTTTCTTGTGGATATTACACACCAACAAGAGAAGAGTAAAACTTAAGAAGTTTTTTTAGAATCAAAGATGGTCTAACCATTAGAATTCTGAGTACATAGTTTTTATAGGAGAAAGAACTATCCTTGAACACAATTAAGGCTGTTCTTGGAAACATAATGCATGCCTCTAAAACAATTAAGGCTTTTCTTGGAAACGAAATGCTTTAAAATTGAAAATACAAAGTGTTAATGATATAAGATGAAAATCAGACCCTTCCCTCCTCCAAGGACGTGGCTTTTGGTGTAGATGGGCCTTGGGCTTTTATTTCAACAAATGGGCAATGGTGAAGTGAAACAATTGCCTCATTAAAAACCTTGTCAAGAAAACCCATTGGGACAAAACTTGAACAAGGGAAAAAGAGTACAATCGAGACACTTTCTCATTTGTTGAAATCAATTAGCTTGAATCAAGACCAAAGTGGTTTGACAAGCTTTTCCACCATACTTGGATTCTCTAGTTGATTAAGCAATCCTCCAACAGCTTTGTTAAATTGTTTTGCTCTTGATCGAGTTGTTGGACCAGCTGGTAAAATAAGAATATCTTCAACTTCAAGCTCATCTTCTTTTTCAAGTTGTTCATCTGGTTCTTGCACATTTCCATGTTCTAAGCTCCTTGTGTCATCTAGGATCACATCAATAGTACAAGATTCTTTGAATCTAGTCCGGTTTGAGGAGCTACCCTCATAGAGTCTGATTTTGAGTTTATCATTTGGCCACAAGTAATACTGCCATGTTTGCAAAGCTCGAACTAAGGCATACAACTCCTTGTCATAAGTAGGATAGTTTTGAGTAGCTCCTCCAAGCTTTTCACTGAAATAAGCTATGGGCTTTTTATCCTGCATCAAAACAGCTCCAATCCCAATTCCAGAAGCATCACATTCAATCTCAAAAATTTTAAGAAAATCAGGTAATGTCAAGACAGGAGCATGAGTAAGCTTCTCTTTTAAGGATCGAAATGCTTCTTCTTGAGCTTGTTCCCACTTGAAACCAACGTCCTTTATTATTTCAGTGAGTGGTGCAACTAAGGTGCTGAAATCTTTGACAAAACGCCTAGGAAGCTTCTCACTTCTCCAACTGTTTTTGGACTTGGCCATTCGCGGATTGCCTTAACCTTTTCCTCATCCACCTTAATACCATCTGCACTTATAACAAAACCTAAAAGACAAGATTATCGGTACAAAAAGTGCATTTCTTAAGATTAGCATAGAGATTTTCCTTCCTAAGTACACTTAAAATCAATTTCAGATGGTGAACATGTTCTTCTAAGCACTTGGTGTAAATTAAGATGTCATCGAAATATACTACAACAAAAACTCCTATATAAGCCCTTAGAACATGATTCATTAACCGCATGAATGTACTAGGTGCATTAGTCAGCCCAAATGGCATTACTAACCATTCATATGGTCCATGCTTAGTTTTAAATTCAGTTTTCCACTCATCCCCTTCTTTCATCCTAATTTGGTGATAACCACTTTTAAGATCAATCTTAGAAAAAATGCTAGAACCATGCAATTCATCTAAGATATCATCTAATCTAGGTATAGGATGGCGATACTTTACTGTTATGTTGTTGATGGCTCTGCAATCAACACACATTCTCCAGCTTCCATCTTTCTTGGGCACAAGTTGAACTGGTACCGCACAAGGACTCATGCTTTCACGGATATGTCCTTTTTCCATCAGTTCACTGATTTGCCTTTGCAATTATTTTGTCTCCATTGGATTAGTTCTATAAGCAGGTCTGTTAGGAAGGGAGGCTCCAGGTACAAAATCTATTTGGTGTTCGATGCCTCTAATTGGTGGAAGCCCCTTTGGATTGTCTTCAGGGAATACATCTTCAAATTCCCGCAAGAGAGAAGTCATCTCCCTCGGCAACACCGGTGTCAAGTTAGTTAAACTCATAAGAGTTTCCTTAAACACAAAAAGTAACATAGGTTTCTTAGAGAATAATTATTTCTTAACCTCGCCAGATTTTGCATAGAAATTCGAATGTTTAGTTACCCGACTTTCCTTGTTCTGCATATGCTTTTGATCTTGGTAAACTTCTCGTGGAGTCATGGGAACTAGAGTGGTTTTCCTTCCTTGAAACTCAAATGTATGGCGATTAGTGAATCCATCATGATAACGTTTCGATCAGATTGCCATGGCCTTCCTAACAGTATGTGACTAGCCTCCATTGGTAGAACATCACATAAAACTTCATCTTCGTACTTACCAATGGCTAAGGGAACTTCTACTTGGTGGCTAACTTTCATTTCTCCATTGTCGTTAAGCCATTGAAGCTTGTAAGGTGCTAGATGCTTTTTCGTTTTTAAACCAAGCTTCTTTACCATAGATTCACTTGCCACATTGGTACAACTGCCTCTATCGATAATAAGGCTACAAACTTTCCCTTGAACAAGACACCTAGTGTGAAACAGATTCTCCCTTTGCTCTTGTTCTTCTTCTTTTGTTTGAACGCTTAAAGACCTTCTGGCTACCAATAAATCTCCTTTAGCAGGTTGCTCTAATCCCAATTCCAGAAGCATCAGATTCAATCCCAAAAGTTTTAAGAAAATCAGGCAATATCAAGACAAGAGCATGAGTAAGCTTCTCTTTTAAGGATTGAAATGCTTATTCTTTCGCCTTTTGTTTTTACCATGGGATAGGTCAGCCAAGTGAAAGTGGGCGCGGAGAAGGAAACGCCAAATACTTCGGCCTAATGGGAATGAGCAACAACGGAATGACAAGATGAGGTGCTCCGGGCACCCCCATTTAAAAATAAGGGTTGAACGTTTCGAGCCTGTAGCTTTTCCCGTCCCCCTTTCATCGGGTGGTGCTTATGTGGGTGGTGAACCACCTGATATTGGGCTTGAAGCTCTCACTTTACTAACGGGCCGACAACTGATGACTATGGTTGTTGGTCACGAATATTACCGAAAGGCTCCAATAAAGATGGATATTTCACACGGAGGATTGTACATCTGTATGTTGAGTATTCTTCTGTCATGTGACCCGATGACTTTTGTGCGACGTGTGGCCCATTCTACCTATTTGTCCAAAGGCGAGCAAAGTAAACTTTGATTTGATCAGGGTATACAATCCCACAGCTGAGATGCTCAGTTGAATCCTTAACCCTTATATGAAGATGGCTTATTCAATAATTCGTGCATAAGGGTAAGGAACTTTGGATGAACTAATGCGAATTGGTGTAAGCTTCGCTGCTCGTAAACACCCATTACTTACCATAGTAAGAGACCCTAAAGTGTAGGTAATTCTAGTTGGCAAAGTGGTGTTAAGCATCCGTACAGGTACGTAAATAGAGGTCGTGATGATATCATTTACGTCCATGCCGCTCTTCGTGGAGTAGTTCCCGCATCCAACCAAGCCTTTGAAAAGGGAACAGGAGAATTCCAACTACTGTTGGGAAGCCACCGGCCCGTGAGCGCGGTGGGAACGGGCTTCCCAAAATGATAGCCTTGGGCCGAGGTCAGAATAAAAGAAAGGGGACGACCCTAATGTTATGTTGGCTTTGCCAACTTCTGAGGTTGCAGCCTGAGAAGAGTGGACCTGGGAACTTGGGTTGGGCGGGGTGCAGCGTATCTAAAAGAGCCATTCGATTTAAGGCAATACAGAACGGGTGAGCACGAGCGGTATGGAGTCCCAGTAAATTGGTTAGACGACGACTACTTTACTTATTAGATTAGTATGAGCCACCCATCCAGAAACGAAATGAGGTAAAATAGAAACAACGCGAAACGCTAGCGCTATATGATTTGTTTTTTGGGCGAGATATTCTCGTTTCTTCACAAGCTTATCGCCGCCACGACGAGTATCTGGTGGGTCTCCCCATCTCTCCTAAAATTTCCCTAGTCTTCAGCCCGAGCTGATGAGGCAGAAACTCATCTCACATACAGTTTGTAGGTCGAGCCGTGTCGTAGCAGTAATAGTGCGACTTAGGTCAACTAAAACAAAGAATATACCGTTCACTCAAAGATTGCCTTTGGGTTCCAAACTCCATATGGGGAAGGATCATTATTGTTTGCGGTCTCGATCATTTACATGGATCCACTTCTCATTCCATTTGTGGGAATTTTCAGATCAATAAACTATCCCTAACGAACGATCGACTCATATTTGAGCAAGGTGAATCACTTTGTGCCAACATAATAATTTACCGTTCACCATGTTCCCAGAAAAAAATTACTTTCGATAAACGACGAGCATGACTGAAGTGACTATAGATACAAATCCATATACGGATCTATATGCTTCAACTAGAACTAGAAGTTCCATAGCAGGAGGCTAATATACCACCATAATGAAACTGCCTTTTTTTTTATTTGGATATGATTTATGTTGGATTCGTTGGGAGGCACACGTAGTTTGTTACGCCAGTTACAAAATGATAAGTTGCTTTGGAATCGAGAAACTTCAGTGGAGTTCTAAATTCCATATAAATTAAACGAGTCAAAGTAGTTGTTGCGGCGCGTCAAGGCACTTTTTCGACGGTCTCTGTCCCCCCACCTGTCATCAATAATAGAAAATCAATAGAAATCGTATTTTTGAATAAAGAAAATCACCTTTGTTTGAAACCCATCGTATGAACATTTTTCACTAGCAGTCTCTTATGTCCGTTTGAACTCTTATGCAAGAACTTCCGCATGCAGCAGAACTTCTATTTTATTCTCTAAACCTGCACTCACCATTTTTTCTTCCATCTCCATTATTTAGATTTTTATGACTGCGGCATGACGACAACGAATAGTCAACCGGCCACTACAAGTACATCCGCCAAATGCCAAGAGACGGCATCCGCTAGCTGTTAGAATGGGCATGGGTTAGAGAAACAAGAGTACAAGCACTCTTGGAGAAGTCAAATTTATCAGCCGCTTTGCTTTATTTTCTAAAAACTTTCAGCGACGAGTAGCAACAATACTGGAAAAAGAAAGGGAAAATAAATCCCCATACTCCCAAACCCAACATGGAAATGGCAAGTGAAATGGATTCTGGCCTCGCAAATGGTTGAAATGGCCCCCAAGGGGTAGACGAGTTGGTTGAGTAAGTTATGTTTGTGACAAAAGGTCATGAGTTCGAGTCACTCTACATACGCTGATAAACTCCTCCTAGAATCGGCACTCTGAAATGGGATAGGGATAACTTTGGAACCAGGAACCCAAAAGGATTCAAGGATCAAAGGATGTGGATCGATAGGTCACACAAAAGTTGTGGAAAGGCCTTTGATATTCCAACTGATCATCCTTTGGATATGATGTACCAAATGAAGAACAGGTTTTCTTGTGGATATTACACACCAATAAGAGAAGAGTAAAACTTAAGAAGTTTTTTTTTTTTCAGAATCAAAGATAGTCTAACCATTAGAATTCTGAGTACATAGTTTTTATAGGCGAAAGAACTAGCCTTGAACACAATTAAGGCTATTCTTGGAAACATAATGCATGCCTCTAAAACAATTAAGGCTTTTCTTGGAAACAAAATGCTTTAATATTGAAAATACAAAGTAATAATGATATAAGCTGGAAATCAGACCCTTCCCTCCTCCAAGGACGTGGCTTTTGGTGTAGATGAGCCTTGGGCTTTTGTTGCAACAAATGGGCAATGGTGAAGTGAAACAATTGCCTCATTAAAAACCTTGTCAAGAAAACCCATTGGGACAAAACTTGAACAAGGGAAAAAGAGTACAATCGAGAGACTTTCTCATTTGTTGAAATCAATTAGCTTGAATCAAGACCAAAGTGGTTTGACAAGCTTTTCCACCATACTTGCTGTTTTGATCACGTGGATTCTCTAGTTGATTAAGCAATCCTCCAACAGCTTTGTTAAATTGTTTTGCTCTGATCGAGTTGTTGGACCAGCTGGTAAAATAAGAATATCTTCAACTTCAAGCTCATCTTCTTTTTCAAGTTGTTCATCTGGTTCTTGCAAATTTCCATGTTCTAAGCTCCTTGTGTCATCTAGGATCACATCATCCTCTCCCACTTGAAAAGGATTTGACCTCAAATCCATTTCATCTGCGATAAAAGGAACCAAATCAGAAACATTAAAGGTAGGACTCACTTTATACTTACCTCGTAGGTCAAGTTGATACGCATTATTGTTGATCTTTTTTGTTACTTTAAATGGTCCATCAATTCTAGGCATCAATTTTGACTTCCTCTCTTTTGAAAATCTTTCCTTTCTTAAGTGCACCCATACTTGATCTCCAACCTCAAAAACTTTCTCACGTCTTCCCTTGTTTGTTTGTTTGACATATTGCTCAGTTTTCTTTTCTTTGTTTTCCCTTGCATCATCATGGATCTGTTTTACAAGTTCAGCTTTCTTTTTCCCATCTATGCTAGTTCTTTCACTCAAAGGGAAAGGAATTAGATCCAAAGGAGATATTGGGTTAAATCCATAAACAATTTGAAAAGGAGAGTACTTAGAAGCAGAATGCATAGAATGACTGTATGCAAATTCAACATGCGGCAAACATTCTTCCCAAGTTTTCAAGTTCTTTTTAATTAATGCACGTAGAAGAGTGGACAAAGTCCTATTTACTACTTCTGTTTGTCCATCAGTTTGTGGGTGACAGGTAGTAGAAAATAAAAGCTTAGTTAACTTAGACCACAAAATTTTCCAAAAGTAACTTAGAAACTTAGTGTCCCTATCTGAAACTATCGTCTTAGGCATGCCATGCAAACGGACTATCTCTTTAAAGAACAGATTAGCAATGTGCAACGCATCATTAGTTTTGTGACAAGCAACAAAGCGTGCCATTTTAGAGAATCGATCAACAACCACAAAAATGGAATCCTTACCAGTTCTAGTCCTAGGCAATCCAACTACAAAGTCCATAGATATATCATTCCAAGGATGCGTAGGAATAGGTAAAGGAAGTGATCCAGCATTACCTTGAGAGTTTTAGCTATTCCAAAATGTCCTATTAAGCCTCCTTTATGGGCTTCTCTAACAAGTAAATCTCTCATGGAACAATTAGGCACACATAAACGTTTATCAAAGAATAAGAACCCTTCATGCCTATAGAACCGCCCTGAAGAAAACTTTTCACATGCTTGATACATCTTTCCAAAATCCGAATCATTTTCATATAAACTCTTAAGATGATCAAATCCTAAAATCTTAGCTTCAAGAGTAGTGATTAAGGCATACCTTCGATCAGCAACAATATTTTCTTTACCTTGTTTGTATTTGATGACATATGGAAATGTCTCAATAAATTCTATCCACCTTGCATGTCTTTTGTTAAGTTTTTGCTGACCTCTTAGGTGTTTGAGAGATTCATGGTCAGTGTGTATGACAAACTCCTTTGGCCACAAGTAGCTGCCATGTATGCAAAGCTCGAACTAAGGCATACAACTCCTTGTCATAAGTAGGATAGTTTTGAGTAGCTCCTCCAAGCTTTTCACTGAAATAAGCTATGGGCATTTATCATGCATCAAAACAGCTCCAATCCCAATTCCAGAAGCATCACATTCAATCTTAAAAGTTTTAAGAAAAATCAGGTAATGTCAAGACATGAGCATGAGTAAGCTTCTCTTTTAAGGATTGAAATGCTTCTTCTTGAGCTTGTTCCCACTTGAAACCAACGTCCTTCTTTATTATTTCAGTGAGTGGTACAGCTAAGGTGCTGAAATCTTTGACAAAACGCCTATAAAATTCTGCAAGGCCGTGGTAGCTTCTCACTTCTCCAACTGTTTTTGGACTTGGCCATTCGCGGATTGCCTTAACCTTTTCCTCATCCACCTTAATACCATCTGCACTTATAACAAAACCTAAAAGACAAGATTATCGGTACAAAAAGTGCATTTCTTAAGATTAGCATAGAGATTTTCCTTCCTAAGTACACTTAAAATCAATTTCAGATGGTGAACATGTTCTTCTAAGCACTTGCTGTAAATTAAGATGTCATCGAAATATACTACAACAAAAACTCCTATATAAGCCCTTAGAACATGATTCATTAACCGCATGAATGTACTAGGTGCATTAGTCAGCCCAAATGGCATTACTAACCATTCATATGGTCCATGCTTAGTTTTAAATTCAGTTTTCCACTCATCCCCTTCTTTCATCCTAATTTGGTGATAACCACTTTTAAGATAAATCTTAGAAAAAATGCTAGAACCATGCAATTCATCTAACATATCATCTAATCTAGGTATATGATGGCGATAATGTACTGTTATATTGTTGATGGCTCTGCAATCAACACACATTCTCCAGCTTCCATCTTTCTTGGGCACAAGTAGAACTGGTACCGCACAAGGACTCATGCTTTCACAAATATGTCCTTTTTCCATCAATTCACTGATTTTCCTTTGCAATTCTTTTGTCTCCACTGGATTAGTTCTATAAGCAGGTCTGTTAGGAAGGGAGGCTCCAGGTACAAAATCTATTTGGTGTTCGATGCCTCTAATTGGTGGAAGCCCCTTTGGATTGTCTTCAGGGAATACATCTTCAAATTCCCGCAAGAGAGAAGTCATCTCCCTCGGCAACACCGGTGTCAAGTTAGTTAAACTCATAAGAGTTTCCTTAAACACAAAAAGTAACATAGGTTTCTTAGAGAATAATGCTTTCTTAACCTCGCCAGATTTTGTATAGAAATTCGAATGTTTAGTTACCCGACTTTCCTTGTTCTGCATATGCTTTTGATCTTGGTAAACTTCTCGTGGAGTCGTGGGAACTATAGTGGTTTTCCTTCCTAGAAACTCAAATGTATGGCGATTAGTGAATCCATCATGGATAACCTTTCGATCAGATTGCCATGGCCTTCCTAACAGTATGTGACTAGCCTCCGTTGGTACAACATCACTTAAAACTTCATCTTCGTACTTACAAATGGCTAAGGCAACTTTTACTTGGTGGCTAACTTTCATTTCACCATTGTCGTTAAGCCATTGAAGCTTGTAAGGTGCTGGATTCTTTTTCGTTTTTAAACCAAGCTTCTTTACCATAGATTCACTTGCCACATTGGTACAACTGCCTCCATCGATAATAAGGCTACAAACTTTCCCTTGAACAAGACACCTAGTGTGAAACAGATTCTCCATTTGCTCTTGTTCTTCTTCTTCTTTTGTTTGAACGCTTAAAGACCTTCTGGCTACCAACAAATCTCCTTTAGCAGGTCGCTCTAAGTGTTCTTCGGAAGAATCAGAGACAATTTCTTCTTCCTCTGAACATGATTCTATAGGGTGTTCCTCATTACGCCTTCTTGAGGTAACTAGGTGATCCCACCAACTAAGAGCATAATCATAAAATTCAGTAGCAACAATTCTTACTCGATTGGTCTCCATGTAGTGTTGAACGTTGAAAACGAGTACAATCTTCTTTTCCCATTCTAAATAGGCATCTGGATCGTTTTTTTCCATGGAATGGTGGAATCT
Organism: Limnanthes douglasii subsp. nivea; assembly: GCA_036936605.1. Classification (NCBI taxonomy): domain Eukaryota; kingdom Viridiplantae; phylum Streptophyta; class Magnoliopsida; order Brassicales; family Limnanthaceae; genus Limnanthes; species Limnanthes douglasii. The sequence continues at coordinate 182,868,190 of JAUPFV010000001.1, read as the reverse complement.
TAATCTTGAGACCTCCAAGATTGTCACGCATACGTTCGTTGCCCTCTCTTGTACGTCTATGGTGCCTTCTATGGCTGTTTGGAGACGAATTGCTCATGCGTTCATAATATTCATCAGCGGCTTCATTTCTGAATTGTTCAGGTAGTTCATGGTTTCTTCTTGGATTGGTTTGTCGTGAACGGTTCCGCTCGTGGTCAGTGTTTCATTGAAGCTCTTCGCGAAAGGCATCTATCTTGGTGTCTATCAACTTTGTCATAGCTTCAATTAGAAGCTTGTTGTTATTGAAATTACTGTTTTCTGCATCATTTGAATTAGACATCCTTTTCTACGAAACAAAACAAAAACAAATCACCAGCGGCAAGTCCTTGGAAAGTTCTTCAATTTATTTAAAACCATAAAACATATCAAAATCTGTTTTTCTAAGAATATTAAGAGATAAGTTTCACAGCAACACCTAAAAACGATTTTCTACGATTTTAAATCTCAAACAACTATAACTAGGGTGAAAGAGATCAGAATTTCGTGATTCAAAATGAAATCATCACACTAACACTCAAATCTTCACAAACAAACTGATAATATAAAATAGATGAAGAAAAATTAATGAGAAAGAGAATACCCAACTTTTAGAATGTTGCTCTGATACCACTTGATAAACTCCACCCAGAATCGGCATTCTGAAATGGGATAGGGATAACTTTGCAACCAAGAACCCAAAAGGATTCAAAGATCAAAGGATGTGGATCGATAGGTCACACAAAGGTTGTGGAAAGGCCTTTGATATTCCAACTGATCATCCTTTGGATATGACGCACCAAATGAAGAACAGGTTTGCTTGTGGATATTACACACCAACAAGAGAAGAGTAAAACTTAAGAAGTTTTTTTCTTCAGAATCAAAGATAGTCTAACCATTAGAATTCTGAGTACATAGTTTTTATAGGAGAAAGAACTAGCCTTGAACACAATTAAGGCTGTTCTTGGAAACATAATGCATGCCTCTAAAACAATTAAGGCTTTTCTTGGAAACAAAATGCTTTAATATTGAAAATACAAAGTATTAATGATATAAGCTGGAAATCAGACCCTTCCCTCCTCCAAGGACGTGGCTTTTGGTGTAGATGAGCCTTGGGATTTCGTTGCAACAAATGGGTAATGGTGAAGTGAAACAATTGCCTCATTAAAAACCTTGTCAAGAAAACCCATTGGGACAAAACTTAAACAAGGGAAAAAGAGTACAATCGAGACACTTTCTCATTTGTTGAAATCAATTAGCTTGAATCAAGACCAAAGTGGTTTGACAAGCTTTTCCACCATACTTGCTGTTTTGATCACGTGGATTCTCTAGTTGATTAAGCAATCCTCCAACAGTTTTGTTAAATTGTTTTGCTCTTGATCGAGTTGTTGGACCAGCTGGTAAAATAAGAATATCTTCAACTTCAAGCTCATCTTCTTTTTCAAGTTGTTCATCTGGTTCTTGTAAATTTCCATGTTCTAAGCTCCTTGTGTCATCTAGGATCACATCCTCCTCTCCCACTTGAAAAGGATTTGACCTCAAATCCATTTTATCTGCGATAAAAGGAACCAAATCAGAAATATTAAAGGTAGGACTCACTTTATACTTACCTCGTAGGTCAAGTTGATACGCATTATTGTTGATCTTTTTTGTTACTTTAAATGGTCCATCAATTCTAGGCATCAATTTTGACTTCCTCTCTTTTGAAAATCTTTCCTTTCTTAAGTGCACCCATACTTGATCTCCAACCTCAAAAACTTTCTCACGTCTTCCCTTGTTTGTTTGTTTGACATATTGCTCAGTTTTCTTTTCTTTGTTTTCCCTTGCATCATCATGGATCTGTTTTACAAGTTCAGCTTTCTTTTTCCCATCTATGCTAGTTCTTTCACTCAAAGGCAAAGGAATTAGATCCAAAGGAGATATTGGGTTAAATCCATAAACAATTTGAAAAGGAGAGTACTTAGAAGCAGAATGCATAGAATGACTGTATGCAAATTCAACATGCGGCAAACATTCTTCCCAAGTTTTCAAGTTCTTTTTAATTAATGCACGTAGAAGAGTGGACAAAGTCCTATTTACTACTTCTGTTTGTCCATCAGTTTGTGGGTGACAGGTAGTAGAAAATAAAAGCTTAGTTAACTTAGACCACAAATTTTTCCAAAAGTAACTTAGAAACTTAGTGTCCCTATCTGAAACTATCGTCTTAGGCATGCCATGCAAACGGACTATCTCTTTAAAGAACAGATTAGCAATGTGCAACGCATCATTAGTTTTGTGACAAGCAACAAAGTGTGCCATTTTAGAGAATCGATCAACAACCACAAAAATGGAATCCTTACCAGTTCTAGTCCTAGGCAATCCAACTACAAAGTCCATAGATATATCATTCCAAGGATGCGTAGGAATAGGTAAAGGAAGTGATCCAGCATTACCTTGAGAGTTTTAGCTATTCCAAAATGTCCTATTAAGCCTCCTTTATGAGCTTCTCTAACAAGTAAATCTCTCATGGAACAATTAGGCACACATAAACGTTTATCAAAGAATAAGAATCCTTCATGCCTATAGAACCGCCCTGAAGAAAACTTTTCACATGCTTGATACATCTTTCCAAAATCAGAATCATTTTCATATAAACTCTTAAGATGATCAAATCCTAAAATCTTAGCTTCAATAGTAGTGATTAAGGCATACCTTCCGGACAATGCATCAGCAACAATATTTTCTTTACCTTGTTTGTATTTGATGACATATGGAAATGTCTCAATAAATTCTATCCACCTTGCATCTCTTTTGTTAAGTTTTTGCTAACCTCTTAGGTGTTTGAGAGATTCATGGTCAGTGTGTATGACAAACTCCTTTGGCCACAAGTAATGCTGCCATGTATGCAAAGCTCGAACTCAGGCACACAACTCCTTGTCATAAGTATGATAGTTTTGAGTAGCTCCTCTAAGATTTTCACTGAAATAAGCTATGGGCATTTTATCCTGCATCAAAACAGCTCCAATCCCAATTCCAGAAGCATCACATTCAATCTCAAAAGTTTTAAGAAAAATCAGGTAATGTCAAGACAGGAGCATGAGTAAGCTTCTCTTTTAAGGATTGAAATACTTCTTCTTGAGCTTGTTCCCACTTGAACCAACGTCTCTCTTTATTATTACAGTGAGTGGTGCAGCTAAGGTGCTGAAATCTTTGACAAAACGCCTATAAAATCCTGCAAGGCCGTGGAAGCTTCCATCTTCTCCAACTGTTTTTGGACTTGGCCATTCGTGGATTGCCTTAACCTTTTCCTCGTCCACCTTAATACCACCTGCACTTATAACAAAACCTAAGAAGACAAGATTATCGGTATAAAAAGTACATTTCTTAAGATTAGCATAGAGATTTTCCTTCCTACGTACACTTAAAATCAATTTCAGATGGTGAACATGTTCTTCTAAGCACTTGCTGTAAATTAAGATGTCATCGAAATATACTACAACAAAAACTCCTATATAAGCCCTTAGGACATGATTCATTAACCGCATGAATGTACTAGGTGCATTAGTCAGCCCAAATGGCATTACTAACCATTCATATAGTCCATACTTAGTTTTAAATGCAGTTTTCCACTCATCCCCTTCTTTCATCCTAATTTGGTGATAACCACTTTTAAGATCAATCTTAGAAAAAATGCTAGAACCATGCAATTCATCTAACATATCATCTAATCTAGGTATAGGATGGCGATACTTTACTGTTATGTTGTTGATGGCTCTGCAATCAACACACATTCTCCAGCTTCCATCTTTCTTGGGCACAACTAGAACTGGTACCGCACTGCACAAGGACTCATGCTTTCATGGATATGTCCTTTTTCCATCAGTTCACTGATTTGCCTTTGCAATTCTTTTGTCTCCACTGGATTAGTTCTGTAAGCAGGTCTGTTAGGAAGGGAGGCTCGGGGTACAAAATCTATTTGGTGTTCGATGCCTCTAATTGGTGGAAGCCCCTTTGGATTGTCTTCAGGGAATACATCTTCAAATTCCTGCAAGAGAGAAGTCATCTCACTCGGCAACACCGGTGTCAAGTTAGTTAAACTCATAAGAGTTTCCTTAAACACGAAAAGTAACATAGGTTGCTTAGAGAATAATGCTTTCTTAACCTCTCCAGATTTTGCATAGAAATTTGAATGTTTAGTTACCTGACTTTCCTTGTTCTGGATATGCTTTTGATCTTGGTAAACTTCTCGTGGAGTCATGGGAACTAGAGTTTTTTTCCTTCCTTGAAACTTAAATGTATGGCGATTAGTGAATCCATCATGGATAACCTTTCGATCAGATTGCCATGGCCTTCCTGACAGTATGTGACTAGCCTCCATTGGTAGAACATCACATAAAACTTCATCTCCGTACTTACCAATGGCTAAGGGAACTTCTACTTGGTGGCTAACTTTCATTTCTCCATTGTCGTTAAGTCATTGAAGCTTGTAAGGTGCTGGATGCTTTTTCGTTTTTAAACCAAGCTTCTTTACCATAGATTCACTTGCCACATTGGTACAACTGCCTCCATCGATAATAAGGCTACAAACTTTCCCTTGAACAAGACACCTAGTGTGAAACAGATTCTCCCTTTGCTCTTGTTCTTCTTCTTTTGTATGAACGCTTAAAGACCTTCTGGCTACCAATAAATCTCCTTTAGCAGGTCGCTCTAAGTGTTCTTCGAAAGAATCAGAGACAATTTCTTCTTCCTCTGAAATTATTTCTCCATTATCTAGAATTGTCACAATCTTCTTATTAGAACACTCATTAGCATAATGTCCCATCCCTTTGCACTTGAAACACTTAACATCACGAGTTTTGATTGCAACCTCTTTAGGTTTGCCCTTGTTATCAATAGACAATGGTGTTCCAGATTTTTGGTTCACCTCTACATAGCTTCCTTTCTGATAATTGGTCTTCTCATCTTTTGAATAACTTGGCTTAATTGTTACTGCCCCTGAACCGTAACTTGATCTTGAGGAGTTCTTTCTTTTAACTTGTTGTTCAAATAACAAAGCTTTGTGTAGCATCTCTTCTAGTTCAACATAATACTGAGTTTCCAATCTGTCTTGAATTTCTCTATTTAAACCCCTAAGAAACCTTGACATTGTTGCCTCTCTATCTACTGAAAAATTAGCTCGCAACATTAAGGTCTTTATTTCTTGATAGTACTCTTCAACAGATCCGCTTCCTTGTGTTAATCTCCTCAGCTTTAGATGCAGCTCACGGTGGTAATGACTAGGAACAAACCTCTTCCGCATAATGGCTTTCATTTCTGCCTATGATTCTATATGATGTTCCTCATTACGCCTTCTTGAGGTAACTAGTTGATCCCACCAACTAAGAGCATAATCATAAAATTCAGTAGCAGCAACTCTCACTTGATTGGTCTCCGTGTAGTGTTGAATGTTGAAAACGAGTTCAATCTTCTTTTCCCATTCCAAATAGGCATCCGGATCGTTTTTTCCATGGAATGGTGGAATCTTAATCTTGAGACCTCCAAGATTGTCACGCATACGTTCGTTTCCCTCTCTTGTACGTCTATGGTGCCTTATATGGCTGTTTCGAGACGAATTGCTCATGCATTCATAATATTCATCAGCCGCTTCATTTCTGAATTGTTCAGGTAGTTCATGGTTTCTTCTTGGATTGGTTTGTCGTGAACGGTTCCGCTCGTGGTCAGTGTTTGATTGAAGCTCTTCGCGAAAGGCATCTATCTTGGTGTCTATCAACTTTGTCATAGCTTCAATTAGAAGCTTGTTGTTATTGAAATTACCGTTTTCTGCATCATTTGGTTAGACATCCTATTCTACAAAACAAAACAAAAACAAATTACCAGCAAAAAGTCCTTGGAAAGTTCTTCAATTTATTTAAAACCATAAAACATATCCAAATCTATTTTCCTAAGAATATTAAGAGATAAGTTTCACAACAGCACCTAAAAACGATTTTCTACAATTTTAAATCTCAAACAACTATAACTAGGGTGAAACAGATCAGAATTTCGTGATTCAAAATGAAATCATCACACTAACACTCAAATCTTCACAAACAAACTCATAATATAAAATAGATGAAGAAAAATTAATGAGAAAGAGAATACCCAACTTTTAGAATGTTGCTCTGATACCACTTGATAAACTCCTCCTAGAATCGGCACTCTGAAATGGGATAGGGATAACTTTACAACCAGGAACCCAAAAGGATTCAAGGATCAAAGGATGTGGATCGATAGGTCACACAAAGGTTGTGGAGAGGCCTTTGATATTCCAACTGATCTTCCTTTGGATATGACGCACCAAATGAAGAACATGTTTTCTTGTGGATATTACACACCAACAAAAGAAGAATAAAACTTAAGAAGTTTTTTCAGAATCAAAGATAGTCTACCATTAGAATTCTGAGTACATAGTTTTTATAGGAGAAAGAACTAGCCTTGAACACAATTAAGGCTGTTCTTGGAAACATAATGCATGCCTCTAAAACAATTAAGGCTTTTCTTGGAAACAAAATGCTTTAATATTGAGAATACAAAGTATTAATGATATAAGCTGGAAATCAGACCCTTCCCTCCTCCAAGGACGTGGCTTTTGGTGTAGATGGGCCTTGGGCTTTTATTTCAACAAATGAGCAATGGTGAAGTGAAACAATTGCATCATTAAAAACCTTGTCAAGAAAACCCATTGGGACAAAACTTGAACAAGGGAAAAAGAGTACAATCGAGACACTTTCTCATTTGTTGAAATCAATTAGCTTGAATCAAGACCAAAGTGGTTTGACAAGCTTTTCCACCGTACTTGCTGTTTTGATCACGTGGATTCTCTAGTTCATTAAGCAATCCTCCAACAGCTTTGTTAAATTGTTTTGCTCTTGATCGAGTTGTTGGACCAGCCGGTAAAATAAGAATATCTTCAATTTCAAGCTCATCATCTTTTTCAAGTTTTTCATCTCGTTCTTGCACATTTCCATGTTCTAAGCTCCTTGTGTCATCTAGGATCACATCAGCCTTCTCCCAAGCGTCCCGCTCGCACGCCACCATGATCTATTCCTGATGGACATTTTAGATTTGTTGCTTCAATACCCAGAAAGGTTGTGCTACCACCAGGTTCTCGTTGGGGACCTCTTGCATGACAGGGGTTGTTACCAATCTAGCGGGGTTGATTTCTGGTTTGGTGACGATCATCAAATGTATCATTCTTGTGATTGGCTTCATTGGTGGAATTGGAGTCGTAACGGTAAACTCTGGGTCGGAAGCTCTGGTAGGGTTTGTTATGTCTAGCCTCACCAGTTGATTTACTCTAGTTCTCTGATCCACAACTGCTTCACTCGCTTCTGGGTTCTCTCTCAATCCTTACTACCATGGTTTTCTTACTTTTTTGAATTAATGCTTTGTCAAGTTCCCACAAACGGCACCAAAGTTTTTAATGGAAATAATAAAGTGAACTCCCAAGTAGTTAATTATATTATCAAAAAAGAGAGATCATAAATCGATCATGGTTCTATCTCGATATTTATACTTTCTCCGACGGTTATTCCCCATCACTCCACTATTTGACTACACTAATTACACGTCTTAACTGCATTTACAACGTGGGACCTGATTTAAAGGCCGTTATATAAATGGTTTGACTGACTCTTCTATCGTAGCCCTAATCCGCTGATATCATCGATTATGCGAGGTGCTCGGTCGGTTCTACTTGTTTAATATCCTGGGCGCTCGTCTAGTCCTCCTCTTCTCAGTTATACTCTTACTAGATTCCGAGCAGAGAAGAGACCAAACAGAGGAGACCGAGCTCCTATCCAATTGTTTCCCTTCTGCTTTGTTAGGGTCTGATTATCTCCTCATGACTTCGTCCTTCATTTTCCTTATTCGGTGAAGTCCACCAACCGACTCGTTCGACTTTGTCCGTACTTTCGTTTGATTCTTTACTAGCTCGGCATATAACCCGTTTTGCTCGTCTATGTATGTTTATTATGTTCGTGCGATGATTACCCTCTTATAAAAATTATTTTGGCAAGGAAAGAGGAAGAATTAATTTGAAGCAGATTGAACTTTACCAAAGAACATTTCCTGCCTATTGCGATTTCCGATGATAACTTGTTCTTATTTGAGGAAAACATATGTTTTCATAAATTATTTTGGCAAGGAAAGGGGAAGAATAGATTCAAAACAGATTGACCTTTAGGAAGGAACATTCTTGTATGATAGATTGTATAGTTGGAGGATAGATTTTGGAACATTTGTAAAGATGGAGGACTGAAATGCAGTTAACCCATTTGTATAAATAATTATGTTATACCAAGTTTGTACGACTATAAATAATGGTTAAGAAGATATTTTTCATTAGTTCAATCTGACTTTTACTTTATCTCTCTATAACCAAACTTTTTATATCTTTCTCAAGAACTAGATTTACGCACATCCCTTCACACCTGGATAGTAACGGGAGCATTGTGCCCCGACCCTTCATCAGATAAATGCCCGCCCTATGATCCAAACTTAAAATAAAATGATCCTTCTGACGAGATGCAGACATTCCCCATGTTGCGTTCCTTCCGGTCCATTCCTGGGCTGGGTTAGGGAAACATACGAGCGATTACCTTTGCAGATCCAAATGCGCTCACAAGGCACACAATACGACTAAGACCTATATACACTTCATAAGGGAACATTTGTGTTGGAGATCGTAATACTCATATTATTCAAGGATAGAGAAGTTCCCAACAATCAAAGAGTTGATTATACCGTTCTATGAACCGTACATGCACGTCCTTTGTCACCCCCTCACCGCGCTTACAACTCTATACCCCAACATTTTATGGCCTCGGTCCTCCATTTCAATTTCTTGATAAGCGGGTTGTGCGAGCGGGGGTGGTATCTGTATTTGACTGATAGAAAGCATCTCTTTTTTGTCTCTCCTGACTGAACCTGAAAAAATATTACAGTAGAACAAGTTGTTCTTATTAGGAGAGTAGCTCCGGAGACATCTTTATCTGAGAAGGACGCTTTGTCGTCCGGATCATCCTCGACATCTGAAAATAAGACAGAGACAAAAGGATTGCGTCAGTGACATATCTAATAAGACTGAATAGGATTTGAAGAGTTGTCATGATTATTCACATCAATTTCAACATGCGGGAAGGACGCAAATATTATCGTTTCTAGAATGCAGGCAGGTAGCTTGCTTACTTACTCTCCTAGTAGCATTGGTCGCAATGAAGAAGACATTAGAAAGACTATAGAGGCATTCCATCATGCCAACTACAAGAAATACTACGACTACAATACTAGTCATGTCATGCCATAAGCGATAGCGAAGCCTAGAGAGGCAAAAACAGTAACTTTTAGGACGAACCCGAGCCGACACGATAGACGGGCGAAGGGAGCGAGATCGAGTCGAGACACTACCACTAGTGAAGTGGCAAAGGAGGCCTACTATACGTATATTGTTAAAAAAATGTCACTAAACTATTGAAGCTATCAGTGTGATTGATCAAACAAGTACTAAGGGCTTTAGGTAGACTACTTTCATTTCTGAATTCGCTTGCGACAAATCCTAACATTAGTATGAGTTTGTTGACCGTGTAAGGGAGATCCATCTTTATGACGAATTCCACGATAACAAAAACTCAAAATGAATCGTTCGATGTCTGTTCGTTCTCCCTTTTCAATATCCAATGAACAACGTGATCTTTACCTATCATTTTTTCAATTTAATAGATCTGACAAATATTTTATATTGATTTTCCACTAATATCTAATCGATAACGAACCCAAATGGATTAGTTAGGTCCAATTCCTATTTTTTTTATTGAGGCAATTTTTACTTGTTCATTGGGAACTAATCTAGCTCCTGAAATATATGACTTTCTTGATCCCATCTTTTACTAGTCTTCTCAACTGGAATCTGAAATGGGTTATCTCCATTCTGATGATCTTTTCTATAGGTGAAAAAAACTAATGTAAGCGGTCTAAACTTCAACGTTTTTTTTCTTCCAATTCTGTTCTCGAACCCAAGACATCAAGAATCGTGTGGAGGATAACTTAAAAACTTGTCTCATTAAATCAGTGAGAAAGTGCTAAGCGGTTACTTTTTGCTTTTTAAGATAATGGGTCTTTTAGGGCCGCTATATTCATATCCTCCGACTCATAATATCATCTCATGCGAGGCCATCCTTAAGTTGGGAATAAGCTTCCGCGGGCGATTCTACTGAACATTGATTCTCTATTATAAATTATGTATATATAGAGAGAACTATGTGTATATGTACACATATTCTTTATATCTAGAAACTCAATCAAAATCAAACAAAACTACAAGCAACTACATCAACAACCTCGATAAATTTTATTGGCCCGTCCTACCTACTAAGGCTAATAAAGTTGAAAGAAAGGATGCGTCGAGCAAGCAGTGCGACCCCCACCCCAGTTACAAGGAGGAAGCCAATCCTACAAACTTGAAACACATTTTTATTAGTATACTCTTTTTAAAACGAATGAAAGACCTCAGGAAATGTGGCCCGGCTGCTCAATAGAAAACAATGCTTCTTCTTTTTAACTGTGAGAAAATAAAAATAAAAATGCAAGAAAACCCTACCCAATTGAAAAGAATGAAAAGTGCCAGCTTAGACTAGCTAGGATTTTGGGGGTCACCCGACAGTCATTTCCTCCAATCGAGTTACAATTTGCCTTGTTTTAGTTAGAATAAGCCCCCGAGACACTCTATCTTTAGTAGGTTCTTTAGTATTCTCTCTCACGAACTAGTACACCTGCCATGTTCTCGAAAGCCGAAGAGCATCTAAACTAAGCAACTTGTTGGAAGATTAGGTAGGAATGACGGACCGACAATGTTTTTATTGGCAGGAGGAGGTACAAGCATAAGTAGGTACAATATTGGTAGTGACAGCGGGACGGTTTACCCTTGGTGTCTCAATTTTCCCTAATATATTGAGAAGGTCTTGGATATTATATTTCAGCCATAAACATCGGTCAGTATTTGTATGATACTGCATGAGGCATTGGCTTTGCACCTAAGAGAAAGAGGATCTAGTGGTGGAGATGGAAGAAGAGACGTTAGTAACATCATGCTTCCGAAGCTTTTCCAAGGCACGGTTGAGAGTTATACCTAACAGAGTGAAAGTCTTGGGTGTCTTTGGCTAAGTAGCTCACTGAAGGATAAACTAGGTACGATAGATATTTTTCTTCTTAAAGTGTAAAGTCGCTACAGTGGATCGCTCTTTGTATTGTTATCAACGGAAGACCCATATTAAAATTAATAAGAAAGAAATTCATACTGACCCTTATTAAAATTAATAAGAAAGAAATTCATACTGAAGAGGGAGGGCTTGAAAGAATAAGATACGTAGAGCGTAAACCAAAGCAGATCAAAGTAGAATATTGCAGATCCTAGTTCGCTTACTAATCGTTTGTGGGACTAGGCTTCAATGGAATGAAGCTTTAGTGGAATATAATCGGATGCCTTAATCGAATGAGTTTGTGGCCTACTAGGAGTTCTGTTTTTTGAGGACTTACAAAACACCCGCTTTATTCTACATTTATGTCTTATGATTGTTTTTTCAACTTGGTGGGCTTATGTACCAACCGAGGTAGAGTGGTTCAAGGTTTGTTTTTTTAAAAAGCACACATATAGATGTCCTTAAGGGTTTTATTGTGTCAAAGTAGCAACTCCCTAAGGAACATTTTGTAATGGATACTTCCATTCAAGAAATACAAGAGGAAACGCTAAGGGAGAAAGCAATAAAAATAGGGCTTTGATCCTATGAACAAGTTGTCGGAGCGGCAAGAGTGATAGAATATATATATATTATTTTTAAATCTTATAATCGGGGTATAAAACTAAAGCTAAAAACACTAGCTGTAATATCGGGGGCTCTTATCTTAGTCATGATGTTTAATGAATCCGTCGTACTTCCCATTCCCGTGTGTGGCATGGGGCCTATTTTATTAGAAGTATTAAATTCGAAAAATTAAGTAAGAACGCATATGTGCTTAGAATTTACGGCTTAGCTGAAACCTTTCATGATGAACGCGTAGTTATGTTTCTAACAGTTACATCTTATTAAATTTTCCATTTTTAACTATATTTACCTACATACCTAACCTTTTCCTTCGAGTAAGATTAAAAAAAAGTGGATTACTTCACTAAAGTTTTAGGCATATCCTCAAGCAAGGATATTTTGATCTTGTGCAAACAAACAAATATAAAAAAACTCTAATATTTATTTATGCTAATTATTGCTTTAATTTCTATACTTAACAAGTGTTTTTTGCTCATTAGAAAAAGAAATAAGAAAGTTAAGTAATTTATCTTTTCCTTGGTCTTTTATGTTTTAGCAAAAAAGTGATGGTCGAAATCACTGATCAAGTGGATCATCGCATATCCTAACACTCTCGGAATCAACAATTAAGATGTTAAATCACTATGATGGTTCCTGTTTTTCTTAGGGGGACTTAAAAAACAAACACCTAGTAACGACATCACTAAAGACGGCGGTCATCAGTCGGGTTTTCCCAATACTACAGCCTTTCTGCGTTGAGGTTTCAATTTTATTAGAATTTGTTTTGTTGGTTAGAAGGGCAAGCGAGGACGTTAAGAGAGGAAGAGCTATCTAACTTCTATTTTATGGCGTTCATGACCTGGTCACTTCTCTCACTTACAGGAGTTAGTGAATTTGTGTTCACTATATATCCAATATCTCCTCTTCTTCCAACCAATGATTGTCATGGTCTATGCTTCATCTCTATAGAAAGCGAACGCAGTTTCCAATCCGACGTTCTTCAATTCATCAACTTCCTATCAAACCCGAAAACTCTTATTCGTGGTGAAGTGCTTCGATAGATCCGATCCCATTCCAACAATCAAACTCTTTCCTGGCCCGGCTCACCTCTGAAGCTGGAATGCCTTCATAGAGGAGGGTACCCGAGGAATCAAAAAGTTTGAAGTGTGATGTGGAATGTGATTAGTGATTAGTGATGGATGGTGGTTATAAAATAAGTTATGCATCATGTGATGAACCAATGCAAAAAAGGTAAGCTATTAGATTGAGTCGAAATCCTACCAACGCATAAAGGCTCCGATTTAAACGAGAGCCCACCAAACAAAGGAGGCGAGAACATCTTGAACGGAAGTTCCATTGTTCTAAATAGTGATAAACATTTTCAAAATTAGAACAAATCGATCGAAAATCTCATCATCTGTTAGGTGGACCAACCGACTGAGTTGGGCTGGGCATCCATTATGATAGCCAAGAATCCCATTATTGATTGAATCAGGCCAATTTATTGGCAAATGAAAAATCTACCCTTAGAAAAAAAACAAAAAGACAAGAGCTAGGTAAGCAAGCAAAAGGAGAGGCTAGAAAAGGCAAGAAATCTCTATGAAGATTGTGGCGATGATCTGGTAATCTAAGCCTTGCTTCTTTTAGTAGGCTCGTATTAGGCTATGCTTTATTACAGGTAGTCATTCCATTTATTCCGTTACTTTAGTCTTTTCAGTGGTACTTTAATCTTAAGTCGTGGTCATGTCTAGCCCCTTTATAGTGACCACTTCCATGTTTCTTTCAAATTTTGTCAGTACCTGGCTCAAGTGTCTGCTCATCCATCTTCATTCTGAAGGCGAACATTTCCATTAAGTGACTGTAACTGCTATTTATGGTTTACAGTCAATAGTTCTTAACCAACCTTTTCTTTTTTTGTCGAGGTTTATAAAGCTTTAAGAAAAAATAAGGAGTATGGGGCCTTTGCTTCATTATGAATTTGACCCGAACCTTCTTTATTCTACTGCGGAGCCCTAAGAAAGTCCCCCGAGGCAGGTTAGTATAGTACTCCTGCTTTGATCTTGTGTTGATTTAGGAGCTTATTTATTAGAATTATAGACTAAAGAAAAGAAATAATCAAATAAAAAGAAGCGGATGGGCGAGAACACGAAGCGGTCGTCGTCTGATAGCCGATAGCTCTACTAAGCAAAGATCCGCTCGTTGTCTTTTCTTCGCGAATAACATGTGCAGGTAGCCTATAAAAAGAGAAGAAAGATAACTTCGCATACTTTGATAGTTCTAGCATTGCGAGCAAATTGAGCAGAGGGCTTACCGTTTGCTTCTATTAGAGTCACGATCTTGTTGTAGTTAGTGCTAAAACGAGAACCATGCTGCTTACTTTCTATATCCCCGCGTTCTTGCACGACATGTTCTTAGAGCCCTGCTTCTCCATTCCCTCTCTCCCCTGCCCGTCTAGGACGTATGAAGTATAGACAAGTGGTAAGGCGTCGATGTTTGGTACCGACGTGCAAAGGTTCTAATCCTTTTACTCCAAATTATGAACACCCGATCGGATTTGTCAAGAACGAACTGATGACAACAGGGGAAGCGACTGAATGCAGTTCATAAGCCCAACTTGTAGCAAGCTAAAATGTTTACTTGAACCTACTTTGCTAAGAGAAAGAAGGGAATAAAAGTAAGCATCATTTTTCCAAAGATGTCAAATAATCCCATCTTTCAGCTGCGGAAGCATATGAATCCCCACATGTTGAATCAAGTCTTAACTCAATATGTTCGTACACTCACTCTAAAAAGATAGAGTCTTGCTCATTCGCTCGCTTGAAAAAATTGGTCTGTCAACTGAACTTCCCTTGTTGTGATAGTGGTACCAAATTCTTTTAAAGAAAGAGGGCTACTTCACGACCCACTACTAATAATCAAAATGGTTCACAGCGAGTTCATTCTAAAGTTACAAAACATTTCCACGTTTACAACGCCTTCATTCACTCATCTTGCTACTTCAGAACTGGTTCAACGGACATGTGAACGTAGAGTCGAACATCTCTTTATAATGTAACGTAGGTATACTAACTATTTCAGTGACTGTCTCTAGTGGTTTAGAGGCAGTTATGTTGCTACCAATGTTTTTGTTTGTAGTTTATTAGATCTACATATTCGAGTGGATCTCAAGTAGGTTTTTGTTAAGCAACATAAAGAGTTGAGGTTTTAATTTCTTACCCAAAAATATTGACGCAAGGGAGAAATTTCGAAAGGCATACGAGTGCACCTCTCGTAGACTAATATTGACTCAGTCTATTCCTACTACGCCGGAGTCTCAACGGCTCGCTGTTAGGTCGGCCCCTAGGTCAATCTTCGCTTAGGTCAATTTTCGTTTTGGTAGTGGTTCAACCATCAAGCTACTCTGTGAGGTGGAGACTCCAAATGACACCGAGGTTGGCGAGGCATAATGGCTTAGTAGGAACCAGGGGAGATCAGAGTAATGGACTATTTTAGGTTAGAATGGATGACTTGTTCTATTTTTTACACCTACATATTGAAAGGGTCTTAATGAGAAGACTATTTTTGTGAAGGAGTTAGAGTGCTCCGCGGAGAGCTAAAACAAAACACGTACAAATGGGTGACTTAGAAGTAGACTATTGCCCAGGACGTTGGATTGTTTTTTAAAAAAAATCATTTTAGTCAGGAAGGGAAGAAAAATGTGGCTAGAGTAATGTATCCATACCCGTCTCGAAGATCCATTGGGAAGGTATCTCTATTAATTTAAAAGTTAGACTACCAATGACCCAGTCGGATCCTATCAGCTGGGGGTAGTCGATCGATTCTCTATGATGGCAGGCTTCAATTCATGGAAGATCATGAATGATGAAACGAAGCCAAGCTGGCTGCTTTTGGATGTCGAACCTGTCGTAGTCGGTATCGCAACTGGGAATAAGACGATGCGTAGTTCCGGTGACAGTTTCTGAAACCGGGGAGGTCCTTCTCTCCTGGACCGGAGGCGACTGATGTCAACTTTGTAGTCGACATTCTTAAGTAGCAGAGTAGCACTAAGGGCCCAACGTGGGAACAGACTCGGCTAGAGAGGCAACCTAGTAGCAGGGTTGATCCCCTTTTCTCGAGGTCCGAAGGAAGGGCACATGAGCTTAAAAAAAAGTTCGTAACCCGCATACCAAACATGACATTGAAGATACCCAAACAGGCTCATCGAAGGACAATTTGGAGCACTTATCTGGGAAATTAAAGCAAGGTGGAAAAAGGAAGGGTGTAGGCTCTTTCATATTTCCATGAAGATTGCAAGCCGAAATATAAGGGGCTTTAATATTCCCATTAAGCAGAACGGGGTTGGTGACCTCATTCATAATAATCAAATCTGTGTTTTAGGTATTTTGGAAACGAAGTGTGATATATCCGAAATCCAACGATTTATTAGGAATAAAATCCTGTGAGTGTTACGACAATTTTGATGAATCTATAAGGGGCGTATCATTGTTTTGTGGAACCCCTTGAAAGTAAAAGTGGAGCTTGCGCATAGGGAACCGCAAGTGATTCATTTTTTTGTCAAGTGCAAGGTTAGCTCCATTCACCTTCACACTTGTTTTGTGTATACTTTTAATTCCATTTGTAGTAAGAGGGATCTTTGGAGCAACTTCGAGACGCACGTTGTGCAATTCTCGAATCTTTGGATTGTATTACGGAACTTTCACAATGTCCTCAAGTTTGATGAGAGATATAATAAAAATGATGGCACGCCTTATGAATTTCATAAGGGACTTTACGGACTATTGCTCTTCTTTGGGTGTCAACACTAAAACGGGTATCTAAAGTTTCTTTAATTGTACTTCCATTAGAAAGTTGAATTACCAACTTTGGCAAAGTAAGCAAGGCTGGTTCCGAAATAACCACTAGCAATTGAAACAACAACATTGGAAAGAAAACGAGTTTTTGTGTGGAAAGTCAACCTATTTCCCTAAATTGGCATTCTTGCTTGTGGATGGGGTGCTATCTGCAACCCCCTTTCATTTTAACATTCAAGCTCAGTAGGGATTTCTATTAACTAAGAGATCGTCCTAAGTGTGCAATTCAGGGCCCCAACGACCGACGATATTTTTTGGGAGGATTTAAAAGCTGTTAACAAGAATAGATTTTCTCATGCTTTATTTTGGTATGATATCTCCACCAATTACAAAAGTTCATGCAGAATTGAATCTAAGTTTGATTCCTCATCTACCTGCATGTGGCAGTGATCATTAGAAGGGGAGCCCATTACGCAATCCGCTATTTGTTTGAGTTTTTGTCAATATTTGAAAGATATCATTATTCTAAATACAATCCTCCACCTTATATTATATGTAGCAAATCTAGATTTTATTTCATTGCAAAGCAAAACTTGATTACAGACTCTTTGGTCTCAAGGGCCGACTCGATATCATATCATAATTCAAAATGAAACTGAGAGACACATGACAACATTATTTGGGGTAGACTTCCGACCATGGGTCTGATTAAAGAGTGATAAAAATTATTTAAAAACACATAACATAAGGGTAACACCACCTTCATAACAACAAAGAAACTTATAAATCTCCACCAAAAAAGTACAAAGAAAGCCAAAACATACTATTTTACTTCTACAATAACTTATATAAAATTTCTAAAATGAAAAAAATTTGGCGGGCTCGTCTAGTCTCCCCGGTGACCGCAGATGACAGCACGCACAATGATCTCCTGATGTTGGAGAAGAAGGGCCCTCTTTAGGTTTTCGAGGAGAGCCAACATACAATATCTTATAATAATGGGATCAATCGGCGACATGTGTTCCTATAAGAGACCAAGCATGTGCTCCATTTGTTGTTACCGAAAGTGTTTCTTTCTGACTTCTATGTCTCTCTTAGAAAATAGAGACTGAAAGAAGCTTCTATTTATTGGCGTTGGAGGCCTTTCACACCCTCTTATTATTAGTAAGATAGGGTGTCTTGGTTCCGTAATATGGATGATTTCAAACATGGCTTTTCATGACCCATCCACTAGATTTGACTGTGTTGAATCATTCTCCTTTCCCCGTATGGATTTCACTATAAAAAAATTCCAAAGAGAGAATAGTTCTTTTCACCACGTGGCTTAATCTCGATCACTCCCTCAGGAATATTAGAGAATAATAAAGCAAATCTGCCAGAGTACTCCACCAGAGCTGCCAAAGCACGCTCGTCCAATCCTCACTCGACAAATCTGTCCTAACTTAGGAGACCGAAGCTAGCTCTCTTGATTGATCTGATTAGACGCTTTCTTTTTTCCCGTGCATATTATCCTTCTATTATTTAGACCACTATATAGAGAAATAGCCAATCTGGTTTCACCACGTGTCAAATTGTATTAGGCGAGAGGCAGTTCCACTATTTTATGGCTTGGACAAGGTGGGCTCATATTGTTCTTACATCAATGGGCCAAATCTATTAGATTGTTTCCGCGTTTGGGCATAATATGGTAAAGCATTGCTCTATTCTAAGTATTCTTTCGTTGATAACTTTTAGCTACCATCTAGAGGCCATACCCAACTTCTTTAGTTTGGGCATGCTCCGATTTGGATACTTGGGCCAGTTTCAAAAGAACTAAGGACTGAATAATAACACTATCTCATTCACTTTCGTAATTGATTGGTTAATGTACCTTAGTGTGAAGAGAGGCCAAAAAGCGTAGTATCATAATGGCTGAACTGATTGGAAAGTCAGAAGACGATCATTCTTACTTCGTAAGAGATTACATAATACTCATACCATAGGTGGCCCAAACCTCCCTTATCTAATTGACCCCTCCCAGTCGGGTTTTGTCATGGGGCGGTCAATCGTTGATAAAATCCTCCTCATCCAAGACATTTTTCATGGTTATCAGACCAATTGCAAGGGCCCAATAAGCGCCCTAAAGTTGGACCTAATGAAAGCTTTTGACAATATCGATTGAGATATCGTTATGGATGTGGATTTCCCTATCAGTATGATAAACTGGGTCATCCAATGTATCACTACTACTTCATTTACTGTCAGCATTAATAATTCTCCGATTAACTACTTGTATGGGGAGAAAGGCCTCCGACAAGGAGATTCCCTCTCCCTGTATATTTTTGCCATTGTATACAGGTCCTCTCTAGTATTCTCCATGAAAAAAGCAAAAACCCATCCTTAAGTTTTCATTGGAAATACCACTCGCTCAAAATCATCAACCTTTGCTTCGCGGACGACCTCGTGGTCTTTAGTAGAGCCAACACCCACTCCATTAACCTTATTCATGAGGGTTTGAAGGAATTCACCGCCCTTTCAAGCCTTCGATTAAATCCGAACAAAAAGTAAAATCTACTTCTCTTGGACCTCCTCAAGCACAAGAAATGCTATTTTGAACCTCCTCGACCTTGACAAGGGCTCCTTACCTATTAGATACTTGGGGTTTCGCTCATCACTTCCTGACTCACTTACAACGACTACATACGTCTTTTTATGAAAGTTACCGATCGTATTAATTCTTGTATGTCTAAACACCTCTTGTACATTGGTCGACTCCAACTTATCAAATCAGTTTTCTTTGCTAACCAGGTCTATTGGTCCTCGATCTTCATTCTCCCGGTCAGAGTCCTAAATGAGCTCTCTTAGCTTCTCCAACTTTTGTTATGGTTAGGTTCAGAGTTAAAGATTTTGGGGGCGAAGATTGCCTCGGATAAGCTTACTTTGCCCACAGATGAGGGCAGCCTTGGGATCCCAAACCTAATTTTTTTAAATCAGGCGAACACCATGAAGCTATTCTGGTTCATATTAACCAAAAACAAAAACTCTATATGGACCCGATGGACCATTGAAAAAAGGTTCTAAATTTACGCCATCAAGTTGCGGGTCTCTATAAAGCTCTTGTTGGATATAGAAATGACACTTCCGTCTGGTACGATCCATGGCTCTTTCTAACATCTATCATTGACCGTTTTAGCCCCACTATTACAAATTTTGCTCGTTTGCGCTATATATCACGAGTCGTAGACCTCTTTTGTAACAGAATATGGGTTTGACCATCCCACGCAAGGGATCCAAAATGGATACATGCAAGCTCACCTTACCGACGTTAGACATTCCCTTAGTGCTCTCCATCAAGTTTCAGAGGCCGATAATATTTTTCTATGGATCCCTAACAAGTCCAGACCGCAATTCACCGCACATACACTACTCTCAGACCATCTATAGACAAATTCGGATGTGCTTCCTTATTCTGGAACAAGTACTTTATCCCTACTCTGGATAAACTCATTAGTTAAGGGCCATTCAAAACAAGATCACTACTCTGGATAAACTCATTAGTTAAGGGCTTGACACCCCATCTAAGTGTGTTCTCTGTTCCAATTGCCCAAAAAAACTGGAGCATCTCCTCATCCTCTGCCCCCTACTCCTCCTCTATCTGGGAGGCTATTACTCAAAATATTTTTATTTCTCAAATCCGACTCCCTGGCCTCTTGGCTTGAGGAGGTGAGCGCTTGGACTATATCTGACAACGGAAAAGGCTACCTTTGGCAAACTCCTTTTTGTTCAATTATATACTACATTTGGACTGAAAGAGCTCGAATTTTCAAAAGCAAGCAAACGTTAAGCTCGAGTATAGCTCATCGTGTTCTTTCTGACCTCCACTAACATTATCAGGGAAGGAAGTCATCTTTCCATTGTAATAGGATATCACAATGTATGTTTTGTTTCCGTTACCTTCTTTAGAGTTTAGCTCATCATGCCATCTAAGCCAACATGATCTCATGTAAACATTTTATTTATAAAAAGTTTACAACTTTTTAACCCAAAAACATGTCTGATTTAATACCATCAAAACAATAAAAATGATTCTTATAACCCCATCTTATTTCTAAAATATAACTTTCTAAAATTCTTGTTTATATATATCATTTTTGTTTTCTTGAAAAACTTGTTCATAAATTGTAGAATCTTATAGTTTGGGTAAGTAGACAAAAATACTATTTTTTATGGTTTTATATTATTATTTTTTATTTAAAATTAAAAAAAATCTTTTATCATTTTACCTTTTATTTAAATTCAAATTTTATATATTGTTTTCATTCAGATGACATAACCCACATTTCCTAGAAATACATAATTTATTGATATCCAACCCAAACTATAAACCTAAACTTCTAAAAATTTAATCCCAAAAAATTAAATCCTCTAAAACAAACAATAGTAAATAATGACGGACGAAAACAATAAAGTAACGCTAGAGAATATCGCCCAACAACTAACAAAGAATTTTAATCTTATTTTTAAATCTTATATTTATTAAACATCCAAATCTTGATTTAAAAAATCACATTTTGCCTTCCCAAATTTGGAGATGGGATTCCAAATAAGACTCTCAAAATCAACTAATTTTTAAAAACACATCTAACTTTGAAGGCGTGGATCAGAACTAGAGGTTTAAAAAAACAAAAAAAAAACTTATTGCCAAGATACGGTCTCAGAAATATGTGTCTTGGTTTTTATTAAAAACCTATATTTCCAAAACACAGTCTCAGAAATAGGTTTTATGTTTTTTTTAAAACATTTATTTCCAAAACATGGTCTCAGAAATAAGTGTCATATCTTTGTTTTTTGGTAGAGAACCATAAAATTAAAATGAAATATGTTTCAATTGTTGTTTGAAAAAACAATTATTTCCTAACTAAGAACTAGAAAATTTGTGTCATTAAAAAACTACATTCACAGCAAATTAAACTACATTCAATATAAAATAAAAGTTAACCCAAATGGTAACTACATTAAAAAAAACATACACATCACAAAATTAAACTCCTAGAATTTATGTCGTATTCCTCTTCTTTGCGTGCAGAAGCAAAAGAGGTTGAAATTGGGGAGGCAATTCCTATGTAAGTTGATGGTCTTATTTTTAGGAGCAGAAGACGTAGCAAGCATTGGACGATAGGAAACCAAGCCCACGCTTTCGGTTTAAGTCCAATGTCAGTTTTGTTAGTTTACAAATTTTGTTATTTTGTTGCTTAAGAATGCTGGTTTAAGAATAAATGGTTTATTTTAAAGAAGGAGGTTGATTCTAGGACCGGATTTCTGAATTAACTACAGTTTTTTAACTAGCAACACAACCAAAAGGACTAGAAACACGGCTGAAGAGAATTAATTTCAGTATTCTTTGTCATTGTTAAAAGCATTCTTTTACTGTATTACAGAAGTTTTTTTTTTTGTTTAAAAGGCAGCATAACGAACAGGAATTAACTATAACTTTTTCGTCATTTTCATAGAAGAAAATTTGATTTCAAAAACAAAACATAAACCACAAAGCATTAACTATCAAGAATTAGCATAAGATGTAGCTAAGTTAACCGGTTAAAAAAATGCAACGATTGTATCATTGGAGGTCCAATCATTGGTCTGAAAAGAACTACCTATTTAGAGTAATGAGGCTGAGTTCGATTATCCGAAAAAGGAAAAAGCACCTGAAGGAACATACGACCAGACATCAGTATGTATCTTCATACTCAAATGATTATTCTTTATATGATTCAGATAAATCTTTTTCGCTGGACAGGTATCGTCATTACAGGAGAAGAAATTCAAACAAGAGATATTTGAAAAGACATTCAAGTTACCCCAAGATGTCTAGAAGCGAAAAAGATCCGAAGAAGCCTAAAGGCTTCTTCATATAAGTATACACATAATACCAAAGTGAAGAATGAGATACTAATAGAAGGTAGGGTAGGATGGGTCACCGCCTAAGTCCCATTTCCTCTAGCACTAATAATAATTCAAAAATCCCAACAAGTGGAATGTAACGGAGTATGGATGGAGTACAGTATGAGTGGTCAATTTATGAATCCGTCTAAGGTGGGTTATTATAAAAAAATTAGTGACGGCCTGAGAGGCCATTAATACAAACAAAGAAACAATTGCAAAACATCTCATTTGTGAGCACAAACATGTTGGACTATTCGTTTGCCAAAGCCATTTTACGTATCAAAGCTGGAAATGTTCCCAAAATCGAGATACCCACATCGAACAATTCTGGAACTTCATGATAAAATTTGAAAACAATGATAAATTATTATATCATGATTTTTCTCAAACTTTCAAGAACAACGCGCCAAAATGGTTCAAACAATTACTGGAGGGGTCTATAAGAGACTTCAGCACATTCTACACAATTTTGGAAAATAGTTTGTGGGGAGAAAAACCTAGGGAAATGGGAATACAATAACTCCAAGCAAGCAAGTAGGTGACGAAGGCTTGAGGAATTATACATGGCATTTCGTTAATGTCAAGAAGAAGGAATATGATGATCAGGTTGCTTGTGCGGCATTTAGGCACGAACTTCTCAGAATTCAGGTCACAAGTTGAGGAACATATTTTTGTTGAGGAATCTCAAATGATAGGGCTTGTTCCCATGCAGTAACGTATAAATCAAATTCATCATTCACCTTCCGATATTTAGTAGGCTCAATTGATTCAAATGTATCACCCTTCGTCTTATGTTCGAGCGCAGAGGTCTGATCCCACTAAAACGAGGAATGAACCAACAATAACAAAGGCCAATATGAAAAAAGTGGGTTTGATCCACTTATTTTGTGAAATTAACAAAATGTATGGTAATGATCTTTTATGAAGCTTGAAATCATATATAATTTAGAAATCCTTTTCTTATTCAAACTCTGAGGGAGTAGAGGAAGACCGGATATGATAAGTATGGACTTCGGTCATCACACAAAAGATTGTATTGGTTTGGAAAAAAATCAGTTGTTAATCGAAAATTATAAAGTAACAAATTTGTTTAAGAAAAATGTTGGGCTTAGCAGCCGAATTCGACGGGTAATCCGACAGAAATTGAAGCAGTTGTAGGGCCCTGAAACAGGAAAATACATTGATAATTGTAGAGCGTGTTACCGCTTTTGATGTGTCGTCAGAATATCTGAACGTAAACGTTGAACAAAGGATCGCTTTAATGGTTGATGAACTAGAGATCAAAGGGAAGGTTAGTGAATTGTACAAATTCTTTGAATCTTTAATTATTTTTTATGGAGATACTATTTTAGAAGTTACCAATTTCTCTCGAAAGAGGAACATAGTATGCTTGGCAACACAGTTGGAAAGGGGCGTTTCAACATATCTATACAGAAATCTGTTACCCTTACTATGTTTTGATGATGATAATAAGAGAGAGGTAGTTGTACCGCATAAAAATACATTAGTACTAATTGCAACATCCATTGTGGGGAGCGAGATCCAAAGGATTCCATTGATGCCATCAATTCAGCCAATATTTTATTCTTGACCAAAAATGAACAAATGTCAAACCTACCAAACATCCTCTAGTCAGACCGAACATATGTGAGCTTTACAAGGGTTATCGTTGAGGTGGTTGGACAATTTGAAGGAGTGGTGGAGCTAGACCATTTATAAAAGGGGTGACAATATTGTTCATAGTTGTGGATGCACCAACATCATATAATGAAATATTTGCTAGGTCTTGGTTGTCGTGGATGCACGCAATGGACTCGACAGTTTATTAATGTTTAAAGTACGTGGTTGGAAGTAATGTGGGGATAGCCTGAAGCATCCAGAAAGTGGCTAGAGAATGTTATAAAATGGAGTTGGCCTCTAAAAACTAAATAGTATTGAGGCTAGGAAGGAATAACAATTATAAGGGTCTATTTCGGAGTCCGATGTTGTGGACGATCAAAGGAAGACTCCTAATTTGTTGGTACCCGATGAAACATTGAAAATTATGTATTTCGCAGTGGTTAAAACTTGATATTGTCATGTTATTACCCTTAGAATTAAGAGAAAGATAAACATTCTTTTTTCAGAAACTTGCATATGTTCGCTTGGTGTACCGAAGATGTTACAGGAGTACCACCAGATGTTATCAATCATACCCTTCCCATCAGGCGCAACGTGTGTCTCATAATTCAAAAATTAATATCCTTGTATGCTGAGAAATCTGAAACGATTATGGATGCGGTAAACTGATTACCAAAGGTGGATCACATACGAAAGTACAAATATCTCTTGTGGACAATAAAACCTATCCTTGTGAAAAATAAGTATGAAAGTAAATAATGTGTGTTAACTGCACTGATTTAAACAAAGCATGTCCGAAAGACTCATTTCAGGTTCCAATAATAGACCGTTTGTGGACTCAACTTCGGGTAATAATATTTTATCATTTATGGGTGCTTATGTTGGTAACAACCAAATACAGATGGATCTGAAGGATCAAGAGAGCACTTCATTCATAACGAACATGGGTTTACACTTCTCAAAGGTGATGTCCTTCGGGTTAAAGAATGTCAGAACCACTTATCAACGATTAGTAAAAAAAACATTTGCGAATCAAATCGTCCGAAATGTTAAAGTGTATGTTGCAGATATGTTGGTGAATAGTGCCAAAGACAAGGAACATTTATCTAATTTGGATGAAATCTTTTCCAAATTAAAGGCCATAAACCTTAAAGTAAATTAGGAAAAGTTGTACATTCGGGGTATGATCCGATAAGTTTTTGGGATATATAGTTAGCGAGAAGAGGATCAAGGCCTACCCAGTATAGTTAAACGCTTTAAACACTACGGATCCTCCCAGACTCATTAAGGAGGTTCAAATATTGGCTGGAAGGTTGGGTGATCGCTCAATAGACTCATATTTAGGTTTTTGGATAAATGTGCTCTTTTTTTCAAATGTTGAGACATTTAAACTTTTTTAATTGGACTACATGATGTGATGAAGCTTTTACTAAAATAAAAGAGTTCTTGTCCTCTCCAAAGATCTTAACAAAGCCAAATACAGGTGATAAATTGTTTATTTACATATCGATTTTATATTGTGAGTGTGGTATTGATAAGACAAGTTGATAACCTTCTCCGGCCTGTATACTGTATGAATAAGATATACTATGTGAATGAGTGAAATTGGTGGATGACAATATTGAGTTTGAGAGTCAAATGACAATCAAAGCCCACTCTTTCCTGATTTTCTAGTTGAATTTCATCCTGAACGACTAGATAGCCATGCACTAAAAGTTGAGTGGGTCATTCAGACTGATGGCGAGTCAAATGCTTTGGGTTGTGGGGTTGAGGTTCAGTCAATATATCCTAAAGTAGAAGCGATGTATC
The DNA here is from genome assembly GCA_036936605.1 of Limnanthes douglasii subsp. nivea. Taxonomy (NCBI): domain Eukaryota; kingdom Viridiplantae; phylum Streptophyta; class Magnoliopsida; order Brassicales; family Limnanthaceae; genus Limnanthes; species Limnanthes douglasii. The sequence goes on along the minus strand of JAUPFV010000001.1, from coordinate 182,842,218 downwards.
AAGAAATTCAATTTGTCTTCAAAACATAAAATAAGGAGGCAGTATACGAAGCCGATTGGTGCTAAGAGAGTTTGCTTAGTAAATGGCTCGCAACTGTTAGTGAATCACGTATCAGGACACTCTGAGGCTAGGAAAGATCACCTGGTGAAATACCTTACAACATTGAGAGGGTTAGAAACACTATTTAAAAGTGTCAAGTACAAATATGTTCACCAGATAGAAAATTATATTGTTGATTCTCTAGCAACCGTAGCATATTCTGAAGGTTACTCGTAGATACTTATGCAAGAGATTTCCTCATTAACAAGAAATTCCAAACATAGTCAAAGTAGAGACAAAGCCTTTCAAATTTCAACAAGCGAAGATAAAGATTTGAGGCATGATATTAAAACATTTTCGGTTAAAAAGGTTTTAGCGTTTGTTAAGACATTGGCCACAAAGTTACATTTTAATGTGTATGGGTTTGCAATCCTTGAAAGTATTCTATATAAGAAACCTTTAAGTAGATATTTATTGCGTAGCCTCAGAAATCATAAATTGCAAATGACATTATCTGAAATGCATTATGGGGAAGGATCATTCGATAGTGGGTATAAAATGTTAACAAAACGATATTTATTGTCACAATATTATTGACCTTCCACTATCGTCGATGCTAAAGAATTGGTCAAAAGGTGTAACAATTGTCAGTGATTAGTGAATACCATACATATGTATGTAGTACCACTTGATTATGTTTATGAGGCATTACCATTTGAACGATGGGGTTTGGATTTGGTTGGTCAGTTGCCGACAACATCTGGAGGATGACAAACCATTGTAGTAGTCGTGGATTCTTTTTTCAAAATAGGTGGAATTCGAGTCGTTATTAGATACAAAAGGAAAATACGCGATCAAGAGTGATTACATTCATTGATGGTAACACACTCCATCAAACCACCATCCATTGTTTTAACGGATAAAGACTTAGCGCTTGTGAAAGCGGTGGATGAAGTGTTCCCCAATGCAACGCACATGTTGTGTCGATGACACATTAACATGAATGTCTTGGGGAAAACGAAAAAATCATAAAAGAGAAGAAAGTGTCCAACGCCTTCTTGAAAGTGTGGAATCAAATGATGTTGGCGGAAAAATAAGTAGCCTTCAACAATTCGGCATATGGACATGAAGTTTTTTATTCTTCTAGAAACATACATCATTGTTTCTCAATACATTTCGATTTGTAAGTAAATAGGCAGGTAGAAGTCACGAACATGACTATCGCCTATTGTCTCCAGAATAATTTTAAAAAAGTTGTGGGTAAGTGGCCAAACTATCTACAAGTAGTTTTATCGGCCTACCGCACCATCCCTCGAATGGCTACCCAAGCGTCACATTATTATCTAGTCTACGAGAATGATGTTGTGACACCATCTGAAGCCACTTTACCTTTGTATTGAATCATAATTTATTTTGAAGAAACTAATTATGAAGGGAGAAAAGTTGAGCTCGATCTATTTGAAGAAAAAGAATGCAAGCACATCTAAACTCCTTACATTATCAAACATCGATGAGAAGCAGGTACGCATCCCCAGACAGATAATGGGTGTTTAAGGTAGATGATAAGGTTTTAAAGAAATTTATCCTACACACTAACGAAAAATGCTTAGAAAAGTGGGACCAAATAGTGGAGGACCCTATTTGAGCATTGAAAAAGTAAATCCTATAACTTATCGGTCGGAAGATTAGGTGGGGAAACCCATCTGACATTTGTGGAAACTTAAGCATTTATATCTTAAGTAAATATCTAAAAATTGTACAGTTTTTCTTTCAAGTTATGTAATGACCAGCAACATACTCTTTCCTGCCCTAGTGGTGTAGAAATTTTTTATTGAAGGACCTACATAGCCGGCTGGTAAATACAAGTGTTTTCAGCCTTCTTATATCTTTTACACGATTTAAAAAGGTCGTTAGTCTTCGGATCTGAGGGATCTTCAAACACTAGTTTGTCCACATAAGATAACTATAATTTTGGATCTAAAACATGTTCTTATACTAGTTGGTCTATATTAAATAATTATTATTACATATCCGAGGGGTTACTTCCAATTCTAGCTGGTCTACATCAAAAAATTATTATTTTGGATATGAGGGGTAACTTCTATTTCTATATCGTGTATATTAAACAGTTATTATATCATGTATGAGGGGTTACGCCCAGTTCTAGATGATTTACATCAAACAAATTTGTAGTTTTGAATTCGAGAGATCACTTTAGTAATTAATTGGGGGTTGATCACCACCAATTGGGGAAAACCCCGGAGGTATAACTTCATACTTATAAAAATATTAAAAAAAATAACGGTTGAAAAAAGATGGGAAATGTCCGATAAGAAAATCCCTTACGTAGAGGGACCTGTTAAAAAAAAGTTGTAACAAAAGAGAAACGAGGAAACTATAAAAAAACAACTACAACATGATATATTTATTATTTCTCTATTTTAGTAGCCTCGTCGGAATCTTCTTCACAGGATTAATTGGAGGAACTTTCTCTCTTTGAATCTTCACTTGAATAGTTCTCAAGCTCACCATATAAGCTTCCGTTAGATGACTTTTTGTTGCCTCGGAGGGAGCCCGTGCGACGATATTTTTCAGGAACAAGACATCAATAACTACATAAGCTCAAATCTGAAAAAGCATTTATGGAGATTGAGGTATCAGGGCAGATTTCACTTTGACGTCTAGAGAATCTATTTTTCTTCTGCATCTAGCAGCATATACAGAGTCATCAATCTTTTTATCAACCCCAACCTATTTGTTTACCTCTTTCAAATTAAGGATAGCCTGCACATAACATGCTTTCACTTTCTCATACATTTTTTAGTATTTTTAGAAAAAATTACCAGTTTGTGGTCTTCAGTGGATAATGAGGTCTTTCTTTTCTCTTGTAATTGAATATTGATAGATTCGAGAATACCCAATCTGTCTTGAAGCTTCTCTTCTTTAATGCCAAAAAGTATTTATACTTCACCTTGAACAGAGCGTTAAGACGACCATTCTTGAGGACAACAGCTACCTTCGAGGCGACATCAACCTCAAACTTTCTCTTTTCATATATCACATTTTTTTTGCTCGTTGAAACTTTTCCCTTGATTTATAGATGGTCTACCTCAACATTTTGCTAGGTATTTAAATCACTTAAGTTAGAGCGGACATCGTTTTGGCCCTCAGTTTTGTATGTTGGTTCATCAACCAATCACATTTGTCTATACTAACTGGTATGTTAGGTTGAGGCTCGATGAGTACTTCCAGAGGCCCAACCTAGTCCAAGGCAAACTCTCGTGGAGTTGTTAGATCTTTCTTTCCAACCTTTATTGATTTTTCTACTAAGACTCTCGCCCGGTGGGTAGTCTTAGACTTCTTGTACACTTTATCATTCAATAAATGAGAATGTTTTGTTTTTCGAGCCGTTCATTTTCCTTGTTTAAATTTTTGTTTTCACCATCAGTGTGACCCATTGGACATAAACTTGTTTGATGGGTAGATTTTCCAGAGTGCTTGAGGTCACCTTCCTCTCTTTAGAGAAAGTCTTATCGGGGGATGAGGGTCGGAAGCTGAGGAATGGGTATTAGGATTCAAGGATGACGAATGGCAAGCCGTTTTAGTTTTTTCTGGTCGCCAAGGTCTATAGTGCATGGTTTGACAAATTAATAAAATATTATATGAAAAGTTATATAGTTAAGGGATAGAGTTAGAGTCTTATATGAAGATAAAGGACTAACATGTAATTAAACATTTTTGTGTATCTGATGGGTCCAAAATCTTTTAGAGTAAAATTATGCTTGATGGCTAAATAATTCGAAGGGTAGTTATGGTACTTTTACGAGACAATATTTAAAATATCTCAACCATTATTCGAACAACATTTATGACCTCATCAAATAGAAACCTCAACAACGATGACTAAGCAAGTATCTAGTGGACATGTATTGATAACTCGTTAAGCAATTGGGCCTGAACCATGACCCGATTTGTTAATTGAAGTGTTATGATCCTTAAAATCGGCCCATGACCCTAATCTAACCCTATAAATACTCTAAAAGCGTCATTAAGAAGAGCGAGATGGAGAACCTAAACCCCACTGAATTATCTCACTACTCCTTAACTCATATTTAATACCTTTTGGCGATCTTCCAGGAGAAACCAAAAAGCCAAAGAAACTTGTCAACCATAGTGGGAGCAGGGACACCCAAATTACGAGAATCCAAAGTTTCTAAAGATTTATGAAAAAAATTGAATAATGGCTGAGGAATGCATGTTGATCAACATCCAGTAAATATAGAGGATCGGGTCGGAGAGGCTCAGATAAGGGCTTCGTTCGAAAATGATGAAAAACAAGAAAGAACCCAATTAAGATATGAGCTTGCCGAGTTAAGAAAAGAAATTGAAGCTATGAAAATACATCGGCAAGCTGAGAGAGACCTGGTGGAGCCATGAGATAATCTACCCTGATATCTGAACTAAGTATTGACAGATCATTTCCCTAAAATCCATCAACTAGAGACTCATAATGAAAACGATTCTAGCTCTTCGTAATCCGAAAAGAGTTCGTCTTCATCAACAGATTCATTTTCTTCCACCACTAGCAGTGATTTTTATCAACAAAAAAAATCGATAAGCACTGGGATAATTGTCGGGAAAAAGAAAATCGCTAATAGAGACAAAAAGTTGAAGGATTGGGAAATGTCGGGGAAAAGGCCTAAGAAAGGGAAGAATTTAGATTATAAAGGGAACACTAAGGGTTCGGCCGATCACTGTATAGATCAGCTGCTAAGTGACTCATTCGTTGTCCGATCCGAACCATGTATATTTGCCGATTCTAGTGAAATACATCACTTTAGCGAGATACATAACTTGAGGCAATCACCACTTTTGGAACAGATTTTATCCGGACACCTCCACAACGTCTAGATGTGTCTAAAATGGAAAAGTATGATGGGAGTAAACATATGGATAATCATCTAGAACAATTTAAAAACTTTATGATGAGATTCAATGATGATGAAAAAGTTTTGTGTAACCAGATTCAAGTGAATCCAGAGGATCAAGAGAGTACAACGTTCATCATTGATCGATACTTATATTATTATAGAGTTATGCATTTTGAATTGAAGAATGCTGGAGCAACATATCAGAGGTTAATAAATAAAGCTTCGCTTTTCAGATTGGAAGAAATATGGAGGTGTATATTGATGATATGTTGGTGAAAATCACAACTGATGATAGGCACTTTGAGGATTTTGAGGAAACGTTTTCGAATTTAAGAGTTATTCGATTGAAACTAAATGCTAAGAATTCTACCTTTGGTGTCCGATTAGGGAAATATTTGGAGTATGTTATTAGTGAAAAGGGGATAAAAGTTGATCCAGAGCAGCTAATGGCTTTGGTATCAATGACATCATCTCGAACTATTAAGGAAGTAAAAATCTTGACACGAAAGTTAGATGCTCTTAATAGATTTATTTCAAGGTTTTGTCACAAATGTTTTATATTTTTCCAAGCATTACGAAGGCCAAAGAAGTTTAAATGGGCATCAGATTGTGAAGTAGCATTTTCAAGCATTAAGGAACTTTTACCATCACCATAGATATTGTCTAAACCTTGAATTGGTGGGGAACATTTTATGTACATTGCAGTATCAGATTTTACTACGAGTGTTGTGTTGATAAGTGAATATTCAAGAATTTTGAAGCTAGTCTATTATGTAAGTAATAGTTTGTTGGCAGTAGAAAAAAGATATTTGAAGCTTGATTTGGCATCGGCTTTAGTGGTGGTTTCTAGAAAGATTCGTCCTTATTTTCAAGCTCATACTGTTGCGGTCTAAATTCATTCTCACTGAAAAATGTTTTAAAGTGCAACGACATTTCTGGTAGGATGACCAAATAGTCAGTAGAGTTAAGAGATTTTGATCTCATTTTTCCCCTCAAACAGCTACCAAGTCTAAAGCCTTGGCTAATTTTCTTGTTGAATTTCATTCAAGTAGATATGTTGAGAAGATAAACAATAAGGTTTTTCCAGGAAGTTCGATGTGGGTGGTTTGAACTGATGGAGGTTCTAGTATTTTGGGATCCAGTGAAGGAGTCCAATTGGTTGCTCTATCTGGGGAGGCAATGTTTCAAGCTATTAAATTTGGCTTTCACGCATCGAATAATGAAGGTGCATTGGCTGGTTTAAGGCTTGCAAGATTTTGTAGGACAACTTTATATCGTTTAAAGAAAGATTCACAACTAGTAGCAAATCATGTGGCTGGTGTTTCTAAAGCTAAAAAGGATCACTTAATTTTGTATCTTCGTGAGCTTTGAAATTTGACTCTTCTGTTTGACGAAGTTATTGTAGAACATATAAGTCGAGGAGACAATACAGTTGCTTATTCTTTAGCAACCATTTCTTACACAAAAGAATATCATTGGATATTGTTATAAGAGAGTTGTTCGATTTTAAAACAGTCAGAGCAATGTAAATATGTTGAAGAAGTATTTTTCACACCAGATGTAATTCGAAGTGATTGGAGAACTAATATCCTCAATTTCTTGTTAAGAGGAACTTTGCCTCAAGATGTGAAATTGGCTAAAAATTAAAGTATAAAGCTCACGGTTATGTTATATTGGATGAGGTGTTATAAAATAAATCTTTGACTAGGCCATTGTTACGTTGTTTGAATAAACAAGAGTCTCGTGCCATTTTATCAGAGTTGCATGATGGTGATGGTTCAGAACATTGTGGATTCAAGGATTTGACACATCGATTTTTGTTGGCAAGCTATTATTGGCCTTCGATTATGAACGGTGCTAACATTTTGGTTCTAGGTTGTGATACTTGTCAGCAATTTGCCAATTTTATTCACAAACCTGCAGTTCCACTTATGTCCATTTCTGACTAGGCTCAAGATGTGAAATTGGCTAAAAATGAAAGTATAAAGCTCACGGTTATGTTATATTGGATGAGGTGTTATACAAGAAATCTTTGACTAGGCCATTGTTACGTTGTTTGAATAAACAAGAGTCTCGTGCCATTTTATCAGAGTTGCATGATGGTGATGGTTCAGCACATTGTGGATTCAAGGATTTGACACATCGGGTTTTGTTGGCATGCTATTATTGGCCTTCGATTATGAACGGTGCTAACATTTTGGTTCTAGGCTGTGATACTTGTCAGCAATTTGCCAATTTTATTCACAAACCTGCATTTCCACTTATGTCCATTTCTGATGCCATCCCTTTTGATAGATATTGAATAGATTTGGTAGGACAATTTCATTTGGCATCTGCAAATGATTATTGTGGTAGTGGATTATTTTTTGAAATGGGCAGAGGCTGAACCATTATCTAGAACAAAAGCCGATGATGTTATTAAGTTCATTGTGAATAATATTTGTTGTTGCTTCGGGGTTTTTCAAAAAATCACCACATATACTGATCTTCAATTTAAAAACAGAGAAATAGCTTCTTTTTATGGAGGTGGAGGTGGAGGTGACAAATATATCTATTTTAGAAGGCCTAAAGAAGAATTTGATTGGGGCTTCAAAAAGATGGCCTAACTATTTGCAATAGGTGTTATGGGCTTATCGAACAACTCCTAGAGAGGCCACTAAAGAAACTCATTTTGTCTTGGTGTATGGTATGGATGTCGTTAGTCTTGCAGAATCTACATTACCTTCTTATATAGTACTTCAATATTTCGAGGACCTGAATGACGAAGCAAAAAGAGTGGATTTGCACCTGATCGAGTTAACAACAGTTAGAGCCCATTTGAATACGACACATTAACAAATTCTGATGAGGAGTAGGTATAATTCGAAGGTAGAAATGAAGGATTTCAAGGTTGGTGATAAAGTTTTAAGGAAAGTTTTCCTTTATTAAAAGGATATGCGCTTCGGAAATATGGCCCCCAATTAGGGCGGTCCTTATATGGTTGTGGAAAGAATAAAACCGGGTTCTTATCTCCTTCATGATTAGTAGGGGAGGATGCTTCAACATCCTTGGAATATATAGAACATCTGAAATTGTACTAGGCATGATTTTGTCTTTTGGAAACGTTTTTTACTAATTGATATACTTTTCCTACCCTGTTGGCCTATGGAGGTTTTTATGAGGTATCGTGTAAATATTCAAAGCTATTAATAAAATTATTTTTTGGCCAATGGTTGTTTGAGTATAATTATTTGAATTATTTTGGTCACTTGTGATAGACTGATCATTTTTAAAGTTGTTGACCAAGAATAACTTTTCTGAAGTGTTAATAGTTTATTACAACATTTTTCGAAGAGACAACCATATTCGAAGTGCTACGTTCTCTAAACGCACTATATTATTTGAAAACCTACGTTATCTAAACGCACTATATTATTCGAAGTGCTAGGCTCTCTAAAAACATTATATTATTTAAAATGCTACGTTCTCTAAATGCACTATATTATTCAAAGTGCTACCTTCTCTAAACACACTATATTTTTGAAGTGTTAAGTTTCTATAAATGCAATATTTGTGTTTACAAGTTTTATGTGACATGTGTTTTCATATGAAAGAAAATTTAAGTTTAGATTTGAAATATGTTGCATTTCGAGTTGAACATAACTTGGTTTATAAAATTATAAGTTTGTTCAATAAAAACAAATAAATATAGAGGAAATAAAGTAGTGACGCATTAAGGTTAATCTGATGATAAGAAAAAGGGTATTGAATGCTAAGTAAATAAACATTCATAAAAGAGAAGTCATCTTACAACAGCTAGATGACAAGCAAAAAAGGGGGGAGGACACAAAGATTATATCTCTTCGGAGTTTCCTTCAGATGAGTCTCTTTTCTCTGAGGTACTTTCTTCTGACTCTATTTCTTCAGAGGAATCATTAGGCACAGGGTCAAAAGCCTCACTAGGTCGATTCTCAATGGCAATCAATTCTCAGAAACCTGAAAGGTTAGCCTTCAGAAATCTGGCATAGATTTCACGAAGCAGATTAATAGTTTTATTTTCTTTGGCATTTTTAATGGTAGCCAGCATGTCCTTTTTACATCTGTTCTTAACAGCTCTGCACAAAAATATTTTTCTCCTCTTTAAAGTGTGTTTTAAGAGCGTTCATGTCGCATGTCAGCTTCTTCTTTTCTTCTTCATTCTTCTTTAGAGATTCTTGAATAGTGGAACATCTTTGTTTATCCTCGGATAATTCTCTTCTATTTCATTTTGATGAGAAGTGTTGAGCTCTTTTATCTCATACTCATGCATAAATCTGAGGTGGTATTTGAGATTTATGATGACTCTGAGGAATTATGATCTACCAGCTTTGAATTCATAAAATTGTTCCTTCACAGTTTTACCAAAGATTTCTCTCATCTTCTCTATTGCACCATCTTTCTGCAGCTCCAAGGTTGGAAAATGGTTGTTGTGCAAGTGTGACCCCTTTAGATGGTTCTTCAGTAGGTATGAATATTGGACCAATGTAGGACATAAGAGCATAGGTTGATGGTGGCAAAGATATTTCTGACCTAGCCAGTTTAGGAAGATTAGGTGCAGTCACCTGACCAAATTGTTCTAATTGGTCTTGACTTTTGGACGTATGGATCCATGTCTCTGTCAAGATCTTGAGGCCCTTCTGTGTTGATAAAATCATCAAGATCAATATGATCGTCTTCGTGGTCATTTCCTGTTGCAGCTTCTCTTCAATGACCTTCCACTACAGTAACCTCATTATCAACCTCGGAAGGAAGCATTTCCTTGAGGTTTTTTGCAGGATTCTTTTATGCTTTCCTCTTTGGTGGTGTTTTGGGGGTACTCGTCTTTTTCTTCAAAATAGAAGTTTTCTTCCTCTTCGGAGAAGGCTCAAGCTCGACTCCCTCTTCAATAGTAGGAAGGCTTTTTTCCGCTAACTTTCTTTTTTCCTTTTTATGTGGCATCGGCTTCTCTGAGGGGCTAGCACCAGATGTGCTAGCTGCTTTTTTAGTCTTTTTCCCTTTCTTCTTTGAGGGAAGGTGGTTGTCCGATCTATTTCTAACAGGAAGAGACACTTTGCAATTAGGTCTTAAAAGTATTTTGACAGCCAGGATAGGATTCGGTGGCTCCATCAAATTTTCAAGGAGATCAACCCCCACATTGATATTCCACAAATGGTTGTTGAGGAAGTTTATTGGCAGAAAAGCTTAGTGGAATCCATTTTCTCACTTATTTTCTGCCACAGTGGCCAATTTTCTGAAAATGTCTTTTGCGTCCATTTTCTCACTAATCGTTTTTGGGACTAATCTTCAATAGAATGAAGCTTTAGTGGCATATAATTGGATGCCTTAATCGAATGAGTTTGTGGCCTACTAGGAGTTCTTTTTGTTGAGGACTTACAGAACACCCGCTTTATTCTACATTTATGTTTTATGATTGGTTTTTCCACTTGGTGGGTTTATGTACCAACCGGGGTAGAGTGGTTCAAGGTTTGTTGTTTAAAAAGCACACATATGGATGTCCTTAAGGGTTTTATTGTGTCAAAGTAGCAACTCCTTAAACAACGTTTTGTAATAGATACTTTCATTCAAGAAATACAAGAGGAAACGCTAAGGGAGAAAGCAATAAAAACAGGGCTTTGATCCTTTGAACAAGTTGTCGGAGCGACAAGAGTGATAGAATATATATATATATATATATATATATATATATATATATATATATATATATATATATATATATATATATATATATATATATATATATATATATATATATATTATTTTTATAATCTTATAATTGGGGTATAAAACTAAAGGTAAAAACACTAGCTCTAATATCGGTGCTCTTATCTTAGTCATGATGTTTAATGAATCTGTCGTACTTCCCATTCCCGTGTGGGGCATGGGGCTTATTTTATTAGAAGTATTAAATTCGAAAAATTAAGTAAGAACGCATATGTTCTTAGAATTTACGGCTTAGCTAAAACCTTTCATGATGAAGGCGTAGCTATGTTTCTAACAGTTACATCTTATTAAATTTTCCATTTTTAACTGTAGGTACCTACATACCTAACCTTTTCCTTAGAGTAAGATTTAAAAAGTGGATTACTTCATTAAATTTGTAGGCATATCCTCAAGCAAGGATATTTTGATCTTGTGTAAACAAACAAATATAAAAAAACTCTAATATTTATTTATGCTAATTATTTCTTTAATTTCTATACTTAACAAGTGTTTTTCGCTCAATAGAAAAAGAAATAAGAAATTTAAGTAATTTATCTTTTGCTTGGTCTTTTATGTTTTAGAAAAAAAGTGATCGTCGAAATCAGTGATCAAGTGGATCATCGCATATCCTAACACTCTCGGAATCAACAATCAAGAGGTTAAATCACTATGATGGTTCATGTTTTTCTTAGGGGGACTTAAAAAACAAACACCTAGTAACAACATCACTAAAGACGGCGGTTATTGACGGCTATCAGTCGGGTTTTCCCAATACTACAGCCTTTCTGCTTTGAGGTTTCATATGTTTTAGAATTTGTTTTGTTGGTTAGAAGGGCAAGCGAGGACATTAAGAGGGGAAGAGCTATATAACTTCTATTTTATGGCGTTCATGACCGGGTCACTTCTCTCACTTACAGGAGTTAGTGAATTTGTGTTCACTATATATGGAGTGACTATCCAACATCTCCTCTTCTTCCAACCAATGATTGTCATGGTCTATGCTTCATCTCCATAGAAAGCGAACCGCACTTTCCAATCCGACCTTCTTCCATTCATCAACTTCCTATCAAACCTGAAAACTCTTATTCGTGGTGAAGTGCTTCGAATAGGATCCGATCCCATTCCAACAATCAAACTTTTTCCTGGCCTGGCTCACCTCTGAAGCTAGAATGCCTTCATAGAGGAGGGTACCCGAGGAATCGAAAAGTTTGAAGTGGGATGTGGTATGTCATTAGTGATGGATGGTGGTTATAAAATAAGTTCTGCATCAGGTGATGATGAATCCATACAAAAAGGTAAGTTATTAGATTGAGTCGAAATCCTACCAATGCATAAAGGTTCCGATTTAAACGAGAGCCCACCAAACAAAGGAGGCGAGAACATCTTGATCGAAAGCTCCATTGTTCTAAATAGTGAGAAATATTTTCAAAATTAGAACAAATCGATCGAAAATCTCATCATATGTTAGGTGGACCAACCGACTGAGTTGGGCTGGGCATCCATAATGATAGCCAAAAATCCCATTATTGATTGAATCAGTCCAATTTATTGGCAAATGAAAAATCTACCCTTAGAAAAAAAAACAAAAAGACAAGAGCTAGGTAAGTAAGCAAGAAGGAGAGGCTAGAAAATGCGAGGAATCTCTATAAAGATTGTGGCCATGATCTGGTAATCTAAGCCTTGCTTCTTCTGGTAGGCTCGTATTAGCCTATTCTTTATTACATGTAGTCATTCCATTTCTTCAGTTATTTTTGTCTTTTCGGTGGTACTTTAATCTTAAGTCGTGGTCATGTGTAGCCCCCTTATAGTGACCACTTCCATGTTTCTTTCAAATTTTATCAGTTCCTGGCTTAAGTGTCTGCTTATCCATCTTCATTCTGAAGGTGAACATTTCCATTAAGTGACTGTAACTGCTATCTATGGTTTACAGTCAATAGTTCTTAACCAGCCTTTTATTTTTTTGTCGAGCTTTATAAAGCTTTAAGAAAGAATAAGGAGTATGGGACCTTTGCTTCATTATCAATTTGACCTGAACCTTCTTTATTCTCCTGTGGAGCCCTGAGAAAGTCCCCCAGGCAGGTTAGTATAGTACTCCTGCTTTGGTTTTGTGTTTATTTAGGAGCTTATTCTTTAGAATTATAGACTAAAGAAAATAAATAATCAAATAAAAAGAAGCGAATAGGTGAGAACACGAAGCGGTCGTCGTCTGATGGGCGATAGCTCTACTATGCATAGAACCGCTCGTTGTCTTTTCTTCGCGAATAACATGTGCAAGTAGCCTATAAAAAGAGAAGAAATATAACTTCACATACTTTGATAGTTCTAGCATTGCGAGCAAATAGAGTAGAGAGCTTACCGTTTGCTTCTATTAGAGTCACGATCTTGTTGTAGTTAGTGCTAAAAGGAGAACCATGCTGCTTACTTTCTATATCCCCGCGTTCTTGCACGACATGTTCTTAGAGCCTTGCTTCTCCCTTCCCTCTCTCCCCTGCCCGTCCAGGACGTATGAAGTATAAACAAGTGGTAATGTGCTGATTTTTGGTACCGACGTGCAAAGGTTCGAATCCTTTTACTCCAAATTATGAACACTGGATCAGATTTGTCAAGAACAAGTTGATGACTACAGGGGAAGCGACTGAATGCAGTTCATAAGCCCATTTTGTAGCAAGCTAAAACGTTTACTTGAACCTACTTTGCTAAGAGAAACAAGGGAATAAATGTAACCATCATTTTTCCAAAGATGTCAAATAATCCAATCTTTCATCAGCGGAAGCATATGAATCCCCACATGTTGAATCAAGTCTTAACTCAATATGTTCGTACACTCACTCTAAAAAGATAGAGTCTTGCTCATTCGCTCGCTTGAAAAAACTGGTCTGTCAACTGAACTTCCTTTGTTGTGATAGTGGTACCAATTTTTTTTTTCAAAAAAGAAGGCTACTTCACGACCCGCTACTAATAATCAAAATGGTTCACAGCGAGTTCATTCTATAGTGACAGAACAGTTCCACCAAAGGGGGTTTCCTCCGAACGAGTATTCAGTACCGTTTACAACGCCTTCATTTACTCATCTTGCTACTTCAGATGTGGTTGAACGGACACGTGACCGTAGAGTCGAACGTCTCTTTATAATGTAGCGTAGGTATACTAACTATTGCAGTGACTGTCTCTAGTGGTTTAGAGGCAGTTATGTTGATGTCAATATTTTTATTTGTAGTTTATTAGATCTACATATTCGAGTGGATCTCAAGTAGGTTTTTGTTAAGCAACATAAAGAGGCGAGGTTTTAATTTCTTACCCAAAAATATTGACATGAGGGAGAAGTCTCGAAAGGCATACGAGTGCACCTCTCGTAGACTAATATTGACTCAGTCCATTCCTACTGCGCCAGAGTCTCAACGACTCGCTGTTAGGTCGGCCCCTAGGTCACTCTTCGCTTTGGGAGTGGTTCAGCCATCAAGCTACTTTGTGAGGGGGGACTCCAAATGACACCGAGGTTGGCGAGGCATAATGGCTTAGCAGGAACGGGGGGGATCAGAGTAATGGACTATGTTAGGTTAGAATGGATGGCATGTTGTATTTTTTACACCTACATATTGAAAGGGTCTTAACGAGAAGATTCTATTTTTGTGAAGGAGTTAGAGTGCTCCGCAGAGAGCTAAAACAAAACACGTACAAATGGGTGACTTAGAAGTAGACTATTTCCCAGGTCGTTGGATTGTTTTTTAAAAAGTTTCATTTTTGTCAGGAAGGGAAGAAAAATAGGGTTAGAGGAATGTATCCATACCCGTCTCGAAGAGCCATTGTGAAGGTATCTCTATTGATTTAAGAGTTAGACTACCAATGACCCAGTCGAGTCCTGTCAGTGGGGGTAGTCGATCGATTCTCTATGATGGCAGGCTTCAATTCACGGAAGACCATGAATGATGCAACGACGGCAGACTAGCTTCTTTTGGATGTTGAACCCGTCGTAGTCGGTATCAAAATTGGGAATAAGACGATGCGTAGTTCCGGTAATAGTTTCTGAAACCGGGGAGGCCCTTCTCTCCTGGACCGGAGGCGACTGATGTCAACTTTGTAGTCGACATTCTTAAGTAGCAGAGTAGTACTAAAAGTGTCGATGTATAGAGTTTTATGTTTCAAAAGTGTAAGTCAACGTGTCTATACTCGGATAAGTAGTTGCTACTCGACAAAGGTTTCTTTTTATGGCAGCTCTTGCGGAGAAGACAATGGTAGCATAGTGGTCCTCTAGCAAATAAAATTATGGCTTGCGAGTTCATGACCATCTATTAGGGACAGAGGCAAGCCTTCAGACCTTCTAAGGGCCCCATGTGGGAACAGACTCTGCTAAAGAGGCAACCTAGTAGCAGGTTGATCCCCTTTTGTCGAGGTCCAAAGGAAGGGCACATCAGCTTAAAAAAAAGCTCGTAACCCGCATACCAAACAAGACATTGAAGATACCCAAACAGGCTCATCGAAGGACAATTTGGAGCACTTAGCAGGGAAATTGAAACAAGGTGGAAAAGGGAAGGGTGTAGGCTCTTTCATATCTCCATGAAGATTGCAAGCTGAAATATAAGGGGCTTTAATATTCACATTAAGCAAAATGGGGTTTGTGACCTCATTCATAATAATCGAATCTATGTTTTAGGTATTTTGGAAACAAAGTGTGATATATCCGAAATCCAACGATTTATTAGGAATAAAATCCTGAGAGTGTTGGGAGAATTTTGATGAAGCTATAAGGGGCGTATCATTGTTTTGTAGAACCCCTTGAAAGTAAAAGTGGAGCTTGCGCATAGGGAACCGTAAGTGATTCACGTTTTTGGCAAGTGCAAGGTTAGCTCTATTCGTCTTCACACTTGTTTTGTGTATAATTTTAATTCCATTTTTAGTAAGAGGGATATTTGGAGTAACTTCGAGACGTACGTTGTGAAATTCTCGGATCCTTGGATTGTATTCAGGAACTTTCACAATGTCCTCAAGTTTGATGGGAGATATAATAAAAATGATGTCATGCCCTATGAAATAAGGGACTTTACGGACTGTTGCTCTTCTTTGGGTGTCAACACTAAAACGGGTATCTAAAGATTCTTTAATTGTACTTCCATTAGAAAGTTGAATTACCAACTTTGGCAAAGTGAGCAAGGTTGGTTCTGAAATAACCACTAGCAATTGAAACAAAAGCATTGGAAAGAAAACGATTTTTTGTGTGAAAAGTCAACCTATTGCCCTAAATTGGCATTCCTGATTGTGGAAGGGGTGCTATCTGCAACCCCTTTCATTTTAACCTTCAGGCTCAATAGGGATTTCTCTTCACTAAGAGACCGTCCCTAGCAATTCAGGGCCCCAATGACCGACGATAGTTTTTGGGAGGATTTAAAGCTGTTAACAAGAATAGTTTTTCTCTTGCTTCATTTTGGTATGATGTCTCCACCAATTACAAAATTTCATGCAGAATTGAATCTAAGTTTGATTCCTCATCTACCTGCATGGGTCAGTGATCATTAGAAGGGGAGCCCATACAATCCTCCACCTTATATTATATGTAGCAAATCTAGTTTTTATTTCATTGCAAATCAAAACTTGATTATAGACTCTTTGGTCTCAAGGGCCGAGTCGATATCATATCATAAACTCAAAAAGAAACTGAGAGACACATGACAACATTATTCGGGTAGACTTCCGACCATGGGTCTGATTAAAGAGTGACAAAAATTATTTAAAAACACATAACATAAGGGTAACACCACCTTCATGAGAACAAAAAAACTTATAAATCTCCACCAAACAAGTACTAAGAAAGCCAAAACATACTACTTTACTTCTACAAATACTTATTTAAAATTTCTAAAACGAAAAAAAGTCGGTGGGCTCGTCTAGTCTCCCCGGTGACCACAGATGACAGCACGCACAATGATCTCCTGATGTTGGTGAAGAAGGGCCCTTTTTAGATTTTCGAGGAGAGCCAACATAAAATCTCTTATAATAATGGGATCAATCGGCGACATGTGTTCCTATAAGAGACCAAGCATTTGCTCCATTTGTTGTTACCGAAAGTGTTTCTTTCTGACTTCTATGTCTCTCTTTGAAAATATAAACTAAAAGAAGCTTCTATTTATTTGCGTTGGAGGCCCTTAACACCATCTTATTATTAGTAAGATAGGTTGTCTTGGTTCCGTAATATGGATGATTTCAAACATGGCTTTTTATGACCCATCCACTAGACTTGACTGTGTTGAATCATTCTCCTTTCCCTGTATGGGTTTCACTATAAAAATTCCAAAGAGGGAATAGTTCTTTTCGCCACGTGGCTTAATCTCGATCACTCCCTCAAGAAAATAATAAATCAAATCTGCCAGAGAGTACTCCACCAGAGCTGCCAAAGCACGCTCGTCCAATCCTCACTCGACAACTCTGTCCTAACTTAGGAGACCGAAGCTAGCTCTCTTGATTGATCTGATTAGACGCTTTCTTTTTCCCGTGCATATTCTCCTTCTATTATTTAGACCACTATATAGAGAAATAGCCAATCTGGTATCACCACGTGTCAAATTGTGTTAGGCGAGAGTTAGTTCCACTATTTCATAGCTTGGGCAAGGTGGGCTCATATTGTTCTTACATCAATGTGCCAAATCTATTAGATTGTTTCCGCGATTGGGCATGGTATGGTAAGGCATGCCTCTATTCTGAGTATTCTTTCGTTGATAACTTTTAGCTACCATCCATAGGCCATACTCAACTCCTTTAGTTTGGGCCTGCTTCGATTTAGATACTTGGGCCAGTTTCAAAAAAACTAAGTCCTGAATAAGAACACTATCTCATTCACTTTCGTAATTGATTGATTAATATACCTTAGTGTGAAGAGAGGCCAAAAAGCGTAGTATTATAACGGCTGACTTGATTGGAAAGTCAGAAGACGATCATTCTTACTTCGTAAGAGATTACATAATACTCATACCATAGGTGGCCCAAACCTCCCTTATCTAATTGACCCCTCCCAGTCAGGTTTTGTCATGGGGCGCTCAATCGTTGATAAAATCCTCCTCATCCAAGACCTTTTTCATGGCTAGCAGACCAATTGCAAGGGCCCAATAAGCACCCTAAAGTTTGACCTAATGAAAGTTTTTGACAATATCGTTGAGATATTGTTATGGATGTTCACTTTGTCATAGATTTCCCTATTAGTATGATAAACAGGGTCATCCAATGTATCACTACTACTTCATTTGCTGTCAGCATTAATAATTCTCCCACTAACTACTTGCACGGGGAGAAAGGCCTCCGACAAGGAGATTCCCTCTCCCCGTATATTTTTGTCATTGTATGCAGGTCCTCTCTAGTATTCTCCATGAAAAAAGCAAAAACCCATATTTAAGTTTTCATTGGAAATACCACTCGCTCAAAATCATTAACCTTTGCTTCGCGGACGACCTCGTGGTCTTTAGTAGAGCCAACACCCAGTCCATTAACCTTATTCATGAGGGTTTGAAGGAATTCACCGCCCTTTCAAGCCTTCAGTTAAATCCTAACAAAAGTAAAATCTACTTCTCTTGGACCTCCTCAAGCACAAGAAATGCTATTTTGAACCTCCTCGACTTTGACAAGGGCCCTTACCTATTAGATACTTGGGGTTTCGCTCATCACTTCCAGACTCACTTACAACGACTACATACCTCTTTTTATGAAAGTTACCAATCCTATAAAGTCTTGTATGTCTAAACACCTCTTGTACATTGGTCGACTCCAACTTATCAAATCAGTTCTGTTCGCTAACCAGGTCTATTGGTCCTCGATCTTCATTCTGCAGGTCAGAGTCCTAAATGAGCTCTCTTAGCTTCTCCAACTTTTGTTATGGTTAGGTTCAGAGTTAAAGATTTTGGGGGCGAAGATTGCCTCGGATAAGCTTAGTTTGTCCATAGATGAGGGCGGCCTTGGGATCCCAAACCTAAATTTTTTGAATCAGGCGAACACCATGAAGCTATTCTGGTCCATATTAACCAAGAACAAAAACTCCATATGGACCCGATGGACCATTGAAAAAGGTTCTAAATTTACGCCATCAAGTTGTGGGTCTCTAGAAAGTTCTTATTGGATATAGAAATGACACTTCCGTCTGGTACGATCCATGACTCTTTCTAACATCCATCATTGACCGTTTTAGCCCACTATTACAAGTTTTGTTCGTTTGCGCAATATATCACGAGTCGCAGACCTCTTTTGTAACAGAATATGGGTTTGACCATCCCACGCAAGGGATCCAAAAAAGATACATGCAAGCTCACCTTACCGACGTTAGGCATTCCCTTAGTGATCTCCATTAAGTTTCAGAGACCGATGATATTTTTCAATGGATCCCTAACAAGTCCAGACCACAATTCACTATCATTAGCACATACACTACTCTCAGAGCATCTATAGACAAATTCGCATGGGGTTCCTTAGTCTGGAACAAGTACTTTATCCTTGGGAACTCCTTTATCACCTGAATGGCCATTCAAAACAAGATCACTACTCTGGATAAACTCATTATTTAAGGGCTTGACACCCATCTGAGTGTGTTCTCTGTTCCACTTGCCCAAAAACTCTGGAGCATCTCCTCATCCTCTGCCCCCTACTCCTCCTCTATATGGAAGGCTATTACTCAGAATCTTTTTATTCCTCAAAGCTGACTCCATGGCCTCTTGGCTTGAGGAGGTGAGCGCTTGGACTGTATCTGACAACGGAAAAGGTTAACTTTGGCAAACTGCTTTTTGTTCGATTATATACTACATTTGGATTGAAAGAAACGCTTGAATTTTCAAAAGCAAGCAAACTCATCCCGTTCTTTCTGACCTCCACTAACGTTATAACGGAAGGAAGGTCATCTTTCCATTATAATAGGATATCACAATGTATGTTTTGTTTCTGTTACCTTCTTTAGGGTTTAGCTCATCATGCCCTCTAGGCCACCCTGATCTCATGTAAACATTTTATTAACTTTTTAACCCAAAAACATGTCTGATTTAATACCATCAAAATAGTAAAAATGATTCTTATAACCCCATCTTATTTCTAAAATATAACTTTCTAAAATTAGTGTTTATATATATCATTTTTGTTTTTTTGAAAAACTTGTTCATATATTGTAAGAATCTTATAGTTTGGGTAAGTAGACAAAAATACTATTTTTTATAGTTTTATATTATTATTTTTTATCTAAAATTAAAAAAAAATCTTTTATCATTTTACCTTTCTTTTAAATTCAAATTTTATATATTGTTTTCATTCAGTTGACATAACCCACATTTCCTAGAAATACATAATTTATTCATATCCAACCCAAACTATAAACCTAAACTTCTAAAAATTTAACCCCAAAAAATTAAATCCTCTAAAACAAACAATAATAAATAATGGCGGAAGAAAACAATAAAGTAACGCTAGAGAATATCGCCCAACAACTAACAAAGAATTTTAATCTTGTTTTTAAATCTTATATTTATTAAACATCAAAACCTTGATTTAAAAAATTACATTTTGCTTTCCAAATTCGGAAATGGGATTCCAAGTAAGACTCTCAAAATCAACTAATTTTTAAAAACACTTCTGACTTTGAAGGCGTGGATCAGAACCAGAGGTTTAAAAAATAATAAAAAAACTTATTTCCAAGATACGGTCGGTCTCAGAAATATGTGTCTTGGTTTTTATTAAAAACTCATATTTTCAAAAGACAGTCTTAGAAATAGGTTTTATGTTTTTTTTAAAACATTTATTTCCAAAACATGGTCTCAGAAATAGGTGTCATATCTTTGTTTTTTTCGGAGAGAACCATAAAATTAAAATGAAATATGTTCAATTGTTGTTTGAAAAAACAATTATTTCCTAACTAAGAACTAGAAAATTTGTGTCATTAAAAAACTACATTCACAAAAAATTAAACTACATTCAATAGAAAATGAAAGTTAACCCAAATGGTAACTACATTCACAAAAAATACACATCACAAAATTAAACTCCTAGAATATATGTAGTATTCCTCTTCTTTGCGTGCAGAAGCAAAAGAGGTTGAAATTGGGGAGGCAATTCCTATATAAGTTGATGATCTTATTTTTAGGAATAGAAGACGATAGGGAACCAAGCCAACGCTTTCGATTTACGTCGAATGTCAGTTTTGTTAGTTTACAAATTTTGTTATTTTTTTGCTTAAGAATGTTGGTTTAAGAATAAATGGTTTATTTTAAAGAAGGAAGTTGATTCTAGCACCGGATTTCTGAATTAACTACAGTTTTTTAACTAGCAACACAGCCAAAAGGACTAGAAACACGGCTGAAGAGAATTAATTTCAGTCTTCTTTGTCATTGTTAAAAGCATTCTTTTATTGTTATTTTTCATTACAGAAGTTTTTTTTTGTTTAAAAGGCAGCATAACGAACAGGAATTAACTATAACTTTTTCGTCATTTTCATGGAAGAAAATTTGATTTCAAAAACAAAACATAAACCACAAAGCATTAACTATGAAGAATTAGCATAAGATGTAGCTAAGTTAACCGGTTAAAAAAATGCAACGATTGTATCATTGAAAAAGATCCGAAGAAGCCTAAAGGTTCTTCATATAAGTATACACATAATACCAAAGTGAAGAATGAGATACTAATAGAAGGTAGGGTAGGATGGGTCACCGCCTAAATCCAATTTCCTCTAGCACTAACAATAATTCAAAAATCCCAACAAGTGGAATGTAACGGAGTATGGATGGAATACAGTATGAGTGGTCAATTTATGAATCCGTCTAAGGTGGGTTATTATAAAAAAATTAGTGACGGCCTGAGAGGCCATTAATACAAACAAAGAAACAATTGCAAAACATCTCATTTGTGAGCAGAAACATCTTGGACTATTCGTTTGCCAAAGCCATTTTACGTATCAAAGGTGGAAATGTTCCCAAGATCGAGATACCCACATCAAACAATTCTAGAATTTCATGATAAAATTTAAAAACAATGATAAATTATTATATCATGATTTTTTCCAAACTTTCAAGAACAAGGCGTCATAATAGTTTAAACAATTACTGGAGGGATCTATAAGAGACTTCAGCACATTCTGCACCATTTTGGAAAATAGTTTGTGGGGAGAAAAACCTAGAGAAATGGGAATACAATAACTCAAAGCAAGCAAGTAGGTGACGAAGGCTTGAGGAATTATACATGGCATTTCGTTAATGTCAAGAAGAAGAAATATGATGATCAGGTTGCTTGTGCGGTATTTAGGCACGAACTTCTCAGAATTCAGGTCACAAGTTGAGGAACATATTTTTGTTGAGGAATCTCAAATAATAGGGCTTGTTCCCATCCCGTAACATATAAATCAAATTCATCATTCACCGTCCAATATTTAGTAGGCTCAATTGATTCAAATGTATCACCCTTCGTCTTATGTCCGAGCGAGAGGTCTGATCCCACTCAAACCAGGAATGAACCAACAATAACAAGGACCAATATAAAAAATGGGTTTGATCCACTTATTTTGCGAAATTAACAAAATCTATGGTAATGATCTTTGATAAGCTTGAAATCGTATATAATTTAGAAATCCTTTTTTTATTCAAACTCTGAGGGAGAAGAGGAAGACCAGATATTATAAGTATGGACTTCGGTCATCACACAAAAGATTGTATTGTTTGGAAAAAAATTAGTTGTTAATCGAAAATTAGAAAGTAACAAATTTGTTTATGAAAAATGTTGGGGCTTAGCAGCAGAATTCGACGGGTAATCCGACAGAAATTGAAGCATTGTAGGGCCCTGAAACAGGAAAATACATTGATAATTGTAGAACGTGTTAACGCTGTTGATGTGTCGTCAGAATATCTGAACCTAAACTTTGAACAAAGGATCGCTTTAATGGTTGATGAACCAGAGATCAAAGGGAAGCTTAGTGAATTGTACAAATTCTTTGAATCTTTAATTATTTTTTATGGAGATACTATTTTAGGAGTTACCAATTTTTATCGAAAGAGTAACATAGTATACTTGGCAACACAATTGGAAAGGGGCGTTTCAACATATCTATACAGAAATCTGTTACCCTTACTATGTTTTGATGATGATAATAAGAGAGAGGTAGTTGTACCGCATAAAAATACATTAGTACTAATTGCAACATCCATTGTGGGGAGCGAGATCCAAAGGATTCCATTGATGCCATCAATTCAGCCAATATTTTATTCTTGACAAAAAATGAACAAATGTTAAACCTACCAAACATCCTCTAGTCAGACCGAACATATGTGAGCTTTACAAGCGTTATCTTTGAGGTGGTTGGACAATTTGAAGGAGTGGTGGAGCTAGACCATTTATAAAAGGGGTGACAATATTGTTCATAGTTGTGGATGCACCAACATCATATAATGAAATATTTGCTAGGTCTTGGTTGTCGAGAATGCACCCAATGGACTCGACAGTTTATTAATGTTTAAAGTACGTGGTTGGAAGTAATGTGGGGATAGCCTGAAGCATCTAGAAAGTGGCTAAAGAATGTTATAAAATGGAATTGGCCTCTAAAAAATAAATAATATTGAGACTAAGAAGGAATAACAATTATAAGAGTCTATTTCGGAGTCCAATGTTGGGGACGATCCAAGGAAGACTCCTAATTTGTTGGTACCCGATGAAACATTGAAAATTATGTATTTGGTAGTGGTTAAAACTTGAATATTGTCATGTTATTACCCTTAGAATTAAGAGAAGATAAACATTCTTTTTCAGAAATTTGCATATGTTCGCTTGGTGTACCGAAGATGTTACAGGAGTACCACTAGATGTTATCAGTCATACCCTTCCCAACGGGCACAACGTGTGTCTCGTAATTCAAAAATTAATATTCTTGTATGCTGAGAAATCTGGAACGATTATGGATGCGGTAAAATAATTACCAAAGGTTGATCATATACGAAAGTACAAATATCTCTTGTGGACAATAAACCCTATCCTTGTGAAAAATAAGTATGGAAAGTAAATAATGTGTGTTAACTGCACTGATTTAAACAGAGCATGTCCGAAAGACTCATTTAAGGTTCCAATAATAGACCGTTTGTGGACTCAACTTCAGGTAATAATATTTTATCATTTATGGGTGCTTATGTTGGTAACAACCAAATACAGATGGATCTGAAGGACCAAGAGAGCACTTCATTTATAAGGAACATGGGTTTACACTTCTCAAAGGTGATGTCCTTCAGGTTAAAGAATGTGTGAGCCACTTATCAACGCTTAGTGAAAAAAAACATCTGCGAATCAAATCATCCAAAATGTTAAAGTGTATGTTGCCGATATGTTGGTGAATAGTGCCAAAGATAATGAATACTTATCTAATTTGGATGAAATATTTCCAACTTAAAGGCCATAAACCTTAAGGTAAGTTAAGAAAAACTGTACATTCGGGGTATGATCCGATAAGTTTTTGGGATATATAGTTAGCGAGAGGAGGATCAAGGCCTACGCAGTATAGTTAAACGCTTTAAACACTACGGATCCTCCCAGACTCATTAAGGAGGTTCAAATATTGGCTGGAAGGTTGGGTGATCGCTCAATATACTCATATTTAGGTTTTTGGATAAATGTGCTCTTTTTTTAAATGTTGAGACATTCAAACTTTTTTAATTAGACTACATGATATGATGAAGCTTTTACTAAACTAAAAGAGTTCTTGTCCTCTCCAAAGATCTTAACAAAGCCAAATACAGGTGATAAATTGTTTATTTACATATCGATTTTATATTGTGAGTGTGGTATTGATAAGAGAAGTTGATAACTTTGCACGGCCTGTATACTATGTGAATAAGAGTTTCTAGGACGCAAAAAAAGATATTAAAAGCTGGAAAACTTACTATTGAATAACAAAATGATCAGTGAAATTGGTGGAGATAATATTCAGTTTGAGACTCAAATGACAATCAAAGCCCAGTCTTTCCTGATTTTCTAGTTGAATTTCATTCTGAACAACTAGATAGCCAAGCACTAAAAGTTGAGTGGGTCATTCAGACTGATGGCGAGTCAAATGCTTTGGGTTGTGGGGTTGAGGTTCAGTCAATATATCCTAAAGTAGAAGCGATGTATCAAGAAATTCAATTTGTCTTCAAAACATAAAATAATGAGGCAGTATATGAAGCCGATTGGTGCTAAGAGAGTTTGCTTAGTAAATGACTCGCAACTTTTAGTGAATCACGTATCAGCACACTCTGAGGCTAGCAAAGATCACATGGTGGGTTAGAAACACTATTTAAAAGTGTCAAGCACAAATATGTTCACCTGACAGAAAATTATATTGTTGATTCTCTAGCAACCGTACCATATTCTGCAGGTTACTCGTAGATAATTATGAGGGAGGTTTCCTCATTAACAAGAAATTCCAAACATAGTCAAAGTACAGACAAAGCCTTTCAAATTTTAACAAGCGAGGATAAAGATTTGAGGCATGATATCAAAACATTTTCGGTTAAATAGGTTTTAGCGTTTGTTAAGACACTGGGCACAAATTTACATTTTAATGTGTATGGGTTTGCAGTCCTCGAAAGTATCCTATATAAGAAACCTTTAAGTAGATATTTATTGCGTAGCCTCAGAAATCATAAATTGCAAATGATATTATCTGAAATGCATTATGGGGAAGGATCATTGGATAGTGGGTATAAAATGTTAACAAAACCATATTTACGGTCACAATATTATTAACCTTCCACTATCGTCGATGCTAAAGAATTGGTCAAAAGGTGTAACAATTGTCAGTGATTAGTGATTAGTGAATACCATACATATGTATGTAGTACCACTTGATTATGTTTATGAGGCATTACCATTTGAACGATGGGGTTTGGATTTGGTTGGTCAGTTGCCGACAACATCTGGAGGATGACAAACCATTGTAGTAGTCGTGGATTCTTTTTTTCAACATAAGTGGAATTCGAGTCGTTATTAGGGACAAAAGGAAAATATGCGATCAAGTTTATCTTATCTAACATATGTTATTACTTTGGCATTCTGAGGATACTCACAATGGATAATAGTCCACAGTTCGGCATATGGACATGAACGTTTTTATTCTTCTGGAAGCATAGATCATTGTTTCTCAATACATTTCCATTTGTAAGTAAATAGGAAGGTAGAAGTCACGAACATGACTATCTTCCATTATCTCCAGAATAATTTTAAAAAAGTTGTGGGTAAGTGGCCAAACTATCTACAAGTAGTTTTATCGGCCTACCGCACCATCCCTCGAATGACTACCCAAGCATCACCTTTTTATCTAGTCTACGAGAATAATGTTGTGACGCCATCTGAAGCCACTTTACCTTTGTATTGAATCATAATTTATTTTGAAGAAACTAATTATGAAGGGAGAAACGAGCTCGATCTATTTGAAGAAAAAGAATGCAAGCACATCTAAACTCCTTACATTATCAAACATTGATGAGAAGCAGGTATGCATCTTCAGACAGATAATGGGTGTTTAAGGTAGATGATAAAGTTTTAAAGAAATATATCCTACACACTAACGAAAAAGGCTCAGAAAAGTGGGACCAAATAGTGGAGGTCCCTATTTGAGCATTGAAAAAGTAAAGCCCATAACTTATCGGTTGGAAGATTATGTGGGGAATCCCATCTGACATTCGTGGAACCTTAAGCATTTTTATCTAAAGTAAATATCTAAAAATTGTACAGTTTTTCTTTTAAGTTATGTAATGACCAGCAACATACTCTTTCCTACCCTAGTGGTGTAGAAATGTTTTATTGAGGGACCTACATAGCCGGCTGGTAAATACAAGTGTTTATAGCCTTCTTATATCTTTTACACGATTTAAAAAGGTCGTTAGTCTTCGGATCTGAGGGATCCTCCAACACTAGTTGGTCTACATAAGATAACTTTAATTTTGGATCTAAAACATGTTCTTATACTAGTTGGTCTACATTAAATAATTATTATTACATATCCGAGGGGTTACTTCCAATTCTAGCTGGTCTACATTAAAAAATTATTATTTTGGATATGAGGGGTAACTTCTAATTCTATATCGTGTATATTAAACAATTATTATATCATGTATGAGGGGTCACGCCCAGTTCTAGATAATTTACATCAAACAAATTTGTAGTTTTGAATTCGAGAGATCACTTTAGTAATTAGTTGGGAGTTGATCACCACCAATTGGGGAAAACCCCGGAGGTATAGATTCATACTTATAAAAATATTTAAAAAAATAACGGTTGAAAAAAGATGGGAAATGTCTGATAAGAAAATCCCTTAAGTAGAAGGACTTGTTAAAAAAAAGTTGTAACAAAAGAGAAACGAGGAAACTAAAAAAAAACAACAACTACAACATGATATATTTATTATTTCTCTATTTTAGTAGCCTCGTCGGAATCTTCTTCACATGAGTAATCGGAGGAACTTTATCTCTTTGAATCTTCACTTGAATAGTTCTCAAGCTCACCATATAAGCTTCCGTTAGATGACTTGAGATACTCGTGGGACGATATTTTTCAGGAACAAGACATAAATAACTACATAAGCTCAAATGTGAAAAAGCATTTATGAAGATTGAGGTATCATGGTAGATTTCACATTGACGTCTAGAGAATCTATTTTTCTTCTACATCTAGCAGCATATGCAGAATCATCAACCTTTTTATCATCCCCAACCTATTTCTTTACCTCTTCTAAATTAAGGATAGCCTACACATAACATGCTTTCACTTTCTCATACATTTTTTAGTATTTTTAGAAAAAATTACCAATTTGTGGTCTTCAATGGATAATGAAGTCTTTCTTTTCTCTTGTAATTGAATATTGATAGATTCGAGAATACCCAATCTGTCTTGAAGCTTCTCTTCTTTGATGCCAAAAAGTATTTATACTTCACCTTGAACAGAGCGTTCAGATGACCATTCTTGAGGACAACAGCTACCTTCGAGGCGACTTCAACCTCAGACTTTCTCTTTTAATATATGACCTTTCTGTATGTTGGTTCATCAACCAATCGCATTTGTCTATACTAACTGGTATGTTAGGTTGAGACTCGATGAGTACTTCTAGAGGCCCAACCTGGTCCAAGGCAAACTCTCGTGAAGTTGTTAGATCTTTCTTTCCAACATTTATTGATTTTTCTACTAAAAATCTTGCCCGGTGGGTAGTCTTAGACTTCTTGTACACTTTATCATTCGATAAATGAGAATATTTTGTTTTTCGAGCCGTTCATTTTCCTTGTTTAAATTTTTGTTTTAACCATCAGTCTGACCCATTGGACATAAACTTGTTTGATGGGTAGAGTATCCTGAGTGCTTGAGGTCACCCTCCTCTCTTTAGAGAAAGTCTGATCGGGGGATGAGGGTCGGAAGCTGAAGAATGGGTATTAGGATTGAAGGATGACAAAGGGCAAGCCGTTTTAGTTTTTTTTGGTCGCCAAGGTCTATAGTGCATGGTTTGACAAATTGATAAGGACACATGCTCCTCATCTACGCTCCCAATAGCTTTCTTTTAGTCGGCTCGTTCAGTGATCGATAACCAATCCTAAGTATTCTTGAGACTAAACATACACGAGGATCGCGTGTCGGAACAAGAAAGTAACCTTGAACAAGTCATTTAGATAACTTCATGGGGACTATGGGATCTCAAGGAAATAGTTTTTGAAAGGAACAGATTTATTAAGACAGTATGAGGACTTTCTCTCTCTATCTCTAGAATGCATCTTTGTGTGAATTGTGAGAATGATCTCTCAATTTATAGAAGCTTCTAAGGTCTAAAGGTTACTTGTCTAGGAAAGTGGAAATTGTTTATAGTTGTTCTCTCACTTTTTAATTGGTGTGCGCATGTTGAAGTGGAAATGTTTATGTCTAATATATTCTCTAGATTTTATGATTAAGGATCTATAGCATAGGTCGAATCACTAGGTGATACGTGTACAAGAAAGATCCATACATCACGCATGTAAGCTAAAATTAATTTATATGTTAAAATCCACCGATGACGATGTTGACCGAACCAACCTACTTTAAATCACAAGACCATTTGTAGAATAAGTTAATCGTTACATAAAAATTGAAGCCAATTTTTCTAACCAGCCCAATATGCTTCAGATCACATGGTTAAGTGCAGCTTGGGGAAATCTGAAGCAGCACTTGAGTTAGTCCCCCCTCAAACATTTTTGCAAGGAGTACGAGGGTTCCTCGTAAGGATATGAAATATTTGACCCACTTGCTTAACCGGTTATTTATTGGGCTACTTTGTCATGTAAGCCAAACAAATATGTAACGTTGAGGGTATTTTATGTAATAAAAAACATTTGTTTCACTTAGTAAATTAATGGGGTGGAATAGTCTAGAAATGACGAACTGGGTATAACAAAAAGGCCACCTTCATCACTCTATACGGCAATGTACATTTTTTTACAAATGGTGAATAATTATTACTTTATTACTACTTTTGACATCTTCTCTCTCTAAAATATTCGTGTTTCTTTCTTTATAATCTATGATTCCCAAAATATCTTAGACTATAATACCCTTCAGATATTTCTTGAACTGTCAATCATGACATTAACTATCAAGACAAAGTTATCCAAAAGTAATAACACATGCTAACCAACATAGACTATCTTAGAACATACAACACTTAATATTTTGTGACAACTAATAACCAAACAAGAAACTAAAAACACTAATATTGATTATCAACACATAACACAAACTTCAGGTCAACCATAATTGATAAAGATATAAAATATTGAGGACCATAATTGATAAGGATATAAAATATTGAGGACCATAATGTAATAAATAAAATATTATATGAAAAGTTATATAGTTAAGGGATAGAGTTAAAGTCTTATACGAAGATAAAGGACTAACATGTAATTAAACATTTTTGTGTAACTAATGTGTCCGAAATCTTTTAGAGTAAAATTATGCTTGATGGCTAAATAATTCGAAAGGTAGTTCTGGTACTTTTAGGAGAGGCAATATTAACAATATCTGAACCATTATTCAAACAACATTTATGACCTCATCAAATAAAAACCTCACCAAAGATGACTAAGTAAGTATCTAGTGGACATGTATTAATAACTCGTTAAGCAATTGGGCCAGACCCATGGCCCGATTTGTTAATTGAAGTGTTACGATCCTTAAACTCGGTCCATGACCCTAATCTAACGCTATAAATACTCTAAAAGTGTCATTAAGAAGAGGGAGATGGAGAACCTGAACCCCACTGAATTATGTCACTACTCCTTAACTCATATTTAATAGCTTTTGGCGATCTTCCTGGAGAAACCAAAAATCCAAAGCAACTTGTCAACCATAGTGGGAGCAGGGACACCCGGATTACGAGAATCCAAAGTTTCTAAAGATTTATGAAAAAAATGAATAATGGCCGAGGAATGCATGTTGATCAACATCTAGTAAATGAAGAGGATCAGGTCGGAGAGGCTCAGTTAAGGGCTTCGTTCGAAAATGATGAAAAACAAGAAAGAACCCAATTAAGATACGAGTTTGCCGAGTTAAGAAAAGAAATCGAAGCAATGAAAATACATCGGCAAGCTGAAAGAGACATGGTGGAGCCATGAGATAATCTGTCAGGATATCTAAAGCAAGTATGGACAGATCATTCCCCTAAACTCCATCAACTTGAGCCTCATAATGAAAACGATTCTAGCTCTTCGTAATCCGACGAGAGTTCGTCTTCATCAACAGATTCATTTTATTCCACCACTAGCATTGATTTTTATCAACAAAATAAAAACAATAAGCACTGGGATAATTGTCTAAAAAAAGAAAATCGCTAATAGAGACAAACATTTGAAGGATTGGGAAATGTCGGGGAAAAGGCCTAAGAAAGGGAAGAATTTAGATTATAAAGGGAACACTAAGGGTTCGGCCGATCACCGTATAGATCCGCTGCTAAGTGACTCGTTCGTTGTCCGATCCGAACCAGGTATATTTGCCGATTCTAGTGAAATACATCAGTTTAGCCAGATACGTAACTTGAGGCAATCACCACTTTCGGAACATATTTTATCCGGACACCTCCACAACGTCTAGATGTGTCTAAAATGGAAAAGTATGATGGGAATAAACATATGGATAATCATCTAGAACAATTTAAAAACTTTATGATGAGATTCAATGATGATGAAAAAGTTGTGTATGGCCTTTTCTCAAATATTTAAAGACGTTGACTTGAAGTGGTACAACAAACATCTAGAGGGGTCGATTAAAATTTTTGATATGTTCTGGATGGCCTTCCGACGACAGTTTGTAGGAAGTAAGGAGTTAAGAGGAAATGGTTATACCAAGAATGGTTTAGTTGATTGCTATGAGCAGGTGGCCATACTTTCCCTCATACAATGGTTATTGGCATGAGAGTTGGCTAACACATTCACATGAAAAAACTCAGAAATGTGGTTGCCCTATTGAATCAAGTTAGAAAAGAAATCATCGTAGAAGAAACCAATCTAGTAAGGCATCCTCGGCAGAATAAACCCCATATAGCTACTTTGCATCAACAAGCTCCTAGTTAGTCACATGTTTCTTCTAATTCTCGATCTCGGGAATTAGGTCAAGGATCTGGACGATTTAGATCCAACCAAACTCAGCAGTCCAGGCCAAGAGGGAACCAGTGGGTTCGGCCTAGTTACTTTGCAAAATTAATTGAAAACATGGCAACAATATATGATAAAGCTAAAGATCGCATACAGTTCCCAAGACCTTTAACTATCCAAACTCCAAAGGAAAATCGAAATACCCATTTTTGTAAGTATCATGAAGACACGGGTCATGATACAAAATATTGTTTAGCTCTAAAGCAAGAGATTCAGTTGTTGATCGAAAATGGGAAACTAACAACCTTTGTAAAAAATATTGGCTCAAACAGAAATCAGGTTCGAATAGGCCCGATTCAAGCATTAACAAAGAACAAGCTAGTGTACCTAATGTGCGAAGATCCGCTTCGGATGTCCCCAAGAGAGAACAAGCCCCTGTGATTACGGAACAGTTTCAAGATCCTTTTGATTTGGATTCAGAGTATTTAGATCTGGATCCTAATCAGAACCTCATTAACATGGTGAGTGACGGTAATGGGAGGGTTTTCCATTTGTGTAAGTGTTTCGAGTCATTGAAAAATATTTAGAGGGGATACAGTAACGACACCTTCTAATTGATATAGTATACGACATGTTAACACTTTGGATGTGCAATTGAAAGGGAATATGCCAACTCATTTATATCAAGGGCATGTTAACACCTTCTAATTGTTATGCAATAGCTCTTCAAATCCAAGGTCCAAACAGTGAAGATCGAATGGCTGAATAGCAATCAAGATGTTGACCTCGAAAACAAAAGAAAGGATTGATGATACGAAAAAAAAAACCCCGGGCTCTTTAACGGTAGGTCAAAGCATAAAATAGTATTGTTTTCCTTATGAGAAGGTACTTTGAATAGGAACATTACTAACTACAGTTGTACGTCAACAGTTGTTACCATTTTTGTTTGCTAATTTGGATGTTTTCGCTTGAAAAACAGAAGATGTAGTGGGGGTCCTAATTGAGGTGATATTCACACTTTAGCTGCAAATCTGAAGATCAAGCCTGTTATCCAAAACATACGATCCTTTTCTTTTGAAAATCAGAGGATATTGTGACTGAGGTGGATCGTCTATCTAGGGTCAGACCCGTAAGGGAGGCTCAATATCCTTTATGGACAGGAAATCTAGTGGTGGTTAAAAAGAAGAACAGGAAATAGAGAATGTTTGAATAGATTAGTTGATTGATTCTACTTCAGGAAATAAAATTTTGTCTTTTGTGGATGCTTTTGCAGGGTATAACCAGATTCAAGTGAATCCAGAGGATCAAGAGAGTACAACGTTTATAAATGATCGATACTTATATTGTTTTAGAGTTATGCATTTTGGATTGAAGAATGCTGAAGCAACATATCAGAGGTTAATAAATAAAGCTTCGCTTCTCAGATTGGAAGAAATATGGAGGTGTATATTGATGATATGTTGGTGAAAATCACAACTGATGATAGGCACTTTGAGGATTTAGAGGAAACGTTTTCGAATTTAAGAGTTATTCGATTGAAACTAAATGCTAAGGAGTCTACCTTTGGAGTCCGATTAGGGAAATATTTGGAGTATGTTATTAGTGAAAAGGGGATAAAATTTGATCCAGAGCAGCTAATGGCTTTGGTATCAATGACATCATCTCGAACTATTAAGGAAGTAAAAATCTTGACACGAAATTTAGATGCTCTTAATAGATTTATTTCAAGGTTTTGTCACAAATGTTTTATTTTTTTCCAAGTATTACGAAGGCCAAAGAAGTTTAAGTGGGCATCTGATTGTGAAGTAGCATTTTCAAGCATTAAGGAACTTTTACCATCACCATAGATATTGTCTAAGCCTTGAATTGGTGGAGAATGTATTATGTACATTGCAGTATCAGATTTTACTGCGAGTGTTGTGTTGATAAGTGAATATTCAAGAATTTTGAAGCTAGTCTATTATGTAAGTAAGAGTTTGTTGGCAGCAGAAAAAAGATATCTGAAGCTTGATTTGGCATTGGCTTTAGTGGTGGTTTCTAGGAAGATTCGTCCTTATTTTCAAGCTCATACTGTTGCGGTCTAAATTCATTCTCACTGGAAAAATGTTTTAAAGTGCAACGACATTTCTGGTAGGATGACCAAATAGTCAGTAGAGTTAAGAGATTTTGATATCATTTTTCCCCTCGAACAGCTACCAAGTCTAAAGCCTTGGCCAATTTTCTTGTTGAATTTCATTCAAGTAGATTAGTTGAGAAGATAAACAATGAGGTTTTTCCAGGAAGTTCGATGTGGGTGGTTTGAACAGATGGAGGTTCTAATTTTGTGGGATCCAATGAAGGAGTCCAATTGGTTGCTCTATCTAGGGAGGCAATGTTTCAAGCTATTAAATTTGGCTTTCACGCATCGAATAATGAAGCTGAATATGAAGCTGCATTGGCTGGTTTAAGGCTTGTAAGATTTTGTAGGGCAACTTCAGTTCGTTTAGAGACAGATTCACAACTAATAGTAAATCATGTGGCTCGTGTTTCTGATGCTAAAAAGGATCACTTAATTTTGTATCTTCGTGAGCTTTGAAATTTGACTCTTCTGTTTGACTACGTTATTGTAGAACATAAGTCGAGGAGACAATACAGTTGCTTATTCTTTAGCAACCATTTCTTACACAAAAGAATATCATTGAATATTGTTACAAGAGTGTTTTTCGATTTTAAAATAGTCAGAGCAATGTAAATATGCTGAACAAGTATTTCTCACACCAGATGTAATTCGAAGTGATTGGAGAACTAATATCCTCAATTTCTTGTTAAGAGGAACGTTGCCTCAAGATGTGCAATTGGCTAAAAAATTAAAGTATAAAGCTCACGGTTATGTTGTATTGGATGGGGTGTTATGCAAGAAATCTTTGACTAGGCCATTGTTACGTTGTTTGAATAAACAAGAGTCTCGTGACATTTTATCCGAGTTGCATGATGGTGATGGTTCAGCACATTGTGGCTTCAAGGATTTGACACGTCGGGTTTTGTTGGCAGGCTATTATTGGCCTTCGATTATGAATGGTGCTAACATTTTGGTTATAGGCTGTGATACTTGTCAGCAATTTGCCAATTTTATTCACAAACATGCAGTTCCACTTATGTACATTTCTAAGGCCATCCCTTTTGATAGATAGGGAATAGATTTGGTAGGACAATTTCATTTGGCATCTGCAAATGATTATTGTGGTAGTGGATTATTTTTTGAAATGGGCAGAGGCTGAACCATTATCTAGAACAAAAGCCGATGATGTTATTAAGTTCATTGTGAATAATATTTGTTGTTGCTTCGGGGTTTTTCAAAAAATCACCACAGATACTGATCTTCAATTTAACAACAGAGAAATAACTTCTTTTTATGGAGGTGGAGGTGGAGGTGACAAATATATCTATTTTAGAAGGCCTAAAGAAGAATTTGATTCGGGCTTTAAGAAGATGGCCAAAAGTATTTGCAAGAGGTGTTATGGACTTATCGAACAACTCCTAGACAGGCCAGTAAAGAAACTCATTTTGTCTCGGTGTATGGTATGGATGTCGTTAGTCTTGCAGAATCTACATTACCTTCTTATATAGTACTTCAATATTTCGACGACCTGAATGACGAAGCAAAAAGAGTGGATTTGCACATGATCGAGTTAAAAACAGTTAGAGCCCATTTGAATACGACTCATTATCAAATTCTGATGAGGAGTCGGTATAATTCGAAGGTTGAAATGAAGTATTTCAAGGTTGGTGATTAAGTTTTAAGGAAAGTATTCCTTCATTAAAAGGATATGCGCTTCAGAAATATGGCCCCCAATTAGGATGGTCCTTATATGGTTGTGGAAAGAATAAAACCGGGTTCTTATCTCATTTGTGACTAGTAGGGGAGGATGCTTCAACATCCTTGGAATATAAAACCTCTGAAATTGTACTAGGCATGATTTTGTCTTTTGGAAACGTTTTTGACTAATTGATATACTTTTCCTACCCTGTTGGCCCATGGAGTTTTTTATGAGGTGTCATGTAAATATTCAAAACTATTCATAAAATTATTTTTTGGCCAATGGTTGTTTGAGTATAATTATTTGAATTATTTTGGTAACTTTTGAAAGACTGATCATTTTTAAAGTTGTTGACCAATAGTAACTTTTCTGAAGTGTTAAAAGTTTATTACAAACACTTTCCGAAGAGACAACCATATTTGAAGTGCTACGTTCTCTAAACGCAATATTATTAAAAAACCTACGTTATCTAAACGCATTATATTATTCGAAGTGTTAGGCTCTCTAAACACACTATATTATTCAAAATGCTACGTTCTCTAAACGCACTATATTATTCAAAGTGCTACATTCTCTAAACACACTATATTTTTTGAAGTGTTACGTTTCCATAAATGCAATATTTGTGTTTACAAGTTTTATATGACATGTGTTTTCATATAAAAGAAAATTTAAGTTTAGATTTGAAATGTGTTGCATTTCGAGTTGAACATAACTTGGTTTATAAAATTATAAGTTTGTTCAATAAAAACAAATAAATATAGAGGAAATAAAGTAGTGATGCATTAAGATTAATCTGATGATAAGAAAAAGGGTATTGAATGCTAAGTAAATAATCATTCATAAAAAAGTAGTCATCTTACAACAGCTAGATGACAAGCAAAAAAGAGAGAAGGACACAAAGATTATATCTCTTCGGAGTTTCCTTCAGATGAGTCTCTTTTCTCCGAGGTATTTTCTTCTGACTCCATTTCTTCGGAGGAATCATTAGGCACATGGTCAAAAGCCTCACTCGGTCGATTCTCAATGGCAATCAATTCTCAGAAGCCTGAAAGGTTAGCCTTTGGAAATCTGGCATAGATTTCACGAAGCAGATTAATAGTTTTCTGTTCTTCGGCATTTTTAATGGTAGCCAGCATGTCCTTTTTA
Source organism: Limnanthes douglasii subsp. nivea (assembly GCA_036936605.1). NCBI lineage: Eukaryota > Viridiplantae > Streptophyta > Magnoliopsida > Brassicales > Limnanthaceae > Limnanthes > Limnanthes douglasii. The sequence continues at coordinate 182,806,011 of JAUPFV010000001.1, read as the reverse complement.
CATTCGTTCTTAACAGCCCTGGATAAAAATATTTTTCTCCTCTTTGAAGTGTGTTATAAGAGCTTCCATGTCGTGTGCTAGTTTCTTCTTTTCTTCTTCATTTTTCTTTAGAGATTCTTGAAGAGTGGAACATCTTTGTTTATCCTCGGAAATTCTTGTGCATGTTTCGTTTTGTGCTCTTCTATTTCATTTTTATGAGAAGTGTTGAGCTCTTTTATCTCATACTCATGCATAAATCTGAGGTGGTATTTGAGATTTATGATGACTCTAAGGAATTATGATCTATCAGCTTTGAATTCATAAAATTGTTCCTTCATAGTTTACCAAATATTTCTCTTATCTTCTCTATTGCACCATCTTTCTGCAGCTCCAAGGTTGGAAAATGGTTGTTGTGCAAGTGTGACCTCTTCAGATGGTTCTTCAATAGGTATGAATATTGGACCGATGTAGGACATAAGAGCATAGGTTGACGGTGGCAAAGATATTTCTGACCTAGCCAGTTTAGGAAGATGAGGTGCAGTCACCTAACCAAATTGTTCTAATTGGTCTTGACTTTTGGACTTATGGATCCATATCTCTGTCAAGATCTTGAGGCCCTTTTGTGTTGATAAAATCATCAAGATCAATATGATCGTCTTTGTGGTCATTTTCTGTTGCAGCTTCTCTTCAATGATCTTCCACTATGGTGACCTCATTATCAGCCTCGGAAGGAAGCATTTCCTGGAGGTTTTCTGCAGGATTCTTTTATGCTCTCCTCTTTGGTGGTGTTTTGGAAGTACTCTTCTTTTTCTTCAAAACAACAGTTTTCTTCCTCTTCGGAGAAGGCTCAACCTCCACTCCCTCTTCAACAGTAGGAAGGCTTTTTTTCGCTAACTTTCTTTTTTCCTTTTTATGTGGCATCGGCTTCTCTGAGGGGCTAGCACCAGATGTGCTAGCTACCTTTTTATTATTTTTCCCTTTCTTCTTTGAGGGAAGATGGTTGTCCGATCTATTTCTAACAAGAAGAAACACTTTGCAATTAGGTGTTAAAAGTCTTTTGACAGTCAGGATAGGATTCGGTGGCTCCATCAAATTTTCATGGAGATCAACCCCCACATTGATCTTCCACAAATGGTTGTTGAGGAAGTTTATTCGCAGAAAAGCTTAGTGGAATCCATTTTCTCACTTATTTTCTGCCCAGGTTGCCAATTTTCTGAAAATGTCTTTTGCGCCCTTTTGATGAAGTTTATATCTCCTTGAAATTTCTGGATACATCATAAAAATAAATAAAAGATAAAAGCAAATTACTTAAAGCAATAACAAGAAGTGGAACGCCAAAGAAGGTTATTGTTACTCATCCAGATGAGGTTAAGTGGTGATGGGTTCTCCTTGGATATCTTGTTTCCGTTCTCCCATGCGCCAGAAATGAAGACAAATTTTTGCAAAACTTGTCAGCCTTCAGCGAGTCATCGATAATCTTGAGGTCATCATCAAGAGTGAGATAGTAGAAAGGCAGAAAATATCCCTTCGAATATTTGGTGAAGGCGATGAAGTCTTGGATAGAAAGAGGAATTTGGGCAAGTGATGTGATCCTAGATGACACAAGGAGCTTAGAACATGGAAATGTGCAAGAACCCGATGAACAACATGAAAAAGAAGATGAGCTTGAAGTTGAAGATATTCTTATTTTACCGGCTGGTCCAACAACTCGATCAAGAGCAAAACAATTTAACAAAGCTGTTGGAGGATTGCTTAATCAACTAGAGAATCCACGTGATCAAAACAGCAAGTATGGTGGAAAAGCTTGTCAAACCACTTTGGTCTTGATTCAAGCTAATTGATTTCAACAAATGAGAAAGTGTCTTGATTGTACTCTTTTTCCCTTGTTCCAGTTTTGTCCCAATGGGTTTTCTTGACAAGGTTTTTAATGAGGCAATTGTTTCACTTCACCATTGCCCATTTGTTGAAATAAAAGCCCAAGGCCCATCTACACCAAAAGCCACGTCCTTGGAGGAGGGAAGGGTCTCATTTCCAACTTATATCATTAATACTTCGTCTTTTCAATATTAAAGCATTTTGTTTCCAAGAAAAGCCTTAATTGTTTTTGAGGCATGCATTATGTTTCCAAGAACAGCCTTAATTGTGTTCAAGGCTAGTTCTTTCTCCTATAAAAACTATGTACTCAGAATTCTAATGGGTAGACTATCTTTGATTCTGAAAAAAACTTCTTAAGTTTTACTCTTCTCTTGTTGGTGTGTAATATCCACAAGAAAACCTGTTCTTCATTTGGTGCGTCATATCCAAAGGAAGATCAGTTGGAATATCAAAGGCCTTTCCACAACCTTTGTGTGACCTATCGATCCACATCCTTTGATCCTTGAATCTTTTTGGGTTCCTGGTTGCAAAGTTATCCCTATCCCATTTCAGAGTGCCGATTTTAGGAGGAGTTTATCAAGTGGTATCAGAGCAACATTCTGAAAGTTGGGTATTCTCGTTCTCATTAATTTTTCTTCATCTATTTTATATTATCAGTTTGTTTGTGAAGATTTGAGTGTTAGTGTGATGATTTCATTTTGAATCACGAAATTCTGATATGTTTCACCCTAGTTATAGTTGTTTGAGATTTAAAATCGTAGAAAATCGTTTTAGGTGCAGTTGTGAAGCTTATCTCTTAATATTCTTAGGAAAACATATTTGGATATGTTTTATGGTTTTAAATAAATTGAAGAACTTTCCAAGGACTTGTTGCTGGTGATTTGTTTTTGTTTTGTTTTGTAGAATAGGATGTCTAATTCAAATGATGCAGAAAACTATAATTTCAATAACAACAAGCTTCTAATTGAAGCTATGACAAAGTTGATAGACACCAAGATAGATGCCTTTCGTGAAGAGCTTCAATCAAACACTGACCACGAGCGGAACCGTTCACGACAAACCAGTCCAAGAAGAAACCATGAACAACCTGAACAATTCAGAAATGAAGCCGGTGATGAATATTATGAACGCATGAGCTATTCGTCTCGAAACAGCCATAGAAGGCACCATAGACTTACAAGAGAGGGCAACGAACGTATGCGTGACAATCTTGGAGGTCTCAAGATTAAAATTCCACCATTCCCTGGGAAAAACGATCCAGATGCCTATTTGGAATGGGAAAAAGATTCAACTCGTTTTCAACGTTCAACACTACACGGAGACCAATCGAGTAAGAATTGCTGCTACTGAATTTTATGATTATGCTCTTAGTTGGTAGGATTAACTAGTTACCTCAAGAAGGCATAATGGGGAACATCCTATAGAATCATGGGCAGAAATGAAAGCCATTATGCGGAAGAGGTTTGTTCCTAGTCATTACCACCGTGAGCTGCATCTAAAGCTGAGGAGATTAACACAAGGAAGCCGATTTGTTGAAGAGTATTATCAAGAAATGGAGACCTTAATGTTGCGAGCTGATATTTCAGAAGATAGAGAGGCAACAATGTCAAGGTTTCTTCGGGGTTTAAATAGAGAAATTCAAGACAGATTGGAAACTCAGTATTATGTTGAACTAGAAGAGACGCTACACAAAGCTTTGCTATTTGAACCAAGATCAAGTTATGGTTCAAGGGCAGTAACAATTAAGCCAAGTTATTCAAAAGATGAGAGGACCAATTATCAGAAATGAAGCTATGTAGAGGTGAACCAAAAATCTGGAACACCATTGTCTATTGATAACAAGGGCAAACCTAAAGAGGTTGCAATCAGAACTCGTGATGTTAAGTGTTTCAAGTGCAAAGGGATGGGACATTATGCTAATGAGTGTTCTAATATGAAGATTATGACAATTCTAGATAATGGAGAAATAATTTTAGAGGAAGAAGAAATTGTCTCTGATTCTTCCGAAGAACACTTAGAGTGACCTGCTAAAGGAGATTTATTGGTAGCCAGAAGGTCTTTAAGCGTTCAAACAAAAGAAGAAGAACAAAAGCAAAGGGAGAATCTGTTTCACACTAGGTGTCTTGTTCAAGGGAAAGTTTGTAGCCTTATTATCGATGGAGGCAGTTGTACCAATGTGGCAAGTGAATCTATGGTAAAGAAGCTTGGTTTAAAAACGAAAAAGCATCCAGCACCTTACAAGCTTCAATGGCTTAACGACAATGGAGAAATGAAAGTTAGTCACCAAGTAAAAGTTCCCTTAGCCATTGGTAAGTAAGAAGATGAAGTTTTATGTGATGTTCTACCAATGGAGGCTAGTCACATACTGTTAGGAAGGCCATGGCAATCTGATCGAAAGGTTATCCATGATGGATTCACTAATCTCCATACATTTGAGTTACAAGGAAGGAAAACCACTCTAGTTCCCATGACTCCGCGAGAAGTTTACCAAGATCAAAAGCATATGCAGAACAAGGAAAGTCGGGTAACTAAACATTCAAATTTCTATGCAAAATCTGGCGATGTTAAGAAAGCATTATTCTCTAAGCAACCTATGTTACTTTTTGTGTTTAAGGAAACTCTTATGAGTTTAATTAACTTGACACCGGTGTTTCCGAGTGAGATGACTTCTCTCTTGCAAGAATTTGAAGATGTATTCCCTGAAAACAATCCAAAGGGCTTCCACCAATTAGAGGCATCGAACACCAAATAGATTTTATACCTGGAGCCTTCCTTCCTAACAGACCTGCTTATAGAACTAATCCAGTGGAGACAAAAGAATTGCGAAGGCAAATTAGTGAACTGATGGAAAAAGGACATATCCGTGAAAGCATGAGTCCTTGTGCGGTACCAGTTCTACTTGTGCCCAAGAAAGATGGAAGCTGGAGAATGTGTGTTGATTGTAGAGCCATCAACAACATAACAGTAAAGTATCGCCATCCTATACCTAGATTAGATGATATGTTAGATGAATTGCATGGTTCTAGCCTTTTTTCTAAGATTGATCTTAAAAGTGGTTATCACCAAATTAGGATGAAAGAAGGGGATGAGTGGAAAACTGCATTTAAAACTAAGCATGGACTATATGAATGGTTAGTAATACCATTTGGGCTGACTAATGCACCTAGTACATTCATGCGGTTAATGAATCATGTTTTAAGGGCTTATATAGGACTTTTTGTTGTAGTATATTTCAATGACATCTTAATTTACAACAAGTGCTTTGAAGAACATGTTCACCATCTGAAATTGATTTTAAGTGTACTTAGGAAGGAAAATCTCTATGCTAATCTTAAGAAATGCACTTTTTGTACCGATAATCTTGTCTTTTTAGGTTTTGTTATAAGTGCAGATTGTATTAAGGTGGATGAGGAAAAGGTTAAGGCAATCCGCGAATGGCCAAGTCCAAAAATAGTTGGAGAAGTGAGAAGCTTCCACGGCCTTGTAGTATTTTATAGGCATTTTGTCAAAGATTTCAGCACCTTAGCTGCACCACTCACTGAAATAATAAAGAAGGACGTTGGTTTCAAGTGGGAACAAGCTCAAGAAGAAGCATTTCAATCCTTAAAAGAGAAGCTTACTCATGCTCTTGTCTTGACATTACCTGATTTTCTTAAAACTTTTGAGATTAAATGTGATGCTTCTGAAATTGGGATTGGAGCTATTTTGATGCAGGATAAAAAAGCCCATAGTTTATTTCAGTGAAAAGCTTGGAGGAGCTACTCAAAACTATCCTACTTATGACAAGGAGTTGTATGCCTTAGTTCGAGCTTTGCAAACATGGCAGCATTACTTGTGGCCGAAGGAGTTTGTCATACACACTGACCATGAATCTCTCAAACACCTAAAAGGTCAGTAAAACTTAACAAAAGACATGCAAGGTGGATAGAATTTATTGAGACATTTCCATATGTCATCAAATACAAACAAGGTAAAGAAAATATTGTTGCTGATGCATTGTCCCGAATGTATGCCTTAATCACTACTCTTGAAGCTAAGATTTTAGGATTTGATCATCTTAAGAGTTTATATGAAAATGATTCTGATTTTGGAAAGAAAGATGTATCATGCATGTGAAAAGTTTGCTTCAGGGCGGTTCTATAGGCATGAAGGATTCTTATTCTTTGATAAACGTTTATGTGTGCCTAATTGTTCCATGAGAGATTTACTTGTTAGAGAAGCCCATGGAGGAGGCTTAATGGGACATTTTGGAATAGCTAAAACTCTCAAGGTAATGCTGGAATACTTCCATTGGCCACATATGAGGAGGGATGTTAAAAGAATCTGTTACAGATGTGCTACTTGCAAACAAGCCAAATCTAAGGTTTAATCCCACGGTTTGTATACTCCTTTACCTATTCCTACGCATCCTTGGAATGATATATCTATGGACTTTGTACTTGGATTGCCTAGGACTAGAACTGGTAAGGATTCCATTTTTGTGGTTGTTGATAGATTCTCTAAAATGGCACACTTTGTTGCTTGTCACAAAACTGATGATGCGTTGTACATTGCTAATTTGTTCTTTAAAGAGATAGTTCGTTTGCATGGCATGCCTAGGACGATAGTTCCAGATAGGGACACTAAGTTTCTAAGTTACTTTTGGAAAACTTTGTGGTCTAAGTTAGGGACTAAGCTTTTATTTTCTACTACCTGTCACCCACAAACTGATGGACAAACATAAGTAGTAAATAGGACTTTGTCCACTCTTCTACGTGCATTAATTAAAAAGATTTTGAAAACTTGGGAAGAATGTTTGTCGCATGTTGAATTTGCATACAATCATTCTATGCATTATGCTTCTAAGTACTCTCCTTTTCAAATTGTTTATGGATTTAACCCAATATCTCCTTTGGATCTAATTCCTTTGCCTTTGAGTGAAAGAACTAGCATAGATGGTAAAAAGAAAGCTGAACTTGTAAAACAGATCCATGATGATGCAAGGAAAAACATAGAAAAGAAAAATGAGCAATATGTCAAACAAGCAAACAAGGGAAGACGTGCGAAAGTTTTTGAGGTTGGAGATCAAGTATGGGTGCACTTAAGAAAGGAAAGATTTCCAGAAGAGAGGAAGTCAAAATTGATGCCTAGAATTGATGGACCATTTGAAGTAACAAAAAGATCAACAATAATGCGTATCAACTTGACCTACGAGGTAAGTATAAAGTGAGTCCTACCTTTAATGTTTCTGATTTGGTTCCTTTTATCGCAGATGAAATGGATTTGAGGTCAAATTCTTTTCAAGTGGGAGAGGATGATGTGATCCTAGATGACACAAGGAGCTTAGAACATGGAAATGTGCAAGAACCAGATGAACAACTTGAAAAAGAAGATGAGCTTGAAGTTGAAGATATTCTTATTTCACCGGCTGGTCCAACAACTCGATCAAGAGCAAAACAATTTAACAAAGCTGTAGGAGGATTGCTTAATCAACTAGAGAATCCACGTGATCAAAACAGCAAGTATGGTGGAAAAGCTTGTCAAACCACTTTGGTCTTGTATCTAGCTAATTGATTTCAACAAATGAGAAAGTGTCTCGATTGTACTCTTTTTCCCTTGTTCAAGTTTTGTCCCAATGGGTTTGCTTGACAAGGTTTTTAATGAGGCAATTGTTTCACTTCACCATTGCCCATTTGTTGAAATAAAAGCCCAAGGCCCATCTACACCAAAAGCCACGTCCTTGGAGGAGGGAAGGGTCTGATTTCCAACTTATATCATTAATACTTTGTATTTTCAATATTAAAGCATTTTTGTTTCCAAGAAAATCCTTAATTGTTTTAGAGGCATGCATTATGTTTCCAAGAACAGCCTTAATTGTGTTCAAGGATAGTTCTTTCTCCTATAAAAACTATGTACTCAGAATTCTAACGGGTAGACTATCTTTGATTCTGAAAAAAACTTCTTAAGTTTTACTCTTCTCTTGTTGGTGTGTAATATCCACAAGAAAACCTATTCTTCATTTGGTGCGTCATATCCAAAGGAAGATCAGTTGGAATATCAAATGCCTTTCCACAACCTTTGTGTGACCTATCGATCCACATCCTTTGATCCTTGAATCCTTTTGGGTTCCTGGTTGCAAAGTTATCCCTATCCCATTTCAGAGTGCCGATTCTAGGAGGAGTTTATCAGCAAGTCTGAAGGCTATAATCACTAATAAGAAGGTGAACCACTGGTTGGGTCTTTCTTGTGTAGGGAAAAATTCTAGAAGCTCGAAGTACTCCACTTTCATTGGATCCAACGGAAATTGAATCATTTAATTGATGATCTTAGGATAGATCACCAACTCGTCTTTTCCACACTAAAGTGGAGTCTCTCTCTCTTTTGGAAATCGAAGTGTGATGTTATCTAGCATTACCCATCTTTTTTTTCCAGAGAAGTAGCTTGGGACTCCGGGGAGTAGATATATGGCATCTTTTTAGTGCTAGAATGTATTATAGGAGGAATGGCTTCAAATTTACACCTACTGAAGCAGGTAGTTTCTCGGGATCTTCAATAGGATATTTATTTTTCCTTTCTCTTATCCTCGGTGCTGTTGTTTTTTAAGCACACTTAACCATTTCACAGTCAGTTTTTTTTGGGTTTCATCCTCTGTATCAACTTCAGTGTCTTTCAAAGCGTCATCCTCAGTGTTAACTTCTTCCTTGGAATCAGCTTTAGTGTCTTTCAAAGCGCATCCTCAGTGTCTACTTCTTCCTCGGAATCAGCTTCTTCCTCGGAAGCTTCATCTATAAATGAGGTGGGTTGGAAGTTGAGGTTCGTTACATTTGCTCTTTATTTGAGGGATTTTGCTGAGATTTTGTAATTGTCTCAACAACTTCCCTTAGAGGAGGAGAAGATAATGAAGGGTTGGTTGCAATGTTTTGGGTAGCAGAGGGTGAAGTCTTGTCAGCATCGTCTCTCATAACTATAAAAGTTGTCTTTTTGGGAAGGCTTTGGGAGAGGCAAGCTTTTAACTGGACTTGAGGAGTCTTTTTACGCAGTTGTCGAGGAGAATCAAAATTGAGAGGAGATGAAGTTTTCTTTGATCTTCTTGAAGTAGATGTGGTTAGGGTTACTTTACGGTTAATTCGATGAGTGGGTATTTTAGAAGAGATTCGAAGTGGTGAATTAGGTGGTAATGGTGAAGTTCGAGGCAAATTTAGTGATTAGGTTTTTCCCGGGATGGATGAATTTGGAAACACATGAGAATTTAGATTTTGATCGAAATTACCATAGTGTATTATTTCAGTGGAGAAATGAGGAGTGTTTCTTAATCAATCCTGCTACTCTATATTCTTTATCCCTTTCATTAATGCAGAAGTAATCGTAAGCACCCAAAAATGGTTTCTTTTTTTTTCTAGGGATATTAGTGTTCTGGGTTTTTCGGGTTTTGGTTTTTTGGTTTTGGATGTTTTCTCATATATTGACTTGAAAGTTAGATGGTGAATTTCTGTTTTCCGGTGGTGGTAGCCTAGAAATTGAAGATTCAGATGAAAGTAGCCAATAAATTTCTTGTGTGAATAGACGTTCTCTCTTTAAAAATATGTTTGTGAAACAAACAATGGTTCAAGAGAATATTTATAGATGGGAAAGAAGAGAAAGAGAAGTTAAAGAAGTGCAAGAGGTGGAAGGAACCATTGGGTGGAATATCAAACGGTTGCGTGAAGAGGAGAGCTTGACACCTGCCACATGACATGCCTAGTGGCAGACCTAGTGCCTGGTGAATTGTTTTGGGAAATAACAAAGAATATTTCCAAGTAAAAACTTTTATAATCAGAGAAGAAAACTTCATTTGTTTAGGTTATATCCCTTATTTATATATTTTTCTCACCATTTATTGAAGGTTATTATAATATTTAATTTAACTAACTACATGCGAGACTACATTTACATTATGGGACCTAAATTTTTTAGTAATCGTTAGTGGTTTGACTGGTTCCATTAAAGTAGCCCTAAACCAATTATCGTCTGCTCAACCGGGCGCCTCGCTCAGTTCTCTTTTTGGATAGAATCATCTATCTGCATCTTTGGTTGGTGAAATACTTGATCGGTCAGAGCGCCATCAATCTATCTCACAGTGGTCAGAATGACACTAATTGTTTATACAGTCCTTGGTTAGGTTCGATGCCCTTATCCTTTTTGCTTACTGCTTGGATTTATACTGTGCTTAGGGTCGCTTCATATTCTTCGAGTGGCTTTATCTGCTCGTATGCCTTCTTTCCTGGAAGACAGAGGATACTTTCTTTCCTGACTGCCAGAGGATACTCCATCATCAAGGTACCCCCTAGTTCATGGATTGTGCGCGGTAAGCGTAGAAATCAATGAATTAAATATAACAAGATGAGTAGATGAATGTCACAATAATGAAACTGGTAGTTTATTCGAAGTTTTGAACCATTCAACGACACGTGGTTGGCTCATATTTACATGTAGGAGTTGACGGTTCTGACACCTAACCGTTTTATAAAAATGGCGTTTGGGTTTCGATTAGGCGTGCTTAAGGCTTAATGTGTCTAAAAACTTTGCTTATCAGATCACACGTGGGCGTAAGTAGATTACAAATTTTTAACTTTCTTTTCGATTGTTTGTAGTATCACTCCCTCTATTATTTCTTATTTTTATCATCCTTTGTTGTTGCTTCAAGGGTCTATTGCTCGAGAAAGATTTTTATTATTTTCAAACGTCACTACAGGTAGGTCAAGTTTATGTACGTATAGTTATCGTTTGCTCTGGGGAAAACCCTAAAGGTTTAGGATAAATGAAGAGCCCTTTGCTCACAGACCAAATCGAAAACCATCTACACTACGCGTGATACCTATCACGAGTCTCCTCCTCCTTTAATTATTCTTATTTGTCGTATTGGCTTATTGCAATCAAACAAGTAGATACAATGGCACCAAAAAGTGCAATTAAGAAGAAATTGGTGAAAACTACAGAGTCAAAATTTTAAGACACATCCTTCATAGAAAGTTATTTCTCTCGATTTCCCATAAATATGGATATCTGGATGATAACGGGTTAATAAGCTTTAGGGCTAGGTATGGGAATCCCAAGGATGTGATAGTGAGGGTGCCATCAGTTGGTGACCGTTTTCGATTGGGGGCTTTGATTTCCCTTGCCCTCATTAATTCGGGATTTCTTTAGTGTAATAAGTATATGACCAACCCAATTATTTGTGAATGGGTGGAGGATGCTTCTTAGTACAGTTTTGAGCTCGCGCTTGTTAGGAATTTAAATCTGTTTGGCAGATTTACTCTTAGCCATTGATGTACCGAAACTTGGCAAATCCCATTTATTCTACACCCAATTGACCGGAATGAGGAAGATTGTTGAACTCCCTTCGTCCGATAAGAACTGGAAAAAATTGTTTGTGTTCATGTTAGGAAATTCGGAGCACGAAAAAACCATAATTAATTTTCAGTTAGAAAGGAAGTGGAAAGTGAAGTATAAGGGTCATTAATAAGTTTTATCTGGTTTTGCTAACCGATCCCGACATTAATTATCCTTGAATTTTTGGTGCAGGTGAAGGAATCCATGAGGATTGGTGCAAGAAAGGTATGTCGAAAGAATACAAGAACCCTCTGGTTCAAATAGGTAACCTATCGAGCTCGACTTGGTTTCAGGAACCAGCTCTTCTGTTTGCGTAGGTGACCTATTTGAAAGCTGGTATGTTGCTAGTGTTATAGCTGAACATTTCAAAAGAAGGGGAGGTGGCCATGGCAGATGGTGGTGAAGTTGCATCGGTGGAGTGCATACGGGCGCTGATGGAAAAGAGATACCATGAACGAAATAGTACGAGGATTTGGCTATTAGTGCCTCCGACCTGGAAATTGAAAGAGGCAAAAGGTTCCACGTCAGTGCCTTGTCAATATGAAGAGGGAGGGGAGATACTGTCTATTCAAGGGCCTGATAAAGTGGATCAGCTAGAAATATGACACTGCCCCGGTTGGAAGTGACGTAGAGGAGAAAGGAGCCCGGCGCACTCGGGAAGATGAAGAAGACTCAGATGAAAAAGTGATACCCCTGCGAAAGAAGTCTCGGGTGATAGTTGATGTTGTACCTCTTGCAACAAGGAAGTTGCAGCTGGTTGATGAGGACAACGGAGATGTTGTTGGGGTGTTAAAGAAGTCGGATGATCAGTCGGTGCAGCCAACGATTAATCAAGACCGGGGAAAAGTCCTGAGGTGGTCATTCTAGATTGAAACCAAGCAGGTGACCAAACGGGCCGGGTAGAGGATAGTGATGATGAAGGAGATGTGCAAAACAAGTGAATTCCGAAGAGATAGCACAACGAATAAAAGAGTTGGTGAACTCATCAAACATTCATCCTTTAGTATTCTTTGTGCATGGAGTCGGCACTGGAGCCTCCTTTGTCAATATTGCTAGACTAGAGCCAATTCCAGCTAATAACAAAGGATACGGGTCAAGCAGAAGGGAAGTGTCCATAGAGGAGCTGCCACCGACCATAATCGTCATGCCTTGCCCCTCAATGCTGATGGTGGAGCAGCTCAAGCGCTGTCCAAAACTAGCATACTATGATGGTATGCTCATGAGCAACATCCTGCAACGATAAGTAAAGCTGATGATTGAGGTAAGGTAGAATATACTTAACTATAAAATTGAAAATACAATCAGAAACTAATCTGATGTGACATGCAGATGCATCACAACTTGGTCGTGCTATCGTATCGGTGGATGTCCAATGCTGAAATGGAAGTCATGAAGAAGTGGAATCGAAGCCTATGTTATTCGGGTCAGAGAAGATTTAGACTGCCGAGCTCGTTATGGGTCTGTCAAGGCATTGAAAGGCAAGGCGAACAAAGTGAGCGAGGGGCTTTGAGGGGAGATTGCTGCTCGGAAACATTCAATGTCATCAAGAAAAAAGAGATGTAAGGAATTGCCTTCTGGTAATGCTACCCTTCTTGTACAGAAGAACGTTCTGATCAAGATGAACGATGAGCTGATGTTACAAAGTGTTGGTCTGCTCGCATAGAATGTCGCGCAAGCACAAAAAGGAAAGAACAAGCTGAGTGTTTGGTTGCGTTTATGTTAGAGAACGAAGACCCGCAGAGTAAGGCAGAGAATCCAAAAAAATAGATAGATATTGAGCGCGGGAAGTGGAAGAAGAAACTATGAGTCACTTTAGACGAGAGGAAGAAGCAACTGATGGGGGTTGCAATGGATATGATAGCAAAAATCGAGAAGGAGACTGTGGCGGAGCTGCTTGCGTAGAATCCAGATATGAAGCTGGGATCGCTGTCTCATTTGGTAAAAATGTTTGTCTCTCCAAGCATGGGTTTCCCTCTAAACACTAACCCTTTTTATGTGGAGTAAGGAGCCGGTAAAGCATCCGTGATGGAAGCTAAGGGGGTTGGGACTCAACTAACATGATTTGGTTCCTGTCGAGACCCTTCTGGGAGATCCATGAGTTGCTACCATCTCTTGAAGTATTTACCCACGCGCTAATCGTTTTAAATGACTAAGTACTCGTGTTTTGTAAACTCTAAATTGTATACCTATATTAGTGTTGCATGTTTCAATTGACTGCTTTTGGGCGCGATTTTATTATTTTGTAACCAAGTACAACTTTTCTTACCTGCCTGGCAGGTTATAGTTTGATCAGTTCGGACTGAATGGGCGCATGCTGTAGGTATGAGTTTTATATAGTTTCCTTTGTGACATTTAAGTGCTGTGTGGAGATGTATTTATTCGTTACATTAGCGACTTGGGTTGATCCTTACAAGGTCGAGCATAGTAGAGCTCATTCGTAGCTAGGAAATGACTTATTCTTTTAGCTGAGTCGTGGCGAGGTTATAAAACCCTATTGCATGGCCTGCTATAAGCTTGGTCTATAACCAGTTCGCTTATATACCATGTGCAAGGTATCAGGCTCATTGTGGCCTTTATGTAGCCCGTAGACGTGGGTCCGGTCGTGCTTATAGACACTTGGTCTGGACTTTGTATGGTCCCTTGCATAGCCTGTAGTTATGGTCAGAGACCCGATCGTTATTGTAAGGATGGACAAAATGTAGAAATAAACACATGAAATGGTGAAAGCGATAAAATATATTAATAAGATGAATAGGATTTTGGATACCTTATTAAAAAAAAGCCCTCCCGCGCCATCGGGAGAGAAAAGAGTGCATCTCCATAATTACAATAATTGGCAGTATAAATTTAAATGATTTATATCCCACGGGTGCTTCAGGGCGCAACCTTATGCGTCTGCTAAACGATAAGCTCCAATTTGGCCTTTAGAAATAACGGTGTAAGGTTCGTCCCAATTAGGGCCTAATTTTCCAGCTACTCTGTCGCCCGCTCCCTAGAATGTCTTCTTCATTACCATGTCGCCGACTTGAAAATTGTGTGGTTTTAGCCAAGCATTGAACCGTTTTCTGCATCAACGCGTGCTTGATTATGTCGCTCTTCTGTAAGGTCCATGCTTGGCACAATTACTTCTGTTGGGACTACTTCTTCACTGCCATAAACGATGGCAAAGGGGGTGTCTCTAGTTGTAGCTCGAGTAGTAGTTTGATATGCCCATAGGACTTCAGCCAATTTGGGAGGCCATTTGCCTTTGGCTCCTTCAAGTTTCTTTTTTATCCCTTCCAAAATTGTTATGTTGGTGAATTCGACTTTTCCGTTTTCCTGAGGGTAATACGGTGTAAAGAAATGATGTTCGATCCTATACCGTTTACAAAAGGTTGTTACCACCAAATTTTGGAATTGGAGGCCGTTATCTATCATCAAAACACGTGGTATGCCAAACCTAACAAGTATTTAATTGTGGATAAAGTCACATACCTCCTGGGCTTGGGTTCGGAATATGGCTTTGGATTTTACCCAATTTGTAAAGCAAGCCACCATGATAATTAGAAATTTTCATTTGTCGCTCGCCATAGGGAACGGTCCAACGAGGTTGATGCCTCACTTGTCGAAAGGGCTAGGAATATGGACAACTTGCCTAGGATCGCTCGGTAGGTGCCAAGCATAGGCAAACTGTTGGCATTAATGATATTGCTGAACCAACCGTTTCGCATCGGCCGCCAATTCTGGCCAATAATATCTGGAAAACAGAAAACACCAAATGAGGCTCCGATACCCACAGTGTGCTCCTGCTTCTCATGCGTGTAAGTCGTGCAAAACTGGTTAACTTCTGCTCGATCAAGGAATTGTAGCAATGGTCGAGTAGCATTTTTTTCTATATAAGACATTGTCTAACACACAATACTTTACGGCCATTTGTTGGAGAGCTTGAGAAGTGTTCTTATCAGTTGGTAAAATGGCGGAGCTCAAATATAGTAGGTAAGGCTGCCTCCAATCGTTGGAGCTGTCAATTGCATGGATGGTTTCCTTCTTCTTGATGAGTTCTATTATCCGTAATTCTTGGATGATGACCAATGGATTCTCTCCCAAGGCTGCAGCCTTTGCTAGCGCATCTGCCGTAGAGTTCTCTATTCGAGGAACTTGCTTATATGATACATTTACAAACTTGGACTCGCACTCCTTGAGTATTTTTAAGTAGCTTTGTAGCCCTTTTTTCGCATCATACGTGCTTTTGGCCTAGTTGATGACCAATTGCGAGTCTGAACGGATCTGTAACATACAAGGCCCACACATCAAATCCCACTTCATGCCACAAAGGATTGCCTCAAATTCATTTATATTGTTTGTAATTGGGAAATTAAATCTGATAGCCTGTTTGATTTCCTCACCCGTAGGTAAACGAAGTACGACCCTTACACCACCACCAGATGTGCTTGAGGCCCCGTCGGTTTCAACCACCCATTCCATATGCTCGGTTTTGGCAGCCTCCCCTTCTGGAGGAGATATTCCTCTGGATGAGGAGAACTCGGCTATGAAATCTGCAATCACTTGTCTCTTTATAGCAGTACGCAGTTCAAACTGTATATCATATTCTCTAAGCTCGATGCTCCACTTTGTTAATCGACCCGATGCATTAGGTTTTTGCAGCACGATTTTAAGGGGGGGGGGGGGGGGGGGTTGTTCGCACGCAAATCGTGTGTCCTTGAAAGTAAGGGCGCATTTTTCAAACGGCTGTGACCAATCCCAACTCGAGTTTTTCGAGGTTGAGGTACCTTGTTTCGACATCGACTAGGGTTTTGCTCGAGTAGTAGATAGGTAGTTGTATTATGCTTGCTTCACATACTAGAATTGCACTAACCAAAAAGTGAGAAACTCATAAGTATAAAAATAACGGCTCGTCGGTCAAGGGTGTAGATAGGATTGTTGGCGAGGTAATGTAACGTTTTAACTCACTGAATGCCTTGTCGCATTCCGCCGTCCAATCGAACTTCTTCGTTCCCTGGAGAATCTCAAAGAATGGGTGACTTTTATCTGAGGATCGACAGATGAAGCGTGATAATGCGTTGAGGCGTCCTGTAAGGCATTGTACTTCCTTGACGGTTCGTGGAGGTGTCATTTGTATAATTTGCTCCAATTCGGCGGGTGCGGCCTCGATACATCTCTGGATAACCACATAGCTTCAGGTTGAGTTGTAAACTGAACTTGCGCAATAAGTTGAATGCGATTTGGAGCACTTCGAGTTTTTTTCCCCTTTGCATGTTTTCAAAATCATGACGTCAATATATGCTTCCATGTGCTTCCCCAAATGGTCGCTAAAAATATGATTAATTAAGCGTTGATATGTGGATCGCGCATTCTTCAACCCAAACGGCATACCGTGTAACAATAAAAGTCACGTTCGGTTTGGAAATCCATGTGTTATTCGTCGGACGGATTGACTCGTTTGTACCCTGAGTCTGCATCCATAAATGACAGGTACTCGCATCCTTATATGGAGTCTACGAGCTGGTCATTGCGGGGTAAGGGAAAAGCATCTTTGGGCCAGGCTTGGTTGAGGTCGGTGAGTCGACGCACAAGCGTCATTGCCCTCCTTTCTAATTAACTAGGATCGGGTTTTCCACCCAAACCAGATACTTGGCCCACCTGATGTTCCCTAGTCTAGATAGCTTCGTTACTTCGGCCAGTATAGCTTCCTGCTTCTCGATAGAGAAAGATCGCCGCATTTGTCGTATTGGTTTCGAGCATGAATCGATTGCCAATTCATGACACATAACTGAAGGATCAACACCTGAAACGTCGCTTGCCTCCACACAAACACATCCAAATTTTTTGTTAATAACTCAATCAAATATTTTTTGAAAATAAAAGATAATTTATTACTCGATTGTAGCATGCGGCCCCCTGCTATCGCCTCTTCCACCGATTCCGAAGATTGTCTTCAGACTGCTTTGAATCAGTCAAGCAAAGGGTGGTACCGATTCCTTCCCCGTTAACCCCCTCGTCGGTAAGTTTCTATCTAAGTCGTTTGGTAGGGTTGACGGTGACTGCATAGCATGTCTTCGTCTTACGTTTGCATCTTCGAATAATACTGACCATGCTTCCAACCTGGTACTTTATACATTGTCTGAAAGTACGTGGAGTCGGCTCTATCCTGTGCAACCAAGGTCGACCAATGATCGCGTGATACGGATTGGGCGCATCTGAGATCATGAACAGTGTTTTTAGCTAATGCATAGGGACACCATAACCGACTTTGAGCATGATTTTTACTTCCCCCGCGCACTGAGATGGTTTACCCTCATACCGACCAAGGTTCGCTGAGTGGGCTTGTAGGGTGGAACCTTCTACATTCGATCTTAACTATCCTTGAAAATGATGTTGGCCGAACTGCCCTTATCAACCAGTACTCGGGTGACCATTACGCCTCCAATGTCCAGATGTATTGTCAATGCATCCTCGTGGGGTGGGCAGACACCCCTTAGGTCATCATCGTTGAATGTTAGGTCTGTCACAGGGTCTCGATAATTTCGGTAGGACGTGGCTTCAACTTCATACACGTCAAGATCAGTCCGCGTCATTATACCAGAAGTTATTCCTTGCGAGACTGCCAAATTTCCCCCTACAATGGTGAAAACGAATGGGCTGCTATCTTGTCTTGCTAAAAAGACATCACTGGCAACCTCAGGTCCTTCTCCATTGATGGGGATGGGTGATAACATGGCGCTGCCGTCTATTATAGTTTAGTGTCCCCCTACGATGGCGAGCAGCCACTGTTGCTTACCATTATCGGCTTGCTCCTCATTACCTCGTTTGTCTTCGATAGCAGGGCGCGCATCATCACGTCGAGCAAGATGGGGACATTAATCCTGCTGCTTGATAAATTGTACGAGCTCGTCGTAATCTATACGTCATTGAATCTCTTCCTAAAGCTGCTAGCATTCGTCAGTAGGGTGCCCATGGTCTTTGTGGTAAAAAAAGAAATATCGGTTTGATCGCTTAAAACCAGAAACGCTCATTACTCTTGGCATTTGATACTTCGTCTTACTCTGTATTCCATCGTATACGACTGATTTGGACTTCGTTAGCGGCGTGAATCGTCTGGACGAATTCTCATAGTGTTGAGGTCTTCGACTAGTGTCCCGTCGAGGGGGATCATCAATTGTTTTTTGCTTGGGCGGTCTACGCTTAGATTCCACCCTGATGAATCTATTTGTGCGGGCGAGAATATCTCCCATTTTTATGTTGGCAACTTGATCAAGTTGGTGTAAGGTTCCCCATGTCGATCGAGACCTTGCTTTAGTGAGGTCACCGCCATGTTCTCCTCTAGATCTGGAAGAGCACTCATAGCGTGAATAAAATGTCTGACATAAATTTTAAGTGACTCACCTCGCCTCTGGTAGAGGTCGATGATCGAGTGTTGCTCGCGCCTAAGCTCCTTATTGTCGACGAACCTTTTCCCGAAAACCTTTCATAAGCCTGCAAAATTATGCATGGATCGTTTAGGTGGACTGCTGAACCAGAGCATAGCGTCGTCAAGATTGAACACCATCATCATGTTACAGAATTGTTCAAGATGCCTCTTCGGGTCCCCTATTCCATCGTAGACCTCCATCCGAAAGGGGTCGAATTTCCTTGCTGATAGGGATAAAATCTCTAACAAATTACCTAAATTATTCTGAAAGAAAAAGAAAGATAGAAAGAAGAAGAAAAAATATGTCGTCGTATTACTGTATCAACAATCTCCTCTATTTATATGCCTCATATCAGTTCATGGCAGTTACTAGAATAATTACTCCCACTAACTACATGTGTGTCTACATTTACATCATCGAGCCTTAATTTATGATTTAAGCGTTAGCAATTTGACTAAGTTCACTAATATAACATTCTCTGTTACTTTGACCGTCTTTGTTATAAATTGAGCTCGGCCGATGTTAATTGTGTATTAGGCCGAGCGTACTTCCTATCAACCATCTTCTGCTCGGTCACAAATCCTGCTCGGTTCTCTGTTTAGGTTGTGATGCCTACCAATTTCTCTGCTCGGTGAACTGTTTGTTTGATTAGATTTCCATCTACCAGTCGCTTTGCGGTTGGACCAGCTCTGCTTTCTTCTATAGACTTCGGTTATGCTCGAGGTCTTTATTATCCTTGCTTGCTGTTCAGATTTATGTTGCGTTCAGGGTTGCTTTATACTCTTTGATTATTGTATTATGCTCGGCTTACCTTATTATATGTATCAGATGGAGTACCCTCTCATCAAGGCACCCCCCAAGTTCATGGATTGTGTGTCATAAACGGAGAATCGATGAAGTACAAGAACAAGCCGAGCAGATTAATAGGTATTAAGAAGCGCCCATGCTAAGTGACGCATGGATGAGAGTTGTGGGTGATTTGAATAACTTCAACGGTTTGTTGACTTATGGGTGGCATGTATCTAGGCGTGAGAACTGGCATTTTTACACTCATGAGTGGAGATCTTTGTGTTTGTTCAACATTTGTGGTCTATTTCCTTACTAGGTCGAGGTCAGTATGGCTCATTGCGTAGCTATGAGTGAGATTTACTCCTCAGCTTATTCGCGGCGAGATCGATTAGACCCATTGCGTGGTCCTCAAATAGGTTTGATAGTTTATGAGTTCGCTAATATACCGTGTACAAGGAATGAGGCTCAGTATGGCCTTTACGTAGCCCGTAGGCTTGGCCAATTAGCCCGTTCGTATTATAGACTTTATGGTCTGGGCTCAGTATGGCCCCTTCGGTAGCCCGTAGGCGTGGTCAGTGACCCGTTTGCTAATTGTAAGGATGGAGAGAAATATGCAACAAACACATAAACTAGAGAAGAAGATGACTTGACTTAAATCCTTTGTTTCGTAGAGATGGAGATCACTATGTAGGTTTATGAAGATTATTTTGGCTTATAGCCTTTCTCTAACATTACAATGGAGATTACTTGGTTGTTAGCTCTTTCTATCATGGAGCTGTAGATTTCTTGGCCTATAGCAATTTATATCGTGGAGATGGATATTTGTTTGGCTAATAGCCTTTCCGATCATGGAGTTGGAGATTATTCGGCTAATCATAGAGAAGAAGATTAATTATTACAACTTTTTTTTTGTAGAGATGGATATTACTTGGCCTATAGTTATTTCTATTATGGAGATGGAGATCATTTAACGAAAATCAAGTGGCGAATGACTTGACAACTTTTTCGTAGATCAAATTTGTTTATATTTTAATAACAAAAAGTTGCCCATGCCTCTTATTCAGTTATCACCGGTGTTGTTGTAAATCGTTAAAGTTGTGCGTCCCTTCTGGTGTGCGTGCTCTTTAATTTATTACCATTTGTTAGTGAGTATTCATATTGCTACGTGCTGTGTTGATACTGCCGCTTCATCTGTAGGTGCTTTGATTGCATATATTTGATTCGGAATTATTAGTGAGGTTACTGAAATAAATGTTCATCCTAGTGAAAGATTTCGGATGGAGGTCGCAAACAGGCCGATCGGCTAGAACCAAAGCGAGAGAACAAAGGCACCCCACTGGGACTGGGAGAGAGGAGAGCTGACCGGGGGCGGTCTCAAACGACAACACTCCGACAGGCGAAATCTCGTGCACATCATCAAATGATTCTCCATGAAGCAGTTTCAATGAAGTAGCCCATCAAAATTGTCTAAGAATGCAAAGCACAGATGAAATCAGCGTGGGAAACCAATGCGCAATCGAAGTCGGCGTTTAGAGTAATTATATAACAGAAGCAGAACCCGTCAACCTCCACAGCCTGGCCGGATGAAAGGAGCCCTACGCGACTCGCAGAGAGCGTGGAGTAAAGTCGACGGGAGGAATTCGTATTCGATGTTGGCAGTATGTACTGGTCGGTTTATGGTAGCGTTCTGATGTGTTCAATCGAAATCGAGGTAGAAGCATGCTTTATTAATCCTCTAGTCGAGCCGCTTGGAGACCGAGAAGGATTGTGGCCTGGGAGTGGAGTAGGTAGGAAAAACGAGTAGGCGAAAAGTATCAGATAGAAGCTGTTTAGTAATCGTTTGTAGTAGACTACGTTGGATGCAGATGTGGTGGTCTTCAGTATATTCTATCTACACTGTGGCCTTCACTATATTCTATCTACGATGGGGTTGATGGTAGCCTGTGACGTCTGGAAGGTGACGGTGATCCTCGATGCCAAAGAGACATTAGCGATCTATGATGAAAAGGAGAGCACATTCTTCACGGAGATTGATATCTGTAAAGCCGCACTTTGATATCTGATTCCTTACAGCGACCTGCATGAGATTCTCGACCACACTTGGCAATAAATCGAAGAGAATCTGCTAGAGTAAAGCTGAGAAGGTGGTTGTATGGGAAACCCTAGCATTTGAAGGCAGATGAACGAAAGCTGAACCCGAGCATTTGAAGGCAGATAACATGAACCCAATTACAATTATATGCGACTTTGTGTATACATCAGATATACAAACATAGTATGGTGTGCATCTAAACATAAGTAATATTGTGAAGGCCATCATTGTATTGCGTTGTTCATAAACGTACATGTAAAATATAATGTGTATATTATTTAGTTGTAGTAGTATACACACAATATGCAATTCGAAGGAAATGGGCTATTTGGTTACTAACACTCCAGCCAAATCTCAGTTGAACGAGGATGAGTAAAGGGATTAGTGTCTACAATTCAGTAATATTACCATAAATGTGCTTATTGACGTATAATATAACGTATGACTTAGTCATATATAGCTTTAATCTAGTTATAGTATGTACGTCACTATTTAGTATATGTGTTGCACAGTACTGCAAAATTCATCGATCATAAAAGATTAGGCAATATACTATAATTACTTTATAAATACGCAGATAACACAAATACGTGACTTAAACCGAATATACTATCATTATATCAATATAATAACCAAATTCTAGCCAAAATAATAGATTAAAAAATTAGTTTGACCGAAGAAATGTCGAATGCTTATGAATGGGATCTTGGAAGAGTATAAGGCCATCTCTAACCCTCGGTCTCGGTCTAGACCGAGGGTTGAAAATGGTTTCTAACCGTGGGTTTCAGTCTCTAAAACGGAAGATCGAATTACTATTCCGGTTCGATCTCGGGCTTTGGCGAGTTCGGTCTTGAGACCAAAAGAAAAAGAAACTGGTTGGTAAAAGAAGAGAGAGAAAGTGACTATCGGTCGCAAGAGGAGATAAAAAACAAGAAAGGGAAAAGAGGAGGGGAAAGTGATGAAATAATTTAAGTGAATGTTATGTATAATTGATGGTATTGAATCATAAGTTAGATTAAATTGTAACCTTATAAAATAAAATTTTTTTTTTAATAAAAACTTAAAATTAATTTATAAATTTAATTTAATTTATAATATATTTAATTTATTTATAGATAATGTTAATTGTGTTCATTTATAATAAAAACTTAATTCACAAATTGCAGAAAGAAAATACATATGTATTAATTTTTTCGAAAATAAATTATAAAAAAAAAATAGCAACCGAAATTTAAAAACACATATTCAAAATAAATAAAAATACAAGAAAACACAAATAAAAAAAGAAACAATTACGAGAAGTTACATAGAGAAATTATTGAAATTTGGAACTTACACTTGTTCCACCATTTCCATAATTGGTTTCGTCGTTAAATGAAGGTCGATATGTAACGCGCTCGCTGCGTTCATGTATAGTTTTCTTTTTGTGGTCCAAAATCGTATCGAGTGCGGAGTCATATTGGTGGTATCGACATTCATGATGTTACAATCACAACTATCTTTCATATATTCTATCTTAGTCCGATTAAGATCATTCGCCTCTTTGAAGAGTGCGTTAGCTTCAGCTTGCATTGCTAGAATCTTATCCAAGCCTATTAATATTAGTAGTGGGTGGATCGGTATCAACTCTGAGATCACACTAAGGTTGTGATTCCGTAAACTGTTCTTCAGAATCCGTATCAATAGGACGAGACTGGTTGGTTTGAGAAGTATGATAATTTGATGTTGTCGATTGAACCATCACAGAATCCTTTAAAATTTCCCAACAATGATAAAATTAAAATTGTTATCCATTGGCAAGATTGGAATATAAGTCTAGTTTGAGAATTTCCTAAATGAAAAATAATAAATAAATTAGTTAATATTAATATATATACACGAACATTAACAATTGTTAAATGTTGAAATAATTTGTAATAGAAATACTTACTTGATCCGCTATGTAAGTTCCTCTAAGCGGTGTTCTTTCAACTTGCTTGATTGCTTGGTTCCATTTATTAACCGAACGAAAAATATGTTTTTTCCGACGATTGCTAATACTTTCTTCTGTTCGTTATACATGGTTGAAGTTGTTATCAACATCTCATAAATATTGATACATTGAATCTTTAATTTATTTCCAAAAATGACTTTCGGTTTGTTGCTCTCCTACACTTGGATCTTCAGAAATTTTTCTATACGCTTTGCATAGAGCTATGTCTTCGTTCGATGTCCATTTTTTACATTTGTTTTGGTAGAAAAGAGAAGGTTTTTTAGAGAGAGACTATTATTTTCCTTTGAGATAAATGTTTCTGAAATGTTATGAATTAGTTTGGTTCCAACCTTGTATATTTGTACCATTTAAGATAAAAAAGACACCCACTAACTTCCACCCATCTATCCAAACTTTATTTCTTATTTGAAAAAAAGTTTACTCAATTGTCTACAAAATAATAAAGACACCCACTAACATCCACCCATCTATCCAAACTTTATTTCTGATTTGACAAAAAGCTGACTCAATTATCTTCAACATAATAAAGACACCCACTAACTTCCACCCATCTATCCAAACTTTATTTCTGATTTGACAAAAAACTTACTCAATTATCTTCAAGATAATAAAGAACCCACTAACTTTCACCCGTCTATCAAACTTTATTTCTGATTTGACAAAAAGCTTACTCAATTATCTTCTAGATAATAAAGACACCCACTAACTTCCACCCATCTATCTAAACTTTATTTCTGATTTGACAAAAAACTTACTAAATTATCTTCAATATAAAAAATACACCCACTAACTTCAACTCACCCACAAATTTTCTATAAATACATGGAATCATTAACTCGTTTCAATTCAAAACACTTGTCATAACTTTTCCAATTCGAAACACTTCTCACAACCCTTTTTCCAATTCAAATCACTTCTCGTAACATTTTCCAATTCTAAATCTTTATACAACTTTTTCCAATTCGAAACACTTCTCACAACTTCTTCCAATTCAAAACACTTCTCTGGTATTTTTTCAACAAAATATGTTTCAATAAACCAAATTTTTCTCATATATTTTCGGAATGGGAAACAGATTTCAAACAGTCTTAGAGTGATATTCAAAATTTTGTTAACCTCAGTAACTTAGTTTGAAGTCAGAGTATAACATATCTTGTAGAAATGTATACAGAAACTGGTATGGGAAATTCTAGCGGTGAAACTTCAAAAGCTCGTGGCTCTGTGAATGGTCGTAAGTACAAACGCCATAACCGTGAAGGTGGGCATGCAAAACTAATGGCAGATTATTTTATTGAGAATCCAACATTCTCCGATGATGATTTTAGAAAGCGTTATCGTATGCATCGTAGATTATTTTTACGTGTTATGGAAGATATTCAACAAGTAAATTCATACTTTCAAGGAGGTCTAGATGCCACTAGACGCAACAAGTTTACCCACATCAGAAAGTTACTGTTGCTTTACGTATGTTGGCTTATGCAATGCCCGCGGATAGCTTGGATGAAACATTTCATATGGTGAACAAACTGTTATAGATACTCTAAACGAGTTTTGTGCAACTGTAATAACTTTATACAAAACAGAGTACTTACGTGGACGAACGACACAAGATTTACGTCGTCTACTCGCTAAAGCTGAACGTTCGGGGATTTCCAAGTATGATCGGTTCACTTGATTGTATGCATTGGACTTGGAAAAACTGTCCAACTGGTTGGCAAGGAGCATACACTAGTAGGTCCAAAAAACCAACTATTGTGTTAGAAGCAGTTGCTTCTCATGATACATGGATATTGCATGCATTTTTTGGTATTCCAAGAGCTCAAAATGATGTGACCGTTCTTAATCGTTCACCGTTGTTTGATGATTTAATTAACGTGAATACTCCTACCATAGCTTATGTTGTAAATGGTGATGAGCATAATATTACGTACTATCTTGCGGATGGTATGTATCCAAAATGGGGAACACTTATCCAAGCTATTCGATCACCGATTAAACTTCAAGAGAAATTATTCTCTAAAATACAAGAATCATATCGTAAGGACGTTGAAAGAGCGTTTGGTATTCTACAAGCTCAGTTTTTCATAATAAAAAACCCTGGCCGCGGATAGAGTACAAAACATCTTTCTAATATCATGATTACATGTGTGATATTACATAACATGATTGTGGAAAACGAACGTGAGGATTATGCAGAAGAAGATTATGACGAAGATGAAACTGATCCCGCCATACCTCGTAGAGTACGAGCATGTATATATGAATGTTGTAATGTGGTTATGGACAATAGGAGTGGAAATATTTCACTTGCGGACTATATGATTCGCTATCGGTTAATCTGCAGTGAAAGATTAAACAAACGACTCCAAGATGATCTTGTCAAACATGTGTGGTCCGAACGTGGTCGATATGAGTAGTATTATATGTTGTTTAAGTAAGTTTTTTTTCTTTAAAGTTTTTTCCAATGTTGTTTTACTGATATGTTTTTAATTTAAGCTTTTGCAGTGTTGTTTAAGTGAATTTTTTTTAATTTAAGATTGTAGTATGATGTGTAGGTTTGATGTTATTTAATTCAAGTTTCTACTTCTTTTTCATTCGGATTCTATTTTTTTATTAGACGTTTTTGCACTTGTATTTTTAACAATTGTTAAATGTGTTAAAAATCTGGATACATAAATATTAACTCGATAATACAACATAACATAAAACAAATACGATAAATTAGAGGACGCAACTGAACATAAACTCACAAACTGAACATAAACAAATATAATCTCCAACATTACTCAAAGGAACATAAAACAACGGATAACACATATAAGAGTAGACTCCTTACATATAAAATTAAAGGAAATGCGGATGTTCCACCTTACATCCAGCGAGGTCCAACTCAATATCGTGAAGTATATGTTCTTTAATTAAATCATTAAACCCCATACCAAGTACATTATGCACCTCTTGCCTCACATCGTACGAGAGGTCACAAACTCGAATATTCAGAATCTAGAAAAGATATTGTAACCTGATAGATACATAAGTAAACATTAAAGACAAACTAAAGAACACTGAACTAATATAACACAACATTAAATTAAACGTGAATGTAAAACAAATACAAAGCACTAAAAGGAGCATAAAACAAATACAATAAAATGAAATGATCAAATGAACATAAAATAACAGAAAGTTTAGTCAAATTCATATCATTCGTCAAA
Organism: Limnanthes douglasii subsp. nivea; assembly: GCA_036936605.1. Taxonomy (NCBI): domain Eukaryota; kingdom Viridiplantae; phylum Streptophyta; class Magnoliopsida; order Brassicales; family Limnanthaceae; genus Limnanthes; species Limnanthes douglasii. The sequence goes on along the minus strand of JAUPFV010000001.1, from coordinate 182,779,311 downwards.
AGTGCAACTCCTCGATGCTTCCTCTTTTTCAACGATTTGTTCCTTTACATAACGTAGCATATCTTTTGTCAATAAATCATTTTTACCCAAAAGGATTGAGTTATACGCCTCGTTTTGGATTTCATATGGGAAGTCGGACACATGATACATTGGTTTGCTTTTAAGATAAGTGTACCTTGTAGATACTTCTTCACGAGTGCGTGGAGACGACGTCGGTTTTCGTCCTATATCCCCGTACATATGTACTTGTACATGTAGTACATTGTACATAACACTTCATTGATAAAACCATCAGTAGTATCATCCGACCTCGTTATCTACACATGCTTGACGGCTTGGAGGAGATAAAAGTCTTCTCTGGCACACCATTCCATATCGGACCAAAGTATGAGTTTTTGATAGACTATATATATGTAGATTGAGGGTGTGTTGAGAGTTATGTAGTTGGGGACCTTTATATACATATGAAGGGAATGGGCGGGTAACATTTTGGCGGCACTTATTAGTGGCGGGTAACATTATGGCCAGACGTATTATTAGCGGGTAACATATGGCATTGGTCTAAATATTATAGGCGGGACTTATTAGGTAAGTGCGTTTAACCAATTGTTAATTGTTACAATTGTATGTGAATTTTTCACATCTGACCTTCTCGGTCTTTTCAAGATAATTATTGTATATTATCATTAACGCGACTGGTGATACGTCATCCCGTAGTGATTTGAAAGGTTTAAAATTTTAGAATTTATAAATAAGGCAACGTTTACTTAACTTCATATACTCTTTTATAGATCGAAAATGGACTAACATAATAAATTATTAGATTAGATTTAAAAGTCATAGATTCATTACAAACTTAATTTTTTAAATAAACAATGTCTTAAATTTTTTACATTTACGAAATGTTTATCATCCACGAACAATTCTATAACATATACATTAATTTATCTTAAATGAGAATTAAACAAATAAATTTATAACATAAATTTAAAATAAATAATATTGTAAAAAAATATTAAAAAATTAATGTTAAATATTAATTAATAATATAGGTTATATTATTTATTATAAAATTAGTAAATGTAAATTGAGAGAGTAAAAGATAGTGCAATTGTTTGGATTGAATTGTTTATATTAAAGGTCTAAGTAACCGTTAGAAGCTGTGGTAAGTTTGTAAATAAATAGTGGCCTCTAGGGTGGGGCAGTTCTCGAGAGAAATGGAGACCTACTATTAGAGATGGCCTAATTGGTACATAATTATGAGATTAATAGTGAGGCTTTTACTTTCCGAAGAGACAACCATATTCGAAGTGCTACGTTCTTTAAACACACTATATTATTTGAAAACTTACGTTATCTAAACGCATTATATTATTCGAAGTGTTAGGCTCTCTAAACACACTATATTATTCAAAATGCTACGTTCTCTAAACGCACTATATTATTCAAAGTGCTACATTCTCTAAACACACTATATTTTTTGAAGTGTTACGTTTCTATAAATGCAATATTTGTGTTTACAAGTTTTATGTGACATGTGTTTTCATATAAAATAAAATTTAAGTTTAGATTTGAAATGTGTTGCATTTCGAGTTGAACATAACTTGGTTTATAAAATTATAAGTTTGTTCAATAAAAACAAATAAATATAGAGGAAATAAAGTAGTGATGCATTAAGATTAATCTGATGATAAGAAAAAGGGTATTGAATGCTAAGTAAATAAACATTCATAAAAAAAGATGTCATCTTACAACAGCTAGATGACAAGCAAAAAAGAGGGAAGGACACAAAGATTATATCTCTTCGGAGTTTCCTTCAGATGAGTCTCTTTTCTCCGAGGTACTTTCTTCTGACTCCATTTCTTCGGAGGAATCATTAGGCACATGGTCAAAAGCCTCACTCGGTCGATTCTCAATGGCAATCAATTCTCAGAAGCCTGAAAGGTTAGCCTTTGGAAATCTGGCATAGATTTCACGAAGCAGATTAATAGTTTTCTGTTCTTTGGCATTTTTAATGGTAGCCAGCATGTCCTTTTTACATTCGTTCTTAACAGCCCTGCACAAAAATATTTTTCTCCTCTTTGAAGTGTGTTTTAAGAGCTTCCATGTCGTGTGCTAGCTTCTTCTTTTCTTCTTCATTTTCATTAGAGATTCTTGAAGAGTGGAACATCTTTGTTTATCCTCGGAAATTATTGTGCATGTTTCGTTTTGTGCTCTTCTATTTCATTTTTACGAGAAGTGTTGAGCTTTTTTATTTCATACTCATGCATAAATATGAGGTGGTATTTGAGATTTATGATGACTATGAGGAATTATGATCTACCAGCTTTGAATTCATAAAATTGTTCCTTCACAGTTTTACCAAATATTTCTCTTATCTTCTCTATTGCACCATCTTTCTGCAGCTCCAAGGTTGGAAAATGGTTGTTGTGCAAGTGTGACCTCTTCAGATTGTTCTTCAATAGGTATGAATATTGGACCGATGTAGGACATAAGAGCATAGGTTGACGGTGGCAAAGATATTTTTCACCTAGCCAGTTTAGGAAGATGAGGTGCAGTCACCTGACCAAATTGTTCTAATTGGTCTTGACTTTTGGACGTGTAGATCCATATCTCTGTCAAGATCTTGAGGCCCTTTTGTGTTGGTAAAAATCATCAAGATCAATATGATCGTCTTCGTGGTCATTTTCTGTTGCAACTTCTCTTCAATGATCTTCCACTATGGTGACCTTATTATCAGCCTCGGAAGGAAGCATTTCCTAGAGGTTTTCTGCAGGATTCTTTTATGCTCTCCTCTTTGGTGGTGTTTTGGAAGTACTCTTCTTTTTCTTCAAAACAACAGTTTTCTTCCTCTTCGGAGAAGGCTCAACCTCCACTCCCTCTTCAATAGTAGGAAGGCTTTTTTTGCTAACTTTCTTTTTTCCTTTTTATGTGGCATCTGCTTCTCTGAGGGGCTAGCACCAGATGTGCTAGCTGCCTTTTTATTATTTTTCCGTTTCTTCTTTGAAGGAAGGTGGTTGTCCGATCTATTTCTAACAGGAAGAAACACTTTGCAATTAGGTGTTAAAAGTCTTTTGACAGTCACGATAGGATTCGGTGGCTCCATCAAATTTTCATGGAGATCAACCCCCACATTGATCTTCTACAAATGGTTGTTGAGGAAGTTTATTGGCAGAAAAGCTTAGTGGAATCCATTTTCTGACTTATTTTTTGCTCAGGTGGCCAATTTTCTGAAAATGTCTTTTGCGTCCTTTTGATGAAGTTTATATCTCCTTCAAATTTCTAGATACATCACAAAAATAAATAAAAGATAAAAGCAAATTACTTAAAGCAACAACAAAAAGTGGAACGCCAAAGAAGGTTATTGTTACTCATCGAGATAAGGTTAAGTGGTAATGGGTTCTCCTTGGCTATCTTGTTTCCGTTCTCCCATGCGCTAGAAATGAAGACAAATTTTTGTTTCCAAAACTTGTCAGCCTCCAGCAAGTCATCGATAATCTTGAGGTCATCATCAAGAGTGAGATAATAGAAAGGCAGAAAATATCCCTTCAAATATTTGGTGAAGGTGATGAAGTCTTGGATAGAAAGAGGAATTTGGGCAAGTGATGTGATCCTAGATGACACAAGGAGCTTAGAACATGGAAATGTGCAAGAACCAGATGAACAACTTCAAAAAGAGGATGAGCTTGAAGTTGAAGATATTCTTATTTTACCGGCTGGTCCAACAACTCGATCAAGAGCAAAAAAATTTAACAAAGCTGTTGGAGGATTGCTTAATCAACAAGAGAATCCACGTGATCAAAAGAACAAGTATGGTGGAAAAGCTTGTCAAACCACTTTGGTCTTGATTCAAGCTAATTGATTTCAACAAATGAGAAAGTGTCTCGATTGTACTCTGTTTCCCTTGTTCAAAGTTTTGTCTCAATGGGTTTTCTTGATAAGGTTCTTAATGAGGCAATTGTTTCACTTCACCATTGCCCATTTGTTGAAATAAAAGCCCAAGGCCCATCTACACCAAAAGCCACGTCCTTGGAGGAGGGAAGGGTCTGATTTCCAGCTTATATCATTAATACTTTGTATTTTCAATATTAAAGCATTTTGTTTCCAAGAAAAGCCTTAATTGTTTTAGAGGCATGCATTATGTTTCCAAGAACAGTCCTAATTGTGTTCAAAGCTAGTTCTTTCTCCTATAAAAACTATGTACTCAGAATTCTAATGGGTAGACTATCTTTGATTCTGAAAAACACTTCTTAAGTTTTACTCTTCTCTTGTTGGTGTGTAATATCCACAAGAAAACCTGTTCTTCATTTGATGCGTCATATCCAAAGGAAAATCAATTGGAATATCAAAGGCCTTTCCATAACCTTTGTGTGACCTATCGATCCACATCCTTTGATCCTTGAATCCTTTTGGGTTCCTGGTTGCAAAGTTATCCCTATCCCATTTTAGAGTGCCAATTCTAGGAGGAGTTTATCAAGTGGTATCAGAGCAACATTCTGAAAGTTGGGTATTCTCTTTCTCATTAATTTTTCTTCATCTATTTTATATTATCAGTTTGTTTGTGAAGATTTGAGTGTTAGTGTGATGACTTCATTTTGAATCACGAAATTCTGATCTGTTTCACCCTAGTTATTATAGTTGTTTGAGATTTAAAATCGTAGAAAATCGTTTTTAGGTGCTGTTGTGAAACTTATCTCTTAATATTCTTAGGAAAACAGATTTGGATATGTTTTATGGTTTTAAATAAATTGAAGAACTTTCCAAGGACTTGTTGCTGGTGATTTGTTTTTGTTTTGTTTTGTAGAAAACGATGGCTAATTCAAATGATGCAGAAAACAGTAATTTCAATAACAACAAGCTTCTAATTGAAGCTATGACAAAGTTGATAGACACCAAGATAGATGTCTTTCACGAAGAGCTTCAATCAAACACTGACAACGAGCGGAACCGTTCACGAAAAACCAGTTCAAGAAGAAACCATGAACTACCTGAACAATTCAGAAATGAAGCCGCTGATGAATATTATGAACGCATGAGCAATTCGTCTCGAAACAGCCATAGAAGGCACCATAGACGTACAAGAGAGGGCAACGAACGTATGCGTGACAATCTTGGAGGTCTCAAGATTAAGATTCCACCATTCCATGGAAAAAACGATCCAGATGCCTATTTGGAATTGGGAAAAGAAGATTGAACTCGTTTTCAACGTTCAACACTACACGGAGACCAATCGAGTAAGAATTGTTGCTACTGAATTTTATGATTATGCTCTTAGTTGGTGGGATAAACTAGTTACCTCAAGAAGGCGTAATGGGGAACATCCTATAGATCATGGGCAGAAATGAAAGCCATTATGCGGAAGAGGTTTGTTCCAAGTCATTACCACTGTAAGCTGCATCTAAAGCTGAGGAGATTAACACAAGGAAGCCGATCTGTTGAAGAGTATTATCAAGAAATGGAGACCTTAATGTTGCGAGCTGATATTTCAGAAGATAGAGAGGCAACAATGTCAAGGTTTCTTGGGGGTTTAAATAGAGAAATTCAAGACAGATTGGAAACTCAGTATTATGTTGAACTAGAAGAGATGCTACACAAAGCTTTGCTATTTGAACAACAAGTTGAAAGAAAGAACTCCTCAAGATCAAGTTACGGTTCAGGGGCAGTAACAATTAAGCCAAGTTATTCAAAAGATGAGAAGACCAATTATCAGAAAGGAAGCTATGTAGAGGTGAACCAAAAATCTGGAACACCATTGTCTATTGATAACAAGGGCAAACCTAAAGAGGTTGCAATCAGAATTCGTGATGTTAAGTGTTTCAAGTGCATAGGGATGGGGCATTATGCTAATGAGTGTTCTAATAAGAAGATTATGAATATTCTAGATAATGGAGAAATAATTTCAGAGGAAGAAGAAACTGTCTCTGATTCTTCCGAAGAACACTTAGAGCGACCTGCTAAAGGAGATTTATTGGTAGCCAGAAGGTCTTTAAGCGTTCAAACAAAAGAAGAAGAACAAGAGCAAAGGGAGAATCTGTTCCATACTAGGTGTCTTGTTCAAGGGAAAGTTTGTAGCCTTATTATCGATGGAGGCAGTTGTACCAATGTGGCAAGTGAATCTGTGGTAAAGAAGCTTGGTTTAAAAACGAAAAAAGCATCCAGCACCTTACAAGCTTGAATGGCTTAACGACAATGGAGAAATGAAAGTTAGCCACCAAGTAGAAGTTGCCTTAGCCATTGGTAAGTACGAAGATGAAGTTTTATGTGATGTTCTACCAATGGAGGCTAGTCACATACTGTTAGGAAGGCCATGGCAATCTGATCGAAAGGTAATCCATGATGGATTCACTAATCGCCATACATTTGAGTTTCAAGAAAGGAAAACCACTCTAGTTCCCATAACTCCACGAGAAGTTTACCAAGATCAAAAGCATATGCAGAACAAGGAAAGTCGGGTAACTAAACATTCAAATTTCTATGCAAAATCTGGCGAGGTTAAGAAAGCATTATTCTCTAAGCAACCTATGTTACTTTTTGTGTTTAAGGAAACTCTTATGAGTTTAACTAACTTGACACCGGTGTTGCCGAGTGAGATGACTTCTCTCTTGCAGGAATTTGAAGATGTATTCCCTGAAGACAATCTAAAGGGGCTTCCACCAATTAGAGGCATCGAACACCAAATAGATTTTGTACCTGGAGCCTCCCTTCCTAACAAACCTAAACTAATCCAGTGGAAACAAAAGAATTGCAAAGGCAAATCAGTGAACTGATGGAAAAAGAATATATCTGTGAAAGCATGAGTCCTTGTGCGGTACCAGTTCTACTTGTGCCCAAGGAAGATGGAAGCTGGAGAATGTGTGTTGATTGCAGAGTCATCAACAACATAACAGTAAAGTATCGCAATCCTATACCTAGATTAGATGATATGTTAGATGAATTGCATGGTTCTAGCATTTTTTCTAAGATTGATCTTAAAAGTGGCTATCACCAAATTAGGATGGAAGAAGGGGATGAGTGGAAAACTGCATTATATGAATGGTTAGTAATGCCATTTGGGCTGACTAATGCACATAGTACATTCATGAGGTTAATGAATCATGTTCTAAGGGCTTATATATGACTTTTTGTTGTAGTATATTTCGATGACATCTTAATTTACAGCAAGTGCTTAGAAGAACATGCTCACCATCTGAAATTGATTTTAAGTGTACTTAGGTAGGAAAATCTCTATACTAATCTTAAGAAATGCACTTTTTGTACCGATAATCTTGTCTTTTTAGGTTTTGCTATAAGTGTAGATGGTATTAAGGTGGATGAGGAAAAGGTTAAGGCAATCTGCGAATGGCCAAGTCCAAAAACAGTTGGAGAAGTGAGAAGCTTCCACGGCCTTGCAGTATTTTATAGGCGTTTTGTCAAAGATTTCAGCACCTTAGCTGCACCACTCACTGAAATAATAAAGAAGGACGTTGGTTTCAAGTGGGAACAACCTCAAGAAGAAGCATTTCAATCCTTAAAAGAGAAGCTTACTCATGCTCCTGCCTTGACATTACCTGATTTTCTTAAAACTTTTGAGATTGAATGATGCTTCTGGAATTGGGATTGGAGTTGTTTTGATGCATGATAAAAAGCCCATAGCTTATTTCAGTGAAAAGCTTGGAGGAGCTACTCAAAACTATCCTACTTATGACAAGGAGTTGTATGCCTTACTTCCAGCTTTGCAAACATGGCAGCATTACTTGTGGCCGAAGGAGTTTGTCATACACACTGACCATGAATCTCTCAAACACCTAAAAGGTCAGTAAAACTTAACAAAAGACATGCAAGGTGGATAGAATTTATTGAGACATTTCCATATGTCATCAAATACAAACAAGGTAAAGAAAATATTGTTGCTGATGCATTGTCCCGAATGTATGCCTTAATCACTACTCTTGAAGCTAAGATTTTAGGATTTGATCATCTTAAGAGTTTATATGAAAATGATTCTGATTTTGGAAAGAAAGATGTATCATGCATGTGAAAAGTTTGCTTCAGGGCGGTTCTATAGGCATGAAGGATTCTTATTCTTTGATAAACGTTTATGTGTGCCTAATTGTTCCATGAGAGATTTACTTGTTAGAGAAGCCCATGGAGGAGGCTTAATGGGACATTTTGGAATAGCTAAAACTCTCAAGGTAATGCTGGAATACTTCCATTGGCCACATATGAGGAGGGATGTTAAAAGAATCTGTTACAGATGTGCTACTTGCAAACAAGCCAAATCTAAGGTTTAATCCCACGGTTTGTATACTCCTTTACCTATTCCTACGCATCCTTGGAATGATATATCTATGGACTTTGTACTTGGATTGCCTAGGACTAGAACTGGTAAGGATTCCATTTTTGTGGTTGTTGATAGATTCTCTAAAATGGCACACTTTGTTGCTTGTCACAAAACTGATGATGCGTTGTACATTGCTAATCTGTTCTTTAAAGAGATAGTTCGTTTGTATGGCATGCCTAGGACGATAGTTTCAGATAGGGACACTAAGTTTCTAAGTTACTTTTGGAAAACTTTGTGGTCTAAGTTAGGGACTAAGCTTTTATTTTCTACTACCTGTCACCCACAAACTGATGGACAAACAGAAGTAGTAAATAGGACTTTGTCCACTCTTCTACGTGCATTAATTAAAAAAAAACTTGAAAACTTGGGAAGAATGTTTGCCGCATGTTGAATTTGCATACAATCATTCTATGCATTCTGCTTCTAAGTACTCTCCTTTTCAAATGTTTTATGGATTTAACCCAATATCTCCTTTGGATCTAATTCCTTTGCCTTTGAGTGAAAGAAGTAGCATAGATGGGAAAAAGAAAGCCGAACTTGTAAAACAGATCCATGATGATGCAAGGAAAAACATAGAAAAGAAAACTGAGCAATATGTCAAACAAGCAAACAAGGGAAGACGTGAGAAAGTTTTTGAGGTTGGAGATCAAGTATGGGTGCACTTAAGAAAGGAAAGATTTCCAGAAGAGAGGAAGTCAAAATTGATGCATAGAATTGATGGACCATTTGAAGTAACAAAAAAGATCAACAATAATGCGTATCAACTTGACCTACGAGGTAAGTATAAAGTGACTTCTACCTTTAATGTTTCTGATTTGGTTCCTTTTATCGCAGATGAAATGGATTTGAGGTCAAATCCTTTTCAAGTGGGAGAGAATGATGTGATCCTAGATGACACAAGGAGCTTAGAACATGGAAATGTGCAAGAACCAGATGAAAAACTTGAAAAAGAAGATGAACTTGAAGTTGAAGATATTCTTATTTTACCGGCTGGTCCAACAACTCGATCAAGAGCAAAACAATTTAACAAAGCTGCTGGACGATTGCTTAATTAACTAGAGAATCCACGTGATCAAAACAGCAAGTATGGTGGAAAAGCTTGTCAAAATGAGAAAGTGTCTCGGTTGTACTCTTTTTCCCTTGTTCAAGTTTTGTCCCAATGGGTTTTCTTGACAAGGTTTTTAATGAGGCAATTGTTTCACTTCACCATTGCCCATTTGTTGAAATAAAAGCCCAAGGCCCATCTACACCAAAATCCACGTCCTTGGAGGAGGGAAGGGTCTGATTTCCAGCTTATATCATTAATACTTTGTATTTTCAATATTAAAGTATTTTGTTTCAAAGAAAAGGCTTAATTGTTTTAGAGGGATGCATTATGTTTCCAAGAACAGCCTTAATTGTGTTCAAGGCTAGTTCTTTCTCCTATAAAAACTATGTACTCAGAATTCTAATGGGTAGACTATCTTTGATTCTGAAAAAAACTTCTTAAGTTTTACTCTTCTCCTGTTGGTGTGTAATATCCACAAGAAAACCTGTTCTTCATTTGGTGCGTCATATCCAAAGGAAGATCAGTTGGAATATCAAAGGCCTTTCCACAACCTTTGTGTAACCTATCGATCTACAACCTTTGATCCTTGAATCCTTTTGGGTTCCTGGTTGCAAAGTTATCCCTATCCCATTTCAGAGTGCCGATTCTAGGAGGAGTTTATCAGCAAGTCCGAAGGCTATAATCACTGATAAGAGTGTGAACCACTGGTTGGGTGTTTCTTGTGTAGGGAAAAAGTCTAGAAGCTCGAAGTACTCCACTATCATTGGATCCAACGGAAATTGAATCATTTAGTTGATGATCTCAGGATAGATCACCAACTCATCTTTTCCACACTAAAGTGGAGTCTCTCCCTCTTTTGGAAATCGAAGTGTGATGTTATCTAGCATTACCCATCTTTTTTTTCCAGAGAAGTAGCTTGGGACTCCGGGGAGTAGATATATGGCATCTTTTTAGTGCTAGAATGTATTATAGGAGGAATGGCTTCAAATTTACACCTACTGAAGCAGGTAGTTTCTCGGGATCTTCAATAGGATATTTATTTTTCCTTTCTCTTATCCTCGGTGCTGTTGTTTTTTAAGCACACTTAACCATTTCACAGTCAGTTTTTTTTGGGTTTCATCCTCTGTATCAACTTCAGTGTCTTTCAAAGCGTCATCCTCAGTGTTAACTTCTTCCTTGGAATCAGCTTTAGTGTCTTTCAAAGCGCATCCTCAGTGTCTACTTCTTCCTCGGAATCAGCTTCTTCCTCGGAAGCTTCATCTATAAATGAGGTGGGTTGGAAGTTGAGGTTCGTTACATTTGCTCTTTATTTGAGGGATTTTGCTGAGATTTTGTAATTGTCTCAACAACTTCCCTTAGAGGAGGAGAAGATAATGAAGGGTTGGTTGCAATGTCTTGGGTAGCAGAGGGTGAAGTCTTGTCAGCATCGTCTCTCATAACTATAAAAGTTCTCTTTTTGGGAAGGCTTTGGGAGAGGCAAGCTTTTAACTGGACTTGAGGAGTCTTTTTACGCAGTTGTCGAGGAGAATCAAAATTGAGAGGAGATGAAGTTTTCTTTGATCTTCTTGAAGTAGATGTGGTTAGGGTTACTTTACGGTTAATTCGATGAGTGGGTATTTTAGAAGAGATTCGAAGTGGTGAATTAGGTGGTAATGGTGAAGTTCGAGGCAAATTTGGTGATTAGGTTTTTCCCGGGATGGATGAATTTGGAAACACATGAGAATTTAGATTTTGATCGAAATTACCATAGTGTATTATTTCAGTGGAGAAATGAGGAGTGTTTCTTAATCAATCCTGCTACTCTATATTCTTTATCCCTTTCATTAATGCAGAAGTAATCGTAAGCACCCAAAAATGGTTTCTTTTTTTTTCTAGGGATATTAGTGTTCTGGGTTTTTCGGGTTTTGGTTTTTTGGTTTTGGATGTTTTCTCATATACTGACTTGAAAGTTGGATGGTGAATTTCTGTTTTCCGGTGGTGGTAGCCTAGAAATTGAAGATTCAGATGAAAGTAGCCAATAAATTTCTTGTGTGAATAGACGTTCTCTCTTTAAAAATATGTTTGTGAAACAAACAATGGTTCAAGAGAATATTTATAGATGGGAAAGAAGAGAAAGAGAAGTTAAAGAAGTGCAAGAGGTGGAAGGAACCATTGGGTGGAATATCAAACGGTTGCGTGAAGAGGAGAGCTTGACACCTGCCACATGACATGCCTAGTGGCAGACCTAGTGCCTGGTGAATTGTTTTGGGAAATAACAAAGAATATTTCCAAGTAAAAACTTTTATAATCAGATAAGAAAACTTCATTTGTTTAGGTTATATCCCTTATTTATATATTTTTCTCACCATTTATTGAAGGTTATTATAATATTTAATTTAACTAACTACATGCGAGACTACATTTACATTATGGGACCTAAATTTTTTAGTAATCGTTAGTGGTTTGACTGGTTCCATTAAAGTAGCCCTAAACCGTTGTATTCACCGTTTTTCTCATAGATTGGGCTCGATCGGCTTCAACGGCGGGCTAAGCCGAGCGTAATCCAATCGATTATCGTCTGCTCAACCGGGCGCCTCGCTCAGTTCTCTTTTTGGATAGAATCATCTATCTGCATCTTTGGTTGGTGAAATACTTGATCGGTCAGAGCGCCATCAATCTATCTCACAGTGGTCAGAATGACACTAATTGTTTATACAGTCCTTGGTTAGGTTCGATGCCCTTATCCTTTTTGCTTACTGCTTGGATTTATACTGTGCTCAGGGTCGCTTCATATTCTTCGAGTGGCTTTATCTGCTCGTATGCCTTCTTTCCTGGAAGACAGAGGATACTTTCTTTCCTGACTGCCAGAGGATACTCCATCATCAAGGTACCCCCTAGTTCATGGATTGTGCGCGGTAAGCGTAGAAATCAATGAATTAAATATAACAAGATGAGTAGATGAACGTCACAATAATGAAACTGGTAGTTTATTCGAAGTTTTGAACCATTCAACGACACGTGGTTGGCTCATATTTACATGTAGGAGTTGACGGTTCTGACACCTAACCGTTTTATAAAAATGGCGTTTGGGTTTCGATTAGGCGTGCTTAAGGCTTAATGTGTCTAAAAACTTTGCTTATCAGATCACACGTGGGCGTAAGTAGATTAAAAAAATTTAACTTTCTTTTCAATTGTTTGTAGTATCACTCCCTCTATTATTTCTTATTTTTATCATCCTTTGTTGTTGCTTCAAGGGTCTATTGCTCGAGAAAGATTTTTATTATTTTCAAACGTCACTACAGGTAGGTCAAGTTTATGTACGTATAATTATCGTTTGCTCTGGGGAAAACCCTAAAGGTTTAGGATAAATGAAGAGCCCTTTGCTCACAGACCAAATCGAAAACCATCTACACTACGCGTGATACCTATCACGAGTCTCCTCCTCTTTTAATTATTCTTATTTGTCGTATTGGCTTATTGCAATCAAACAAGTAGATACAATGGCACCAAAAAGTGCAATTAAGAAGAAATTGGTGAAAACTACAGAGTCAAAATTTTAAGACACATCCTTCCTAGAAAGTTATTTCTCTCGATTTCCCATAAATATGGATATCTGGATGATAACGGGTTAATAAGCTTTAAGGCTAGGTATGGGAATCCCAAGGATGTGATAGTGAGGGTGCCATCAGTTGGTGACCGTTTTCGATTGGGGGCTTTGATTTCCCTTGCCCTCATTAATTCGGGATTTCTTTAGTGTAATAAGTATATGACCAACCCAATTATTTGTGAATGGGTGGAGGATGCTTCTTAGTACAGTTTTGAGCTCGCGCTTGTTAGGAATTTAAATCTGTTTGGCAGATTTACTCTTAGCCATTGATGTACCGAAACTTGGCAAATCCCATTTATTCTACACCCAATTGATTGGAATGAGGAAGATTGTTGAACTCCCTTCGTCCGATAAGAACTGGAAAAAATTGTTTGTGTTCATGTTAGGAAATTCGGAGCACGAAAAAACCATAATTAATTTTCAGTTAGAAAGGAAGTGGAAAGTGAAGTATAAGGGTCATTAATAAGTTTTATCTGGTTTTGCTAACCGATCCCGACATTAATTATCCTTGAATTTTTGGTGCAGGTGAAGGAATCCATGAGGATTGGTGCAAGAAAGGTATGTCGAAAGAATACAAGAACCCTCTGGTTCAAGTAGGTAACCTATCGAGCTCGACTTGGTTTCAGGAACCAGCTCTTCTGTTTGCGTAGGTGACCTATTTGAAAGCTGGTATGTTGCTAGTGTTATAGCTGAACATTTCAAAAGAAGGGGAGGTGGCCATGGCAGATGGTGGTGAAGTTGCATCGGTGGAGTGCATACGGGCGCTGATGGAAAAGAGATACCATGAACGAAATAGTACGAGGATTTGGCTATTAGTGCCTCCGACCTGGAAATTGAAAGAGGCAAAAGGTTCCACGTCAGTGCCTTGTCAATATGAAGAGGGAGGGGAGATACTGTCTATTCAAGGGCCTGATAAAGTGGATCAGCTAGAAATATGACACTGCCCCGGTTGGAAGTGACGTAGAGGAGAAAGGAGCCCGGCGCACTCGGGAAGATGAAGAAGACTCAGATGAAAAAGTGATACCCCTGCGAAAGAAGTCTCGGGTGATAGTTGATGTTGTACCTCTTGCAACAAGGAAGTTGCAGCTGGTTGATGAGGACAACGGAGATGTTGTTGGGGTGCTAAAGAAGTCGGATGATCAGTCGGTGCAGCCAACGATTAATCAAGACCGGGGAAAAGTCCTGAGGTGGTCATTCTAGATTGAAACCAAGCAGGTGACCAGACGGGCCGGGTAGAGGATAGTGATGATGAAGGAGATGTGCAAAACAAGTGAATTCCCGAAGAGATAGCACAACGAATAAAAGAGTTGGTGAACTCATCAAACATTCATCCTTTAGTATTCTTTGTGCATGGAGTCGGCACTGGAGCCTCCTTTGTCAATATTGCTAGACTAGAGCCAATTCCAGCTAATAACAAAGGATACGGGTCAAGCAGAAGGGAAGTGTCCATAGAGGAGCTGCCACCGACCATAATCGTCATGCCTTGCCCCTCAATGCTGATGGTGGAGCAGCTCAAGCGCTGTCCAAAACTAGCATACTATGATGGTATGCTCATGAGCAACATCCTGCAACGATAAGTAAAGCTGATGATTGAGGTAAGGTAGAATATACTTAACTATAAAATTGAAAATACAATCAGAAACTAATCTGATGTGACATGCAGATGCATCACAACTTGGTCGTGCTATCGTATCGGTGGATGTCCAATGCTGAAATGGAAGTCATGAAGAAGTGGAATCGAAGCCTATGTTATTCGGGTCAGAGAAGATTTAGACTGCCGAGCTCGTTATGGGTCTGTCAAGGCATTGAAAGGCAAGGCGAACAAAGTGAGCGAGGGGCTTTGAGGGGAGATTGCTGCTCGGAAACATTCAATGTCATCAAGAAAAAAGAGATGTAAGGAATTGCCTTCTGGTAATGCTACCCTTCTTGTACAGAAGAACGTTCTGATCAAGATGAACGATGAGCTGATGTTACAAAGTGTTGGTCTGCTCGCATAGAATGTCGCGCAAGCACAAAAAGGAAAGAACAAGCTGAGTGTTTGGTTGCGTTTATGTTAGAGAACGAAGACCCGCAGAGTAAGGCAGAGAATCCAAAAAAATAGATAGATATTGAGCGCGGGAAGTGGAAGAAGAAACTATGAGTCACTTTAGACGAGAGGAAGAAGCAACTGATGGGGGTTGCAATGGATATGATAGCAAAAATCGAGAAGGAGACTGTGGCGGAGCTGCTTGCGTAGAATCCAGATATGAAGCTGGGATCGCTGTCTCATTTGGTAAAAATGTTTGTCTCTCCAAGCATGGGTTTCCCTCTAAACACTAACCCTTTTTATGTGGAGTAAGGAGCCGGTAAAGCATCCGTGATGGAAGCTAAGGGGGCTGGGACTCAACTAACATGATTTGGTTCCTGTCGAGACCCTTCTGGGAGATCCATGAGTTGCTACCATCTCTTGAAGTATTTACCCACGCGCTAATCGTTTTAAATGACTAAGTACTCGTGTTTTGTAAACTCTAAATTGTACACCTATATTAGTGTTGCATGTTTCAATTGACTGCTTTTGGGCGCGATTTTATTATTTTGTAACCAAGTACAACTTTTCTTACCTGCCTGGCAGGTTATAGTTTGATCAGTTCGGACTGAATGGGCGCATGCTGTAGGTATGAGTTTTATATAGTTTCCTTTGTGACATTTAAGTGCTGTGTGGAGATGTATTTATTCGTTACATTAGCGACTTGGGTTGATCCTTACAAGGTCGAGCATAGTAGAGCTCATTCGTAGCTAGGAAATGACTTATTCTTTTAGCTGAGTCGTGGCGAGGTTATAAAACCCTATTGCATGGCCTGCTATAAGCTTGGTCTGTAACCAGTTCGCTTATATACCATGTGCAAGGTATCAGGCTCATTGTGGCCTTTATGTAGCCCGTAGACGTGGGTCCGGTCGTGCTTATAGACACTTGGTCTGGACTTTGTATGGTCCCTTGCATAGCCTGTAGTTATGGTCAGAGACCCGATCGTTATTGTAAGGATGGACAAAATGTAGAAATAAACACATGTAATGGTGAAAGCGATAAAATATATTAATAAGATGAATAGGATTTTGGATACCTTATTAAAAAAAAGCCCTCCCGCGCCATCGGGAGAGAAAAGAGTGCATCTCCATAATTACAATAATTGGCAGTATAAATTTAAATGATTTATATCCCACGGGTGCTTCAGGGCGCAACCTTATGCGTCTGCTAAACGATAAGCTCCAATTTGGCCTTTAGAAATAACGGTGTAAGGTTCGTCCCAATTAGGGCCTAATTTTCCAGCTACTCTGTCGCCCGCTCCCTAGAATGTCTTCTTCATTACCATGTCGCCGACTTGAAAATTGTGTGGTTTTAGCCAAGCATTGAACCGTTTTCTGCATCAACGCGTGCTTGATTATGTCGCTCTTCTGTAAGGTCCATGCTTGGCACAATTACTTCTGTTGGGACTACTTCTTCACTGCCATAAACGATGGCAAAGGGGGTGTCTCTAGTTGTAGCTCGAGTAGTAGTTTGATATGCCCATAGGACTTCAGCCAATTTGGGAGGCCATTTGCCTTTGGCTCCTTCAAGTTTCTTTTTTATCCCTTCCAAAATTGTTATGTTGGTGAATTCGACTTTTCCGTTTTCCTGAGGGTAATACGGTGTAAAGAAATGATGTTCGATCCTATACCGTTTACAAAAGGTTGTTACCACCAAATTTTGGAATTGGAGGCCGTTATCTATCATCAAAACACGTGGTATGCCAAACCTAACAAGTATTTAATTGTGGATAAAGTCACATACCTCATGGGCTTGGGTTCGGAATATGGCTTTGGATTTTACCCAATTTGTAAAGCAAGCCACCATGATAATTAGAAATTTTCATTTGTCGCTCGCCATAGGGAACGGTCCAACGAGGTTGATGCCTCACTTGTCAAAAGGGCAAGGAATATGGACAACTTGCCTAGGATCGCTCGGTAGGTGCCAAGCATAGGCAAACTGTTGGCATTAATGATATTGCTGAACCAACCGTTTCGCATCGGCCGCCAATTCTGGCCAATAATATCTGGAAAACAGAAAACACCAAACGAGGCTCGGATACCCACAGTGTGCTCCTGCTTCTCATGCGTGTAAGTCGTGCAAAACTGGTTAACTTCTGCTGGATCAAGGAATTGTAGCAATGGTCGAGTAGCATTTTTTTCTATATAAGACATTGTCTAACACACAATACTTTACGGCCATTTGTTGGAGAGCTTGAGAAGTGTTCTTATCAGTTGGTAAAATGGCGGAGCTCAAATATAGTAGGTAAGGCTGCCTCCAATCGTTGGAGCTGTCAATTGCATGGATGGTTTCCTTCTTCTTGATGAGTTCTATTATCCGTAATTCTTGGATGATGACCAATGGATTCTCTCCCAAGGCTGCAGCCTTTGCTAGCGCATTTGCCGTAGAGTTCTCTATTCGAGGAACTTGCTTATATGATACATTTACAAACTTGGACTCGCACTCCTTGAGTATTTTTAAGTAGCTTTGTAGCCCTTTTTTCGCATCATACGTGCTTTTGGCCTAGTTGATGACCAATTGCGAGTCTGAACGGATCTGTAACATACAAGGCCCACACATCAAATCCCACTTCATGCCACAAAGGATTGCCTCAAATTCATTTATATTGTTTGTAATTGGGAAATTAAATCTGATAGCCTGTTTGATTTCCTCACCCATAGGTAAACGAAGTACGACCCTTACACCACCACCAGATGTGCTTGAGGCCCCGTCGGTTTCAACCACCCATTCCATATGCTCGGTTTTGGCAGCCTCCCCTTCTGGAGGAGATATTCCTCTGGATGAGGAGAACTCGGCTATGAAATCTGCAATCACTTGTCTCTTTATAGCAGTACGCAGTTCAAACTGTATATCATATTCTCTAAGCTCGATGCTCCACTTTGTTAATCGACCCGATGCATTAGGTTTTTGCAGCACGATTTTAAGGGGGGGGGGGGGGGGGGGGTTGTTCGCACGCAAATCGTGTGTCCTTGAAAGTAAGGGCGCATTTTTCAAACGGCTGTGACCAATCCCAACTCGAGTTTTTCGAGGTTGAGGTACCTTGTTTCGACATCGACTAGGGTTTTGCTCGAGTAGTAGATAGGTAGTTGTATTATGCTTGCTTCACATACTAGAATTGCACTAACCAAAAAGTGAGAAACTCATAAGTATAAAAATAACGGCTCGTCGGTCAAGGGTGTAGATAGGATTGTTGGCGAGGTAATGTAACGTTTTAACTCACTGAATGCCTTGTCGCATTCCTCCGTCCAATCGAACTTCTTCGTTCCCTGGAGAATCTCAAAGAATGGGTGACTTTTATCTGAGGATCGACAGATGAAGCGTGATAATGCGTTGAGGCGTCCTGTAAGGCATTGTACTTCCTTGACGGTTCGTGGAGGTGTCATTTGTATAATTTGCTCCAATTCGGCAGGTGCGGCCTCGATACATCTCTGGATAACCACATAGCTTCAGGTTGAGTTGTAAACTGAACTTGCGCAATAAGTTGAATGCGATTTGGAGCACTTCGAGTTTTTTTCCCCTTTGCATGTTTTCAAAATCATGACGTCAATATATGCTTCCATGTGCTTCCCCAAATGGTCGCTAAAAATATGATTAATTAAGCGTTGATATGTGGATCGCGCATTCTTCAACCCAAACGGCATACCGTGTAACAATAAAAGTCACGTTCGGTTTGGAAATCCATGTGTTATTCGTCGGACGGATTGACTCGTTTGTACCCTGAGTCTGCATCCATAAATGACAGGTACTCGCATCCTTATATGGAGTCTACGAGCTGGTCATTGCGGGGTAAGGGAAAAGCATCTTTGGGCCAGGCTTGGTTGAGGTCGGTGAGTCGACGCACAAGCGTCATTGCCCTCCTTTCTAATTAACTAGGATCGGGTTTTCCACCCAAACCAGCTACTTGGCCCACCTGATGTTCCCTAGTCTAGATAGCTTCGTTACTTCGGCCAGTATAGCTTCCTGCTTCTCGATAGAGAAAGATCGCCGCATTTGTCGTATTGGTTTCGAGCATGAATCGATTGCCAATTCATGACACATAACTGAAGGATCAACACCTGAAACGTCGCTTGCCTCCACACAAACACATCCAAATTTTTTGTTAATAACTCAATCAAATATTTTTTGAAAATAAAAGATAATTTATTACTCGATCGTAGCATGCGCCCCCCTGCTATCGCCTCTTCCACCGATTCCGAAGATTGTCTTCAGACTGCTTTGAATCAGTCAAGCAAAGGGTGGTACCGATTCCTTCCCCGTTAACCCCCTCGTCGGTAAGTTTCTATCTAAGTCGTTTGGTAGGGTTGACGGTGACTGCATAGCATGTCTTCGTCTTACGTTGGCATCTTCGAATAATACTGACCATGCTTCCAACCTGGTACTTTATACATTGTCTGAAAGTACGTGGAGTCAGCTCTATCCTGTGCAACCAAGGTCGACCAATGATCGCGTGATACGGATTGGGCGCATCTGAGATCATGAACAGTGTTTTTAGCTAATGTATAGTGACACCATAACCGACTTTGAGCATGATTTTTACTTCCCCCGCGCACTGAGATGGTTTACCCTCATACCGACCAAGGTTCGCTGAGTGGGCTTGTAGGGTGGAACCTTCTACATTCGATCTTAACTATCCTTGAAAATGATGTTGGCCGAACTGCCCTTATCAACCAGTACTCGGGTGACCATGACGCCTCCAATGTCCAGATGTATTGTCAATGCATCCTCGTGGGGTGGGCAGACACCCCTTAGGTCATCATCGTTGAATGTTAGGTCTGTCACAGGGTCTCGATAATTTCGGTAGGACGTGGCTTCAACTTCATACACGTCAAGATCAGTCCGCGTCATTATACCAGAAGTTATTCCTTGCGAGACTGCCAAATTTCCCCCTACAATGGTGAAAACGAATGGGCTGCTATCTTGTCTTGCTAAAAAGACATCACTGGCAACCTCAGGTCCTTCTCCATTGATGGGGATGGGTGATAACATGGCGTTGCCGTCTATTATAGTTTAGTGTCCCCCTACGATGGCGAGCAGCCACTGTTGCTTACCATTATCGGCTTGCTCCTCATTACCTCGTTTGTCTTCGATAGCAGGGCGCGCATCATCCCGTCGAGCAAGATGGGGACATTAATCCTGCTGCTTGATAAATTGTACGAGCTCGTCGTAATCTATACGTCATTGAATCTCTTCCTAAAGCTGCTAGCATTCGTCAGTAGGGTGCCCATGGTCTTTGTGGTAAAAAAAGAAATATCGGTTTGATCGCTTAAAACCAGAAACGCTCATTACTCTTGGCATTTGATACTTCGTCTTACTCTGTATTCCATCGTATACGACTGATTTGGACTTCGTTAGCGGTGTGAATCGTCTGGACGAATTCTCATAGTGTTGAGGTCTTCGACTAGTGTCCCGTCGAGGGGGATCATCAATTGTTTTTTGCTTGGGCGGTCTACGCTTAGATTCCACCCTGATGAATCTATTTGTGCGGGCGAGAATATCTCCCATTTTTATGTTGGCAACTTGATCAAGTTGGTGTAAAGTTCCCCATGTCGATCGAGACCTTGCTTTAGTGAGGTCACCGCCATGTTCTCCTCTAGATCTGGAAGAGCACTCATAGCGTGAATAAAATGTCTGACATAAATTTTAAGTGACTCACCTCGCCTCTGGTAGAGGTCGATGATCGAGTGTTGCTCGCGCCTAAGCTCCTTATTGTCGACGAACCTTTTCCCGAAAACCTTTCATAAGCCTGCAAAATTATGCATGGATCGTTTAGGTGGACTGCTGAACCAGAGCATAGCGTCGTCAAGATTGAACACCATCATCATGTTACAGAATTGTTCAAGATGCCTCTTCGGGTCCCCTATTCCATCGTAGACCTCCATCCGAAAGGGGTCGAATTTCCTTGCTGATAGGGATAAAATCTCTAACAAATTACCTAAATTATTCTGAAAGAAAAAGAAAGATAGAAAGAAGAAGAAAAAATATATCGTCGTATTACTGTATCAACAATCTCCTCTATTTATATGCCTCATATCAGTTCATGGCAGTTACTAGAATAATTACTCCCACTAACTACATGTGTGTCTACATTTACATCATCGAGCCTTAATTTATGATTTAAGCGTTAGCAATTTGACTAAGTTCACTAATATAACATTCTCTGTTACTTTGACCGTCTTTGTTATAAATTGAGCTCGGCCGATGTTAATTGTGTATTAGGCCGAGCGTACTTCCTATCAACCATCTTCTGCTCGGTCACAAATCCTGCTCGGTTCTCTGTTTAGGTTGGGATGCCTACCAATTTCTCTGCTCGGTGAACTGTTTGTTTGATTAGATTTCCATCTACCAGTTGCTTTGCGGTTGGACCAGCTCTGCTTTCTTCTATAGACTTCGGTTATGCTCGAGGTCTTTATTATCCTTGCTTGCTGTTCAGATTTATGTTGCGTTCAGGGTTGCTTTATACTCTTTGATTATTGTATTATGCTCGGCTTACCTTATTATATGTATCAGATGGAGTACCCTCTCATCAAGGCACCCCCCAAGTTCATGGATTGTGTGTCATAAACGGAGAATCGATGAAGTACAAGAACAAGCCGAGCAGATTAATAGGTATTAAGAAGCGCCCATGCTAAGTGACGCATGGATGAGAGTTGTGGGTGATTTGAAAAACTTCAACGGTTTGTTGACTTATGGGTGGCATGTATCTAGGCGTGAGAACTGGCATTTTTACACCCATGAGTGGAGATCTTTGTGTTTGTTCAACATTTGTGGTCTATTTCCTTACTAGGTCGAGGTCAGTATGGCTCATTGCGTAGCTATGAGTGAGATTTACTCCTCAGCTTATTCGCGGCGAGATCGATTAGACCCATTGCGTGGTCCTCAAATAGGTTTGATAGTTTATGAGTTCGCTAATATACCGTGTACAAGGAATGAGGCTCAGTATGGCCTTTACGTAGCCCGTAGGCTTGGCCAATTAGCCCGTTCGTATTATAGACTTTATGGTCTGGGCTCAGTATGGCCCCTTCGGTAGTCCGTAGGCGTGGTCAGTGACCCGTTTGCTAATTGTAAGGATGGAGAGAAATATGCAACAAACACATAAACTAGAGAAGAAGATGACTTGACTTAAATCCTTTGTTTCGTAGAGATGGAGATCACTAGGTAGGTTTATGGAGATTATTTTGGCTTATAGCCTTTCTCTAACATTACAATGGAGATTACTTGGTTGTTAGCTCTTTCTATCATGGAGCTGTAGATTTCTTGGCCTATAGCAATTTATATCGTGGAGATGGATATTTGTTTGGCTAATAGCCTTTCCGATCATGGAGTTGGAGATTATTCGGCTAATCATAGAGAAGAAGATTAATTATTACAACTTTTTTTTTGTAGAGATGGATATTACTTGGCCTATAGTTATTTCTATTATGGAGATGGAGATCATTTAACGAAAATCAAGTGGCGAATGACTTGACAACTTTTTCATAGATCAAATTTGTTTATATTTTAATAACAAAAAGTTGCCCATGCCTCTTATTCAGTTATCACCGGTGTTGTTGTAAATCGTTAAAGTTGTGCGTCCCTTCTGGTGTGCGTGCTCTTTAATTTATTACCATTTGTTAGTGAGTATTCATATTGCTACGTGCTGTGTTGATACTGCCGCTTCATCTGTAGGTGCTTTGATTGCATATATTTGATTCGGAATTATTAGTGAGGTTACTGAAATAAATGTTCATCCTAGTGAAAGATTTCGGATGGAGGTCGCAAACAGGCCGATCGGCTAGAACCAAAGCGAGAGAACAAAGGCACCCCACTGGGACTGGGAGAGAGGAGAGCTGACCGGGGGCGGTCTCAAACGACAACACTCCGACAGGCGAAATCTCGTGCACATCATCAAATGATTCTCCATGAAGCAGTTTCAATGAAGTAGCCCATCAAAATTGTCTAAGAATGCAAAGCACAGATGAAATCAGCGTGGGAAACCAATGCGCAATCGAAGTCGGCGTTTAGAGTAATTATATAACAGAAGCAGAACCCGTCAACCTCCACAGCCTGGCCGGATGAAAGGAGCCCTACGCGACTCGCAGAGAGCGAGGAGTAAAGTCGACGGGAGGAATTCGTATTCGATGTTGGCAGTATGTACTGGTCGGTTTATGGTAGCGTTCTGATGTGTTCAATCGAAATCGAGGTAGAAGCATGCTTTATTAATCCTCTAGTCGAGCCGCTTGGAGACCGAGAAGGATTGTGGCCTGGGAGTGGAGTAGGTAGGAAAAACGAGTAGGCGAAAAGTATCAGATAGAAGCTGTTTAGTAATCGTTTGTAGTAGACTACGTTGGATGCAGATGTGGTGGTCTTCAGTATATTCTATCTACACTGTGGCCTTCACTATATTCTATCTACGATGGGGTTGATGGTAGCCTGTGACGTCTGGAAGGTGACGGTGATCCTCGATGCCAAAGAGACATTAGCGATCTATGATGAAAAGGAGAGCACATTCTTCACGGAGATTGATATCTGTAAAGCCGCACTTTGATATCTGATTCCTTACAGCGACCTGCATGAGATTCTCGACCACACTTGGCAATAAATCGAAGAGAATCTGCTAGAGTAAAGCTGAGAAGGTGGTTGTATGGGAAACCCTAGCATTTGAAGGCAGATGAACGAAAGCTGAACCCGAGCATTTGAAGGCAGATAACATGAACCCAATTACAATTATATGCGACTTTGTGTATACATCAGATATACAAACATAGTATGGTGTGCATCTAAACATAAGTAATATTGTGAAGGCCATCATTGTATTGCGTTGTTCATAAACGTACATGTAAAATATAATGTGTATATTATTTAGTTGTAGTAGTATACACACAATATGCAATTCGAAGGAAATGGGCTATTTGGTTACTAACACTCCAGCCAAATCTCAGTTGAACGAGGATGAGTAAAGGGATTAGTGTCTACAATTCAGTAATATTACCATAAATGTGCTTATTGACGTATAATATAACGTATGACTTAGTCATATATAGCTTTAATCTAGTTATAGTATGTACGTCACTATTTAGTATATGTGTTGCACAGTACTGCAAAATTCATCGATCATAAAAGATTAGGCAATATACTATAATTACTTTATAAATACGCAGATAACACAAATACGTGACTTAAACCGAATATACTATCATTATATCAATATAATAACCAAATTCTAGCCAAAATAATAGATTAAAAAATTAGTTTGACCGAAGAAATGTCGAATGCTTATGAATGGGATCTTGGAAGAGTATAAGGCCATCTCTAACCCTCGGTCTCGGTCTAGACCGAGGGTTGAAAATGGTTTCTAACCGTGGGTTTCGGTCTCTAAAACGGAAGATCGAATTACTATTCCGGTTCGATCTCGGGCTTTGGCGAGTTCGGTCTCGAGACCAAAAGAAAAAGAAACTGGTTGGTAAAAGAAGAGAGAGAAAGTGACTATCGGTCACAAGAGGAGATAAAAAACAAGAAAGGGAAAAGAGGAGGGGAAAGTGATGAAATAATTTAAGTGAATGTTATGTATAATTGATGGTATTGAATCATTAGATTAAATTGTAACCTTATAAAATAAAATTTTATTTTTAATAAAAACTTAAAATTAATTTATAAATTTAATTTAATTTATAATATATTTAATTTATTTATAGATAATGTTAATTGTGTTCATTTATAATAAAAACTTAATTCACAAATTGCAGAAAGAAAATATATATGTATTAATTTTTTCGAAAATAAATTATCAAAAAAAAATAGCAACCGAAATTTAAAAACACATATTCAAAATAAATAAAAATACAAGAAAACACAAATAAAAAAAGAAACAATTACGAGAAGTTACATAGAGAAATTATTGAAATTTGGAACTTACACTTGTTCCACCATTTCCATAATTGGTTTCGTCGTTAAATGAAGGTCGATATGTAACGCGCTCGCTGCGTTCACGTATAGTTTTCTTTTTGTGGTCCAAAATCGTATCGAGTGCGGAGTCATATTGGTGGTATCGACATTCATGATGTTACAATCACAACTATCTTTCATATATTCTATCTTAGTCCGATTAAGATCATTCGCCTCTTTGAAGAGTGCGTTAGCTTCAGCTTGCATTGCTAGAATCTTATCCAAGCCTATTAATATTAGTAGTGGGTGGATCGGTATCAACTCTGAGATCACACTAAGGTTGTGATTCCGTAAACTGTTCTTCAGAATCCGTATCAATAGGACGAGACTGGTTGGTTTGAGAAGTATGATAATTTGATGTTGTCGATTGAACCATCACAGAATCCTTTAAAATTTCCCAACAATGATAAAATTAAAATTGTTATCCATTGGCAAGATTGGAATATAAGTCTAGTTTGAGAATTTCCTAAATGAAAAATAATAAATAAATTAGTTAATATTAATATATATACACGAACATTAACAATTGTTAAATGTTGAAATAATTTGTAATAGAAATACTTACTTGATCCACTATGTAAGTTCCTCTAAGCGGTGTTCTTTCAACTTGCTTGATTGCTTGGTTCCATTTATTAACCGAACGAAAAATATGTTTTTTCCGACGATTGCTAATACTTTCTTCTGTTCGTTATACATGGTTGAAGTTGTTATCAACATCTCCTAAATATTGATACATTGAATCTTTAATTTATTTCCAAAAATGACTTTCGGTTTGTTGCTCTCCTACACTTGGATCTTCAGAAATTTTTCTATACGCTTTGCATAGAGCTATGTCTTCGTTCGATGTCCATTTTTTACATTTGTTTTGGTAGAAAAGAGAAGGTTTTTTAGTGAGAGACTATTATTTTCCTTTGAGATAAATGTTTCTGAAATGTTATGAATTAGTTTGGTTCCAACCTTGTATATTTGTACCATTTAAGATAAAAAAGACACCCACTAACTTCCACCCATCTATCCAAACTTTATTTCTTATTTGAAAAAAAGTTTACTCAATTGTCTACAAAATAATAAAGACACCCACTAACATCCACCCATCTATCCAAACTTTATTTCTGATTTGACAAAAAGCTGACTCAATTATCTTCAACATAATAAAGACACCCACTAACTTCCACCCATCTATCCAAACTTTATTTCTGATTTGACAAAAAACTTACTCAATTATCTTCAAGATAATAAAGAACCCACTAACTTTCACCCGTCTATCAAACTTTATTTCTGATTTGACAAAAAGCTTACTCAATTATCTTCTAGATAATAAAGACACCCACTAACTTCCACCCATCTATCTAAACTTTATTTCTGATTTGACAAAAAACTTACTAAATTATCTTCAATATAAAAAATACACCCACTAACTTCAACTCACCCACAAATTTTCTATAAATACATGGAATCATTAACTCGTTTCAATTCAAAACACTTGTCATAACTTTTCCAATTCGAAACACTTCTCACAACCCTTTTTCCAATTCAAATCACTTCTCGTAACATTTTCCAATTCTAAATCTTTATACAACTTTTTCCAATTCGAAACACTTCTCACAACTTCTTCCAATTCAAAACACTTCTCTGGTATTTTTTCAACAAAATATGTTTCAATAAACCAAATTTTTCTCATATATTTTCGGAATGGGAAACAGATTTCAAACAGTCTTAGAGTGATATTCAAAATTTTGTTAACCTCAGTAACTTAGTTTGAAGTCAGAGTATAACATATCTTGTAGAAATGTATACAGAAACTGGTATGGGAAATTCTAGCGGTGAAACTTCAAAAGCTCGTGGCTCTGTGAATGGTCGTAAGTACAAACGCCATAACCGTGAAGGTGGGCATGCAAAACTAATGGCAGATTATTTTATTGAGAATCCAACATTCTCCGATGATGATTTTAGAAAGCGTTATCGTATGCATCGTAGATTATTTTTACGTGTTATTGAAGATATTCAACAAGTAAATTCATACTTTCAAGGAGGTCTAGATGCCACTAGACGCAACAAGTTTACCCACATCAGAAAGTTACTGTTGCTTTACGTATGTTGGCTTATGCAATGCCCGCGGATAGCTTGGATGAAACATTTCATATGGTGAACAAACTGTTATAGATACTCTAAACGAGTTTTGTGCAACTGTAATAACTTTATACAAAACAGAGTACTTACGTGGACGAACGACACAAGATTTACGTCGTCTACTCGCTAAAGCTGAACGTCGGGGATTTCCAAGTATGATCGGTTCACTTGATTGTATGCATTGGACTTGGAAAAACTGTCCAACTGGTTGGCAAGGAGCATACACTAGTAGGTCCAAAAAACCAACTATTGTGTTAGAAGCAGTTGCTTCTCATGATACATGGATATTGCATGCATTTTTTGGTATTCCAAGAGCTCAAAATGATGTGACCGTTCTTAATCGTTCACCGTTGTTTGATGATTTAATTAACGTGAATACTCCTACCATAGCTTATGTTGTAAATGGTCATGAGCATAATATTACGTACTATCTTGCGGATGGTATGTATCCAAAATGGGGAACACTTATCCAAGCTATTCGATCACCGATTAAACTTCAAGAGAAATTATTCTCTAAAATACAAGAATCATATCGTAAGGACGTTGAAAGAGCGTTTGGTATTTTACAAGCTCAGTTTTTCATAATAAAAAACCCTGGCCGCGGATAGAGTACAAAACATCTTTCTAATATCATGATTACATGTGTGATATTACATAACATGATTGTGGAAAACGAACGTGAGGATTATGCAGAAGAAGATTATGACGAAGATGAAACTGATCCCGCCATACCTCGTAGAGTACGAGCATGTATATATGAATGTTGTAATGTGGTTATGGACAATAGGAGTGGAAATATTTCACTTGCGGACTATATGATTCGCTATCGGTTAATCTGCAGTGAAAGATTAAACAAACGACTCCAAGATGATCTTGTCAAACATGTGTGGTCCGAACGTGGTCGATATGAGTAGTATTATATGTTGTTTAAGTAAGTTTTTTTTCTTTAAAGTTTTTTCCAATGTTGTTTTAGTGATATGTTTTTAATTTAAGCTTTTGCAGTGTTGTTTTAAGTGAATTTTTTTTAATTTAAGATTGTAGTATGATGTGTAGGTTTGATGTTATTTAATTCAAGTTTCTACTTCTTTTTCATTCGGATTCTATTTTTTTATTAGACGTTTTTGCACTTGTATTTTTAACAATTGTTAAATGTGTTAAAAATCTGGATACATAAATATTAACTCGATAATACAACATAACATAAAACAAATACGATAAATTAAAGGACGCAACTGAACATAAACTCACAAACTGAACATAAACAAATATAATCTCCAACATTACTCAAAGGAACATAAAACAACGGATAACACATATAAGAGTAGACTCCTTACATATAAAATTAAAGGAAATGCGGATGTTCCACCTTACATCCAGCGAGGTCCAACTCAATATCGTGAAGTATATGTTCTTTAATTAAATCATTAAACCCCATACCAAGTACATTATGCACCTCTTGTCTCACATCGTACGAGAGGTCACAAACTCGAATATTCAGAATCTAGAAAAGATATTGTAACCTGATAGATACATAAGTAAACATTAAAGACAAACTAAAGAACACTGAACTAATATAACACAACATTAAACGTGAATGTAAAACAAATACAAAGCACTAAAAGGAGCATAAAACAAATACAATAAAATGAAATGATCAAATGAACATAAAATAACAGAAAGTTTAGTCAAATTCATATCATTCGTCAAAAGTGAAACTCCTCGATGCTTCCTCTTTTTCAACGATTTGTTCCTTTACATAACGTAGCATATCTTTTGTCAATAAATCATTTTTACCCAAAAGGATTGAGTTATACGCCTCGTTTTGGATTTCATATGGGAAGTCGGACACATGATACATTGGTTTGCTTTTAAGATAAGTGTACCTTGTAGATACTTCTTCACGAGTGCGTGGAGACGACGTCGGTTTTCGTCCTATATCCCCGTACATATGTACCCGTACATGTAGTACATTGTACATAACACTTCATTGATAAAACCATCAGTAGTATCATCCGACCTCGTTATCTTCACATGCTTGACGGCTTGGAGGAGATAAAAGTCTTCTCTGGCACACCATTCCATATCGGACCAAAGTATGAGTTTTTGATAGACTATATATATGTAGATTGAGGGTGTGTTGAGAGTTATGTAGTTGGGGACCTTTATATACATATGAAGGGAATGGGCGGGTAACATTTTGGCGGCACTTATTAGTGGCGGGTAACATTATGGCCAGACGTATTATTAGCGGGTAAC
Organism: Limnanthes douglasii subsp. nivea; assembly: GCA_036936605.1. Taxonomy (NCBI): domain Eukaryota; kingdom Viridiplantae; phylum Streptophyta; class Magnoliopsida; order Brassicales; family Limnanthaceae; genus Limnanthes; species Limnanthes douglasii. The sequence continues at coordinate 182,749,985 of JAUPFV010000001.1, read as the reverse complement.
ATATGGCATTGGTCTAAATATTATAGGCGGGACTTATTAGGTAAGTGCGTTTAACCAATTGTTAATTGTTACAATTGTATGTGAATTTTTCACATCTGACCTTCTCGGTCTTTTCAAGATAATTATTGTATATTATCGTTAACGCGACTGGTGATACGTCATCCCGTAGTGATTTGAAAGGTTTAAAATTTTAGAATTTATAAATAAGGCAACGTTTACTTAACTTCATATACTCTTTTATAGATCGAAAATGGACTAACATAATAAATTATTAGATTAGATTTAAAAGTCATAGATTCATTACAAACTTAATTTTTTTTAAATAAACAATGTCTTAAATTTTTTACATTTACGAAATGTTTATCATCCACGAACAATTCTATAACATATACATTAATTTATCTTAAATGAGAATTAAACAAATAAATTTATAACATAAATTTAAAATAAATAATATTGTAAAAAAATATTAAAAAATTAATGTTAAATATTAATTAATAATATAGGTTATATTATTTATTATAAAATTAGTAAATGTAAATTGAGAGAGTAAAAGATAGTGCAATTGTTTGGATTGAATTGTTTATATTAAAGGTCTAAGTAACGGTTAGAAGCTGTGGTAAGTTTGTAAATAAATAGTGGCCTCTAGGGTGGGGCAGTTCTCGAGAGAAATGGAGACCTACTATTAGAGATGGCCTAATTGGTACATAATTATGAGATTAATAGTGAGGCTTTTACTTTCCGAAGAGACAACCATATTCGAAGTGCTACGTTCTCTAAACACACTATATTATTTGAAAACTTACGTTATCTAAACGCATTATATTATTCGAAGTGTTAGGCTCTCTAAACACACTATATTATTCAAAATGCTACGTTCTCTAAACGCACTATATTATTCAAAGTGCTACATTCTCTAAACACACTATATTTTTTGAAGTGTTACGTTTCTATAAATGCAATATTTGTGTTTACAAGTTTTATGTGACATGTGTTTTCATATAAAAGAAAATTTAAGTTTAGATTTGAAATGTGTTGCATTTCGAGTTGAACATAACTTGGTTTATAAAATTATAAGTTTGTTCAATAAAAACAAATAAATATAGAGGAAATAAAGTAGTGATGCATTAAGATTAATCTGATGATAAGAAAAAGGGTATTGAATGCTAAGTAAATAAACATTCATAAAAAAAGATGTCATCTTACAACAGCTAGATGACAAGCAAAAAAGAGGGAAGGACACAAAGATTATATCTCTTCGGAGTTTCCTTCAGATGAGTCTCTTTTCTCTGAGGTACTTTCTTCTGACTCCATTTCTTCGGAGGAATCATTAGGCACATGGTCAAAAGCCTCACTCGGTCGATTCTCAATGGCAATCAATTCTCAGAAGCCTGAAAGGTTAGCCTTTGGAAATCTGGCATAGATTTCACGAAGCAGATTAATAGTTTTCTGTTCTTTGACATTTTTAATGGTAGCCAGCATGTCCTTTTTACATTCGTTCTTAACAGCCCTGCACAAAAATATTTTTCTCCTCTTTGAAGTGTGTTTTAAGAGCTTCCATGTCGTGTGCTAGCTTCTTCTTTTCTTCTTCATTTTCATTAGAGATTCTTGAAGAGTGGAACATCTTTGTTTATCCTCGGAAATTATTGTGCATGTTTCGTTTTGTGCTCTTCTATTTCATTTTTACGAGAAGTGTTGAGCTTTTTTATTTCATACTCATGCATAAATATGAGGTGGTATTTGAGATTTATGATGACTATGAGGAATTATGATCTACCAGCTTTGAATTCATAAAATTGTTCCTTCACAGTTTTACCAAATATTTCTCTTATCTTCTCTATTGCACCATCTTTCTGCAGCTCCAAGGTTGGAAAATGGTTGTTGTGCAAGTGTGACCTCTTCAGATTGTTCTTCAATAGGTATGAATATTGGACCGATGTAGGACATAAGAGCATAGGTTGACGGTGGCAAAGATATTTTTCACCTAGCCAGTTTAGGAAGATGAGGTGCAGTCACCTGACCAAATTGTTCTAATTGGTCTTGACTTTTGGACGTGTAGATCCATATCTCTGTCAAGATCTTGAGGCCCTTTTGTGTTGGTAAAAATCATCAAGATCAATATGATCGTCTTCGTGGTCATTTTCTGTTGCAACTTCTCTTCAATGATCTTCCACTATGGTGACCTTATTATCAGCCTCGGAAGGAAGCATTTCCTAGAGGTTTTCTGCAGGATTCTTTTATGCTCTCCTCTTTGGTGGTGTTTTGGAAGTACTCTTCTTTTTCTTCAAAACAACAGTTTTCTTCCTCTTCGGAGAAGGCTCAACCTCCACTCCCTCTTCAATAGTAGGAAGGCTTTTTTTGCTAACTTTCTTTTTTCCTTTTTATGTGGCATCTGCTTCTCTGAGGGGCTAGCACCAGATGTGCTAGCTGCCTTTTTATTATTTTTCTGTTTCTTCTTTGAAGGAAGGTGGTTGTCCGATCTATTTCTAACAGGAAGAAACACTTTGCAATTAGGTGTTAAAAGTCTTTTGACAGTCACGATAGGATTCGGTGGCTCCATCAAATTTTCATGGAGATCAACCCCCACATTGATCTTCCACAAATGGTTGTTGAGGAAGTTTATTGGCAGAAAAGCTTAGTGGAATCCATTTTCTGACTTATTTTTTGCTCAGGTGGCCAATTTTCTGAAAATGTCTTTTGCGTCCTTTTGATGAAGTTTATATCTCCTTCAAATTTCTAGATACATCACAAAAATAAATAAAAGATAAAAGCAAATTACTTAAAGCAACAACAAAAAGTGGAACGCCAAAGAAGGTTATTGTTACTCATCCAGATAAGGTTAAGTGGTAATGGGTTCTCCTTGGCTATCTTGTTTCCGTTCTCCCATGCGCTAGAAATGAAGACAAATTTTTGTTTCCAAAACTTGTCAGCCTCCAGCAAGTCATCGATAATCTTAAGGTCATCATCAAGAGTGAGATAATAGAAAGGAAGAAAATATCCCTTCAAATATTTGGTGAAGGTGATGAAGTCTTGGATAGAAAGAGGAATTTGGGCAAGTGATGTGATCCTAGATGACACAAGGAGCTTAGAACATGGAAATGTGCAAGAACCAGATGAACAACTTCAAAAAGAAGATGAGCTTGAAGTTGAAGATATTCTTATTTTACCGGCTGGTCCAACAACTCGATCAAGAGCAAAAAAATTTAACAAAGCTGTTGGAGGATTGCTTAATCAACAAGAGAATCCACGTGATCAAAAGAACAAGTATGGTGGAAAAGCTTGTCAAACCACTTTGGTCTTGATTCAAGCTAATTGATTTCAACAAATGAGAAAGTGTCTCGATTGTACTCTGTTTCCCTTGTTCAAAGTTTTGTCTCAATGGGTTTTCTTGACAAGGTTCTTAATGAGGCAATTGTTTCACTTCACCATTGCCCATTTGTTGAAATAAAAGCCCAAGGCCCATCTACACCAAAAGCCACGTCCTTGGAGGAGGGAAGGGTCTGATTTCCAGCTTATATCATTAATAGTTTGTATTTTCAATATTAAAGCATTTTTGTTTCCAAGAAAAGCCTTAATTGTTTTAGAGACATGCATTATGTTTCCAAGAACAGTCTTAATTGTGTTCAAAGCTAGTTCTTTCTCCTATAAAAACTATGTACTCAGAATTCTAATGGATAGACTATCTTTGATTCTGAAAAACACTTCTTAAGTTTTACTCTTCTCTTGTTGGTGTGTAATATCCACAAGAAAACCTGTTCTTCATTTGATGCGTCATATCCAAAGGAAAATCAATTGGAATATCAAAGGCCTTTCCATAACTTTTGTGTGACCTATCGATCCACATCCTTTGATCCTTGAATCCTTTTGGGTTCCTGGTTGCAAAGTTATCCCTATCCCATTTTAGAGTGCCAATTCTAGGAGGAGTTTATCAAGTGGTATCAGAGCAACATTCTGAAAGTTGGGTATTCTCTTTCTCATTAATTTTTCTTCATCTATTTTATATTATCAGTTTGTTTGTGAAGATTTGAGTGTTAGTGTGATGACTTCATTTTGAATCACGAAATTCTGATCTGTTTCACCCTAGTTATTATAGTTGTTTGAGATTTAAAATCGTAGAAAATCGTTTTTAGGTGCTGTTGTGAAACTTATCTCTTAATATTCTTAGGAAAACAGATTTGGATATGTTTTATGGTTTTAAATAAATTGAAGAACTTTCCAAGGACTTGTTGCTGGTGATTTGTTTTTGTTTTGTTTTGTAGAAAACGATGGCTAATTCAAATGATGCAGAAAACAGTAATTTCAATAACAACAAGCTTCTAATTGAAGCTATGACAAAGTTGATAGACACCAAGATAGATGTCTTTCACGAAGAGCTTCAATCAAACACTAACAACGAGCGGAACCGTTCACGAAAAACCAGTTCAAGAAGAAACCATGAACTACCTGAACAATTCAGAAATGAAGCCGCTGATGAATATTATGAACGCATGAGCAATTCGTCTCGAAACAGCCATAGAAGGCACCATAGACGTACAAGAGAGGGCAACGAACGTATGCGTGACAATCTTGGAGGTCTCAAGATTAAGATTCCACCATTCCATGGAAAAAACGATCCAGATGCCTATTTGGAATTGGGAAAAGAAGATTGAACTCGTTTTCAACGTTCAACACTACACGGAGACCAATCGAGTAAGAATTGTTGCTACTGAATTTTATGATTATGCTCTTAGTTGGTGGGATAAACTAGTTACCTCAAGAAGGCGTAATGGGGAACATCCTATAGATCATGGGCAGAAATGAAAGCCATTATGCGGAAGAGGTTTGTTCCAAGTCATTACCACTGTAAGCTGCATCTAAAGCTGAGGAGATTAACACAAGGAAGCCGATCTGTTGAAGAGTATTATCAAGAAATGGAGACCTTAATGTTGCGAGCTGATATTTCAGAAGATAGAGAGGCAACAATGTCAAGGTTTCTTGGGGGTTTAAATAGAGAAATTCAAGACAGATTGGAAACTCAGTATTATGTTGAACTAGAAGAGATGCTACACAAAGCTTTGCTATTTGAACAACAAGTTGAAAGAAAGAACTCCTCAAGATCAAGTTACGGTTCAGGGGCAGTAACAATTAAGCCAAGTTATTCAAAAGATGAGAAGACCAATTATCAGAAAGGAAGCTATGTAGAGGTGAACCAAAAATCTGGAACACCATTGTCTATTGATAACAAGGGCAAACCTAAAGAGGTTGCAATCAGAATTCGTGATGTTAAGTGTTTCAAGTGCATAGGGATGGGGCATTATGCTAATGAGTGTTCTAATAAGAAGATTATGAATATTCTAGATAATGGAGAAATAATTTCAGAGGAAGAAGAAACTGTCTCTGATTCTTCCGAAGAACACTTAGAGCGACCTGCTAAAGGAGATTTATTGGTAGCCAGAAGGTCTTTAAGCGTTCAAACAAAAGAAGAAGAACAAGAGCAAAGGGAGAATCTGTTCCATACTAGGTGTCTTGTTCAAGGGAAAGTTTGTAGCCTTATTATCGATGGAGGCAGTTGTACCAATGTGGCAAGTGAATCTGTGGTAAAGAAGCTTGGTTTAAAAACGAAAAAAGCATCCAGCACCTTACAAGCTTGAATGGCTTAACGACAATGGAGAAATGAAAGTTAGCCACCAAGTAGAAGTTGCCTTAGCCATTGGTAAGTACGAAGATGAAGTTTTATGTGATGTTCAACCAATGGAGGCTAGTCACATACTGTTAGGAAGGCCATGGCAATCTGATCGAAAGGTAATCCATGATGGATTCACTAATCGCCATACATTTGAGTTTCAAGAAAGGAAAACCACTCTAGTTCCCATAACTCCACGAGAAGTTTACCAAGATCAAAAGCATATGCAGAACAAGGAAAGTCGGGTAACTAAACATTCGAATTTCTATGCAAAATCTGGCGAGGTTAAGAAAGCATTATTCTCTAAGCAACCTATGTTACTTTTTGTGTTTAAGGAAACTCTTATGAGTTTAACTAACTTGACACTGGTGTTGCCGAGTGAGATGACTTCTCTCTTGCAGGAATTTGAAGATGTATTCCCTGAAGACAATCTAAAGGGGCTTCCACCAATTAGAGGCATCGAACACCAAATAGATTTTGTACCTGGAGCCTCCCTTCCTAACAAACCTGAACTAATCCAGTGGAAACAAAAGAATTGCAAAGGCAAATCAGTGAACTGATGGAAAAATAATATATCTGTGAAAGCATGAGTCCTTGTGCGGTACCAGTTCTACTTGTGCCCAAGGAAGATGGAAGCTGGAGAATGTGTGTTGATTGCAGAGTCATCAACAACATAACAGTAAAGTATCGCAATCCTATACCTAGATTAGATGATATGTTAGATGAATTGCATGGTTCTAGCATTTTTTCTAAGATTGATCTTAAAAGTGGCTATCACCAAATTAGGATGGAAGAAGGGGATAAGTGGAAAACTGCATTATATGAATGGTTAGTAATGCCATTTGGGCTGACTAATGCACATAGTACATTCATGAGGTTAATGAATCATGTTCTAAGGGCTTATATATGACTTTTTGTTGTAGTATATTTCGATGACATCTTAATTTACAGCAAGTGCTTAGAAGAACATGCTCACCATCTGAAATTGATTTTAAGTGTACTTAGGTAGGAAAATCTCTATACTAATCTTAAGAAATGCACTTTTTGTACCGATAATCTTGTCTTTTTAGGTTTTGCTATAAGTGTAGATGGTATTAAGGTGGATGAGGAAAAGGTTAAGGCAATCTGCGAATGGCCAAGTCCAAAAACAGTTGGAGAAGTGAGAAGCTTCCACGGCCTTGCAGTATTTTATAGGCGTTTTGTCAAAGATTTCAGCACCTTAGCTGCACCACTCACTGAAATAATAAAGAAGGACGTTGGTTTCAAGTGGGAACAAGCTCAAGAAGAAGCATTTCAATCCTTAAAAGAGAAGCTTACTCATGCTCCTGCCTTGACATTACCTGATTTTCTTAAAACTTTTGAGATTGAATGATGCTTCTGGAATTGGGATTGGAGCTGTTTTGATGCATGATAAAAAGCCCATAGCTTATTTCAGTGAAAAGCTTGGAGGAGCTACTCAAAACTATCCTACTTATGACAAGGAGTTGTATGCCTTACTTCCAGCTTTGCAAACATGGCAGCATTACTTGTGGCCGAAGGAGTTTGTCATACACACTGACCATGAATCTCTCAAACACCTAAAAGGTCAGTAAAACTTAACAAAAGACATGCAAGGTGGATAGAATTTATTGAGACATTTCCATATGTCATCAAATACAAACAAGGTAAAGAAAATATTGTTGCTGATGCATTGTCCCGAATGTATGCCTTAATCACTACTCTTGAAGCTAAGATTTTAGGATTTGATCATCTTAAGAGTTTATATGAAAATGATTCTGATTTTGGAAAGATGTATCATGCATGTGAAAAGTTTGCTTCAGGGCGGTTCTATAGGCATGAAGGATTCTTATTCTTTGATAAACGTTTATGTGTGCCTAATTGTTCCATGAGAGATTTACTTGTTAGAGAAGCCCATGGAGGAGGCTTAATGGGACATTTTGGAATAGCTAAAACTCTCAAGGTAATGCTGGAATACTTCCATTGGCCACATATGAGGAGGGATGTTAAAAGAATCTGTTACAGATGTGCTACTTGCAAACAAGCCAAATCTAAGGTTTAATCCCACGGTTTGTATACTCCTTTACCTATTCCTACGCATCCTTGGAATGATATATCTATGGACTTTGTACTTGGATTGCCTAGGACTAGAACTGGTAAGGATTCCATTTTTGTGGTTGTTGATAGATTCTCTAAAATGGCACACTTTGTTGCTTGTCACAAAACTGATGATGCGTTGTACATTGCTAATCTGTTCTTTAAAGAGATAGTTCGTTTGTATGGCATGCCTAGGACGATAGTTTCAGATAGGGACACTAAGTTTCTAAGTTACTTTTGGAAAACTTTGTGGTCTAAGTTAGGGACTAAGCTTTTATTTTCTACTACCTGTCACCCACAAACTGATGGACAAACAGAAGTAGTAAATAGGACTTTGTCCACTCTTCTACGTGCATTAATTAAAAAAAACTTGAAAACTTGGGAAGAATGTTTGCCGCATGTTGAATTTGCATACAATCATTCTATGCATTCTGCTTCTAAGTACTCTCCTTTTCAAATGTTTTATGGATTTAACCCAATATCTCCTTTGGATCTAATTCCTTTGCCTTTGAGTGAAAGAAGTAGCATAGATGGGAAAAAGAAAGCTGAACTTGTAAAACAGATCCATGATGATGCAAGGAAAAACATAGAAAAGAAAACTGAGCAATATGTCAAACAAGCAAACAAGGGAAGACGTGAGAAAGTTTTTGAGGTTGGAGATCAAGTATGGGTGCACTTAAGAAAGGAAAGATTTCCAGAAGAGAGGAAGTCAAAATTGATGCATAGAATTGATGGACCATTTGAAGTAACAAAAAAGATCAACAATAATGCGTATCAACTTGACCTACGAGGTAAGTATAAAGTGACTTCTACCTTTAATGTTTCTGATTTGGTTCCTTTTATCGCAGATGAAATGGATTTGAGGTCAAATCCTTTTCAAGTGGGAGAGAATGATGTGATCCTAGATGACACAAGGAGCTTAGAACATGGAAATGTGCAAGAACCAGATGAAAAACTTGAAAAAGAAGATGAACTTGAAGTTGAAGATATTCTTATTTTACCGGCTGGTCCAACAACTCGATCAAGAGCAAAACAATTTAACAAAGCTGCTGGACGATTGCTTAATTAACTAGAGAATCCACGTGATCAAAACAGCAAGTATGGTGGAAAAGCTTGTCAAAATGAGAAAGTGTCTCGGTTGTACTCTTTTTCCCTTGTTCAAGTTTTGTCCCAATGGGTTTTCTTGACAAGGTTTTTAATGAGGCAGTTGTTTCACTTCACCATTGCCCATTTGTTGAAATAAAAGCCCAAGGCCCATCTACACCAAAATCCACGTCCTTGGAGGAGGGAAGGGTCTGATTTCCAGCTTATATCATTAATACTTTGTATTTTCAATATTAAAGCATTTTGTTTCAAAGAAAAGGCTTAATTGTTTTAGAGGCATGCATTATGTTTCCAAGAACAGCCTTAATTGTGTTCAAGGCTAGTTCTTTCTCCTATAAAAACTATGTACTCAGAATTCTAATGGGTAGACTATCTTTGATTCTGAAAAAAACTTCTTAAGTTTTACTCTTCTCCTGTTGGTGTGTAATATCCACAAGAAAACCTGTTCTTCATTTGGTGCGTCATATCCAAAGGAAGATCAGTTGGAATATCAAAGGCCTTTCCACAACCTTTGTGTGACCTATCGATCTACAACCTTTGATCCTTGAATCCTTTTGGGTTCCTGGTTGCAAAGTTATCCCTATCCCATTTCAAAGTGCCGATTCTAGGAGGAGTTTATCAGCAAGTCCGAAGGCTATAATCACTGATAAGAGGGTGAACCACTGGTTGGGTGTTTCTTGTGTAGGGAAAAAGTCTAGAAGCTCGAAGTACTCCACTATCATTGGATCCAACGGAAATTGAATCATTTAGTTGATGATCTCAGGATAGATCACCAACTCATCTTTTCCACACTAAAGTGGAGTCTCTCCCTCTTTTGGAAATCGAAGTGTGATGTTATTTGGCATTACCCATCATTTTTTCAGAGAATTAGCTTGGGACTCCGGGGAGTAGATATATGGCATATTTTTAGTGCTAGAATGTATTCTAGGAGGAATGGCTTCAAATTTACACCTATTGAAGCAAGTAGTTTCTCGGGATCTTCAATAGGATATTTATTTTTCCTTTCTCTTATCCTCGGTGCTGTTGTTTTTTAAGCACACTTAACCATTTCACAGTCAGTTTTTTTTAGGTTTCATCCTCTGTATCAGCTTTGGTGTCTTTCAAAGCGTCATCCTCAGTGTTAACTTCTTCCTCGGAATCAGCTTCAGTGTCTTTCAAAGCGTCATCCTCAGTGTCTACTTCTTCCTCGGAATCAGCTTCTTCCTCGGAAGCTTCATCTATAAATGAGGTGGGTTGGAAGTTGAGGTTCGTTACATTTGCTCTTTATTTGAGGGATTTTGTTGAGATTTTGTAATTGTCTCAACAACTTCCCTTAGCGGAGGAGAAGATAATGAAGGGTTGGTTGCAATGTTTTGGGTAGCAGAGGGTGAAGTCTTGTCAGCATCGTCTCTCATAACTATAAAAGTTCTCTTTTTGGGAAGGCTTTGGGAGAGGCAAGCTTTTAACTGGACTTGAGGAGTCTTTTTACGCAGTTGTCGAGGAGAATCAAAATTGAGAGGAGATGAAGTTTTCTCTGATCTTCTTGAAGTAGATGTGGTTAGGGTTACTTTACGGTTAATTCGATAAGTGGGTATTTTAGAAGAGATTCGAAGTGGTGACTTAGGCGGTAATGGTGAAGTTCGAGGCAAATTTGGTGATTAGTTTTTTCCCGGGATGGATGAATTTGGAAACACATGAGAAGTTAGATTTTGATCGAAATTACCATAGTGTATTATTTCAGTGGAGAAATGAGGAGTGTTTCTTAATCAATCCAACTGCTCTATATTCTTTATCCCTTTCACTAATACAGAAGTAATCTTAAGCACCAAAAAAGGGTTTCTTTTTTTTCTGGGGATATTAGTGTTCTGGGTTTTTCGGGTTTTTGTTTTTTGGTTTTTGGATGTTTTCTCATCTACTGACTTGAAAGTTGGATGGTGAATTTCTGTTTTCCGGTGGTGGTAGCCTAGAAATTGAAGATTCAGATGAAAGTAGCCAATAAATTTCTTGTGTGAATAGACGTTCTCTCTTTAAAAATATGTTTGTGAAACAAACAATGGTTCACGAGAATATTTATAGATGGGAAAGAAAAGAAAGAGAAGTTAAAGAAGTGCAAGAGGTGGAAGGAACCATTGAGTGGAATATCAAATGGTTGCGTGAAGAGGAGAACTTGACACCTGCCACATGACATGCCTAGTGGCAGACCTAGTGCCTAGTGAATTGTTTTGGGAAATAACAAAGGATATTTCCAAGTAAAAACTTTTATAATCAGAGAATAAAACTTCATTTGTTTAGGTTCTATCCCTTATTTATATATTTTTCTCACCATTTATTGGAGGTTATTATAATATTTAATTTAACTAACTACATGTGATACTACATTTACATCATGGAACCTAAAATTTTTAGTAATCGTTAGTGGTTTGACTGGTTCCATTAAAGTAGCCCTAAACCGTTGTATTTGCCGTTTTTCTCATAGATTGGGCTCGATCGGCTTCAACGGCGGGCTAAGCCGAGCGTAATCCAATCGATCATCGTCTGCTCAACCGGGCGCCTCGCTCAGTTCTCTTTTTGGATCGAATCATCTATCTGCATCTTTGGTTGGTGAAATACTTGATCGGTCAGAGCGCCATCAATCTACCTCACAGTGGTCAGAACGACACTAATTGTTTATACAGTCCTTGGTTACGTTCGATACCCTTATCCTCTTTGCTTACTGCTTGGATTTATACTGTGTTCAGGGTCGCTTCATATTCTTCGAGTGGCTTTATCTACTCGGATACCTTCTTTCCTGGCAGACAGAGGATACTTTCTTTCCTAACTGCCAGAGGATACTCCATCATCAAGGCACCCCCCCTAGTTCATGGATTGTGCGCGGTAAGCATAGAAATCAATGAATTAAATATAACAAGATGAGTAGATGAATGTCACAATAATGAAACTGGTAGTTTATTCGAAATTTTGAACCATTCAACGACACGTGGTTGGCTCATATTTACATGTAGGAGTTGACGGTTCTGACACCTAACCGTTTTATAAAAATGGCGTTTGGGTTTCGATTAGGCGTGCTTAAGGCTTAATGTGTCTAAAAACTTTGCTTATCAGATCACACGTGGGCGTAAGTAGATTACGAATTTTTAACTTTGTTTTCATTTGTTTGTAGTATCACTCCCTTTATTATTTCTTATTTTTATCATCATTTGTTGTTGCTTCAAGGGTCTATTGCTCGAGAAAGATTTTTATTATTTTCAAACGTCACTACAGGTAGGTCAAGTTTATGTACGTATAGTTATCGTTTGCTCTGGGGAAAACCCTCTGGGTTTAGGATAAGTAAAGAGCCATTTACTCAAAGACCAAATCGAAAACCATCTACACTACGCGTGATACCTATCACGAGTCTCCTCCTCCTTTAATTTTTCTTATTTGTTGTATTGGCTCATTGCAGTCAAACAAGTGGATACAATGGCACCAAAAAGTGCAATTAAGAAGAAATTGGTGAAAACTACAGAGTCAAAATTTTAAGACACATCCTTCTTAGAAAGTTATTTCTCTCGATTTTCCCATAAATATGGATATCTGGATGATAACGGGTTAATAAGCTTTAGGGCTAGGTATGGGATTCCCAAGGATGTGATAGTGAGGGTGCCATCAGTTGGTGACTGTTTTCGATTGGGGGCTTCGATTTCCCTTGCCGTAATTAATTCGGGATTTCTTTAGTGTAATAAGTATATGACCAACCCAATTATTTGGGAATGGGTGGAGGACGCTTCTTAGTACAGTTTTGAGCTCGCGCTTGTTAGGAATTTAAATCTGTTTGGCAGATTTACTCTTAGCCATTGATGTACCGAAACTTGGCAAATCCCATTTATTCTACACCCAGTTGACCGGAATGAGGAAGATTGTTGAACTCCCTTCGTCCGATAAGAACTGGAAAAAATTGTTTGTGTTCATGTCAGGAAATTGGGAGCACGAAAAAACCATAATTAATTTTCAGTTAGAAAGAAAGTAGAAAGTGAAGTATAAGGGTCATTAATAAGTTTTATCTCGTTTTGCTGACCGATACCGACATTAATTATCCCTGAAGTTTTGGTGCAGGTGAAGGAATCCATGAGGATTGGCGCAAGAAAGGTATGTCGAAAGAATACAAGAACCCTCTGGTTCAAGTAGGTAACCTATCGAGCTCGACTTGGTTTCAGGAACCAGCTCTTCTGTTTGCGTAGGTGAACTATTTGAAAGCTGGTATGTTGCCAGTGTTATAGCTGAACATTTCAAAAGAAGGGGAGGTGGCCATGGCAGATGGTGGTGAAGTTTCGTCGGTGGAGTGCATACGGGCGCTGATGGAAAAGAGGTACCATGAACGAAATAGTACGAGGATTTGGCTATTAGTGCCTCTGACCTGGAAATTAAAAGAGGCAAAAGGTTCCACGTCAGCGCCTTGTCAATATGAAGAGGGAGGGGAGATACTTGCTATTCAAGGGCCTGATAAAGTGGATCAGCTAGAAATATGACACTGCCCCGGTTGGAAGTGACGTAGAGGAGAAAGGAGCCCGGCGCACTCGGGAAGATGAAGAAGACTCAGATGAAAAAGTGATACCCCTGCGAAAGAAGTCTCGGGTGATAGTTGATGTTGTACCTCTTGCAACAAGGAAGTTGCAGCTGGTTGATGAGGACAACGGAGATGTTGTTGGGGTGCTAAAGAAGCCGGATGATCAGTCGGTGCAGCCAACGATTAATCAGGACCGGGGGAAAAGTCCTGAGGTGGTCATTCTAGATTGAAACCAAGCAGGTGACCAGACGGGCCGGGTAGAGGATAGTGATGATGAAGGAGATGGGCAAAACAAGTGAATTCCTGAAGAGATAGCACAAAGAATAAAAGAGTTCGTGAACTCATCAAACATTCATCCTTTAGTATTCTTTGTGGATGGAGTCGGCACTGGACCCTCCTTTGTCAATATTGCTAGACTAGAGCAAATTCCAGCTAATAACAAAAGATACGGGTCAAGCAGAAGGGAAGTGCCCATAGAGGAGCTGCCACCGACCATAATCGTCATGCCTCGCCCCTCAATGCTGATGTTGGAGCAGCTCAAGTGCTGTCCAAAACTAGCATACTATGATGGTATGCTCATGAGCAACATCATGCATCGGCAAGTAAAGCTGATGATTGAGGTAAGGTAGAATATACTTAACTATAAAATTTAAAAAAACTAATCTGATGTGACATGCAGATGCATCACAACTTGGTCGTGCTATCGTATCGGTGGATGTCCAATGCTGAAATGGAAGTCATGAAGAAGTGGAATCGAAGCCTATGCTATTCGGGTCAGTGAAGATTTAGACTACCGAGCTCGTTATGGGTCTGTCAAGACATTGAAAGGCAAGGCGAACAAAGTGAGCGAGGGGCTTTGAGGGGAGATTGTTGCTCGGAAACCTTCAATGTCATCGAGAAAAAAGAGATGTAAAGAATTGCCTTTGGGTAATGCTACCCTTCTTATACAGAAGAACGTTCTGATCAAGATGAACGATGAGCTGATGTTACAAAGTGTTGGTCTGCTCGCATAGAATGTCGCGCAAGCACAAAAAGGGAAGAACAAGCTGAGTGTTTGGTTGCATTTATGTTAGAGAATGAAGACCCAAAGAGTAGGGCAGAGAATCTGAAAAAATAGATAGATATTGAGCGCGGGAAGTGAAAGAAGAAACTAGGAGTCACTTTAGACGAGAGGAAGAAGCAACTGATGGGGGTTGCAATGGATATGATAGCAAAAATCGAGAAGGAGACTGTGGCGGAGCTGCTTGCGTAGAATCCAGATATGAAGCTGGGATCGCTGTCTCATTTGGTAAAAATGTTTGTCTCTCCAAGCATGGGTGCCCCTCTAAAAACTAACCCTTTTTATGTGGAGTAAGGAGCCGGCAAAGCGTTCGTGATGGAAGCTAAGGGGGCTGGGACTCAACTAACCGATGCGGTTCCTATCGAGACCCTTCTGGGAGATCCACGAGTTGCTACCATCTCTTGAAGTATTTACCCACACGCTAATCGTTTTAAATGACTAAGTACTCGTGTTTTTTAAACTCTAAATTGTATACCTATATTAGTGTTGCATGTTTCAATTGACTGCTTTTGGGCGCAATTTTATTATTTTGTAACCAAGTACAACTTTTCTTACATGCATGGCAGGTTATAGTTTGATCAGTTCGAACTGAATGGGCGCATGCTGTAGGTATGAGTTTTATATAGTTTCCTTTGTGACATTTAAGTGTTGTGTGGAGATGTATTTATTCGTTACATTAGCTACTTGGGTTAATCCTTACAAGGTCGAGCATAGTAGAGCTCATTCGTAGCTAGGAAATGACTTATTCTTTTAGCTGAGTCGTGGCGAGGTTATAAAACCCTATTGCATGGCCTGCTATAAGCTTGGTCTGTAACCAGTTCGCTTATATACCATGTGCAAGGTATCAGACTCATTGTGGCCTTTATGTAGCCCATAGACGTGGGTCCGGTCGTGCTTATAGACACTTGGTCTAGACTCTGTATGGTCCCTTGCGTAGCCTGTAGTTATGGTTAGAGATCCGATCGTTAATGTAAGGATGGACAAAATGTAGAAATAAACACATGTAATGGTGAAAGCGATAAAATATATTAATAAGATGAATAGGATTTTGGATACCTTATAACAAAAAGCCCTCCCGCGCCATCGGGAGAGAAAAGAGCGCATCTCTACAATTACAATAATTGGCAGTATAAATTTATATGATTTATATCCCATGGGTGCTTCAGGCGCAAGCTTATACGTCTGCTAAACGATAAGCTCCAATGTGGCCTTTAGAAATAACGGTGTAAGGTTCGTCCCAATTAGGGCCTAAATTTTCAGCTACTCTGTCGCCCGCTCCCTAGAATGTCTTCTTCATTACCATGTCGCCGACTTGAAAATTGTGTGGTTTTAGCCAAGCATTGAACCGTTTTCTGCATCAACGCGTGCTTGATTATGTCGCTCTTCTGTAAGGTCCATGCTCTATCCTCGACTGGTCAGGTTGGTGTCTTCTTCATAACTCATAATCCTATCATTTGGCACAATTATTTCCGTTGGGACTACTTCTTCGCTACCATAAACGATGGCAAAGGGGGTGTCTCTAGTTGTAGCTCGAGTAGTAATTTGATATGCCCATAGGACTTTCGCCAATTTGGGAGGCCATTTGCCTTTGGCTCCTTCAAGTTTCTTTTTTAACCCTTCCAAAATTGTTATGTTGGTGAATTCGACTTTTCTGTTTTCCTGAGGGTAATACGGTGTAAAGAAATGATGCTCGATCATATACCGTTATCTATCATCAAAACACGTGGTATGCCAAACCTAGCAAGTATTTAATTGTGAATAAAGTCACATACCTCCTGGGCTTGGGTTCAGAATATGGCTTTGGATTTTACCCATTTTGTAAAGCAAGCCACCGTGATAATTAGAAATTTTCATTTGTCGCTCGCCATAGGGAACGGTGGAACGAGGTTGATGCCTCACTTGTCAAAAGGGCAAGGAATATGGACAACTTTCCTAGGATCGCTCGGTAGGTGCCAAGCATAGGCAAACTATTGGCATTAATGATATTGCTGAACCAACCGTTTCGCATCGGCCGCCAATTCTGGCCAATAATATCTGGAAAACAGAAAACACCAAACGAGGCTCCGATACCCACAGTGTGCTCCTGGTTCTCATGCGTGTAAGTCGTGCAAAACTGGTTAACTTCTGCTCGATCAAGAAATTGTAGCAATGGTCGAGTAGCATTTTTTCTATATAAGACATTTTCTAACACACAATATTTGGCGGCCATTTGTTATAGGGCTTGAGCGGTGTTCTTATCAGTTGGTAAAACGGCGGAGCTCAAATATAGTAGGTAAGGCTGCCTCCAATCGTTGGACCTGTCAATTGCATGGATGATTTCCTTCTTCTTGATGAGTTTTGTTATCCGTAATTTTTGGATGATGACCAATGGGTTCTCGCCCAAGGCTGCAGCCTTTGCTAGCGCATCTGTCGTAGACTTCTCCAATCGAGGAACTTGCTTAAATGATACATTTACAAACTTGGACTCGCACTCCTTGAGTATTTCTAAGTAGCTCATTTTTTTCGCATCATACGTGCTTTTGGCGTAGTTGATGACCAATTGCGAGTCTGAACGGATCTGCAACATACGAGGCCCACATAACAAATCCCACTTCATGCCACAAAAGATTGCCTCAAATTCATCGATATTGTTTGTAACTGGGAAATTAAATCTGATAGCCTGTTTGATTTACTCACCCGTAGGTAAACGAAGTACGACCCTTACACCACCACCGGATGTGCTTGAGGCCCCGTCGGTTTCAACCACCCATTCCATATGCTCGGTTTTGGTAGCCTCCCCTTCTAGAGGAGATATTCCTCTGGATGAGGAGAACTCGGCTATGAATTCTGGCCAATCATATTCTCTAAGCTTGATGCTCCACTTTGTTAATCGACCTGATGCATTAGATTTTTGCAGCACGACTTTAAGGGGGGGGGGGGGGTTGTTCGCACGCAAATCGTGTGTCCTTGAAAGTAAGGGCGCATTTTTTAAACAGCTGTGACCAATCCCAACTCAAGTTTTTCGAGGTTGAGGTACCTTGTTTCGACCACGACAAAGGTTTTGCTCGAGTAATAGATAGGTAGTTGTATTATGCTTGCTTCATGTACTAGAACTGCAACTAACCGAAAAGGGAGAAACTCATAAGTATAAAAATAACGGCTCGTCGGTCAAGGGTGTAGATAGGATTGTTGGCGAGGTAATGTAACGTTTTAACTCACTGAATGCCTTGTCGCATTCCTCCGTCCAATCGAACTTCTTCGCTCCCTGGAGAATCTCAAAGAATGGGTGACTTTTATCTGAGGATCGATAGATGAAGCGTGATAATGCGTTGAGGCATCTTGTAAGGCATTGTACTTCCTTGACGGTTCGTGGAGGTGTCATTTGTATAATTGGCTCCAATTCGGCGGGTGCGGCCTCGATACATCTTTGGATAACCACATAGCCTCAGGTTGAGTTGTAAATTGAACTTGCACAATAAGTTGAATGCGATTTGGAGCACTTTGAGTTTTTTTCCCCTTTGCATGTTTTCAAAATCATGACGTCAATATATGCTTCCATGTGCTTCCACAAATGGTCGCTAAAAATATGATTAATTAAGCGTTGATATGTGGATCACGCATTCTTCAACCCAAACGGCATACCGTGTAACAATACAAGTCACGTTCGGTTTGGAAATCCATGTGTTATTCGTCGGACGGATTGACTCGTTTGTACCCTGAGTCTGCATCCATAAATGATAGGTACTCACATCCTGATATGGAGTCTACGAGCTGGTCATTGCGGGGCAAGGGAAAAGCACCTTTGGGTCAGGCTTGGTTGAGGTCGGTGAAGTCGACGCACATGCGTCATTGCCCCCCTTTCTAATTAACTAGGACTGGGTTTTCCATCCAAACCAGATACTTGGCCCACCTGATGCTCCCTAGTCTAGATAGCTTCGTTACTTCGGCCAGTATAGCTTCATGCTTCTCGATAGAGAAAGATCGCCACATTTGTCGTACTGGTTTCGAGCATGAATCGATTGCCAATTCATGACACATAACTGAAGGATCAACACCTGAAACGTCGCTTGCCTCCACACAAACACATCCAAATTTCTTGTTAATAACTCAATCAAATATTCTTGAAAATAAAAGATAATTTATTACTCGATCGTAGCATGCGGCCCCCTGCTATCGCCTTTTCCACCGATTCCGAAGATTGTCTTCAGACTGTTTTGAATCGTTCAGGCAAAGGGTGGCACCGATTCCTTCCCCGTGAACCCCCTCGCCGGTAAGTT
The DNA here is from genome assembly GCA_036936605.1 of Limnanthes douglasii subsp. nivea. Taxonomy (NCBI): domain Eukaryota; kingdom Viridiplantae; phylum Streptophyta; class Magnoliopsida; order Brassicales; family Limnanthaceae; genus Limnanthes; species Limnanthes douglasii. Next base: position 182,731,287 of record JAUPFV010000001.1, on the reverse strand, counting down.
TCTATCTAAGTCGTTTGGTAGGGTTGACGGTGACTGCATAGCATGTCTTCGTCTTACGTTGGCATCTTCGAATAATACCGACCATGCTTCCAACCTGGTACTTTATACATTGTCTGAAAGTACGTGGAGTCGGCTCTATCCTGTGCAACCAAGGTCGACCAATGATCGCGTGATATGGATTGGGCGCATCTGAGATCATGAACAGTGTTTTAGCTACTGCATAGTGACACCATAACCGACTTTGAGCATCAGTTTTACTTCCCCCGCGCACTCAGATGGTTTACCCTCATACCGACCAAGGTTCGCTGAGTGGGCTTGTAGGGTGGAACGTTCTACATTCGATCGTAACTATCCTTGAAAATGATGTTGGCCGAACTTCCCTTATCAACCAGTACTCGGGTGACCGTGATGTGTCCAATGTCCAGATGTATTGTCAATGCATCCTCGTGGGGCGGGCAGACACCCCTTAGGTCATCATCGTTGAATGTTAGGTCTGTCACAGGGTCTCGATAATTTCGGTAGGACGTGGCTTCAAATTCATACACGTCAAGATCAGTCCGCGTCATTATACCAGAAGTTATTCCTTGCGAGACTGCCAAATTTCCCCCTACAATGGTGAAAATGGATGGGCTACTATCTTGTCTTGCCAAAAATACATTACTGGCAACCTCGCATCCTTCTCCATTGATGGGGATGGGTGATAACATGGCGCTGCCGTCTATTATAGTTTAGTGTCCCCCTACGATGGCGAGCATCCACTGTTGCTTACCAGTGTCGACTTGCTCCTCATTACCTCGTTTGTCTTGGATAGCAGGGCGCGCATCATCCCGTCGAGCAAGCTGGGGACATTAATCCTGCTGCTTGATAAATTGTACGAGCTCGTCGTAATCTATACGTCATTGAATCTCTTCCTGAAGCTGCTAGCATTCGTCAGTATGATGCCCATGGTCGTTGTGGTAAAAAAAGATATATCGGTTTGATCGCTTAAAACCAGAAGCGCTCATTACTCTTGGCATTTGATACTTCGTCTTACTCTTTATTCTATCGTATACGATTGATTTGGACTTCATTAGCGGCATTAATCGTCTGGACGGATTCTCATAGTGTTGAGGTCATCGACTAGTGTCCCGTCGAGGGGGATCATCAATTGTTTTTTTTATCTTGGGCGGTCTACTCTTAGATTCCACCCTAATAAATCTATTTGTGCGGGCGAGAATATCTTCAATTTTTATGTTGGAAACTTGATCAAGTTGGTGTAAAGTTCCCCATGTCGATCGAGACCTTGCTTTAGTGAGGTCACCGCCATGTTCTCCTCTAGATCTGGAAGAGCACTCATAGCGTGAATAAAATGTCTGACATAAATTGTAAGTGACTCACCTCGCCTCTGGTAGAGGTCGATGATCGAGTGTCGCTCGCGCCTAAGCTCCTTATTGTCGACGAACCTTTTCCCGAAAACCTTTCATAAGCCTGCAAAATTATGCATGGATCGTTTAGGTGGACTGCTGAACCAGAGCATAGCATCGTCAGGATTGAACGTCATCATCATGTTACAGAATTGTTCAAGATGCCTCTTCGGGTCCCCTATTCCATCGTAGACCTTCATCCGAAAGGGGTCGAATTTCCTTGCTGATAGGGATATAATCTCTAACAAATTACCTAAATTATTCTGAAAGAAAAAAGAAAGATAGAAAGAAGAAGAAAAAATATGCCGTCGTATTACTGTATCCACAATCTCCTCTATTTATATACCTCATATCAGTTCATGGCAGTTACTAGAATAATTACTCCCACTAACTACATGTGTGACTACATTTACATCATGGAGCCTTAATTTGACATTCCCCGTTACTTTGACCGTCTTTGTTATTAATTGAGCTCGGTCGATGTTAATTGTGTATTAGGCCGAGCGTACTTCCTATCAACCATTTTCTGCTCGGTCACAAATCCTGCTCGGTTCTCTGTTTAGGTTGGGATGCCTACCAACTTCTCTGCTCGGTGAACTGTTTGTTTGATTAGATTTCCATCTACCAGTCGCTTTGCGTTTGGACCAGCTCTACTTTCTTCTATAGACTTCGGTTATGTTAGAGGTCTTTATTGTCCTTGCTTGCGGCTCAGATTTATGTTGCGTTCAGGGTTGCTTTATACTCTTTGATTATTGTATTATGCTCGGCTTGCCTTATTATGTATCAGATGGAGTACCCCCTCATCAAGGCACCCCCAAGTTCATGGATTGTGTGTGATAAACGGAGAATCGATGAAGTACAAGAACAAGGCGAACAGATTAATAGGTATTAAGAAGCGCCCATGCTAAGTGACGCATGGATGACAGTTGTGGGTGATTTGAAAAAATTCAACGGTTTGTTGACTTATGGGTGGCATGTATCTAGGCGTGAGAACTAGCATTTTTTACACCCATGAGTGGAGATCTTTGTGTTTGTTCAACATTTGTGGTCTATTTCCTTACAAGGTCGAGCTCAGTATGGCTCATTGCGTAGCTATGAGTGAGATTAACTCATCAGCTTATTCGCGGCGAGATCGATTAGACCCATTGCGTGGTCCTCAAATAGGTTTGATAGTTTATCAATTCGCTAATATACCGTGTACAAGGAATGAGGCTCAGTATGGCCTTTACGTAGCCCGTAGGCGTGGCCAATTAGCCCGTTCGTATTATAGTCTTTATGGTTTGGGCTCAGTATGGCCCCTTGCGTAGCCCGTAGGCGTGGTCAGTGACCCGTTTGCTAATAGTAAGGATGGAGAGAAGTATGCAACAAATACATAAACTAGAGATGAAGATGACTTGACTTAAATCCTTTGTTTCGTAGAGATGGAGATCACTAGGTAGGTTTATGGAGATTATTTTGGCTTATAGCCTTTCTCTAACATTACAATGGAGATTACTTGGTTGTTAGCTCTTTCTATCATGGAGCTGTAGATTTCTTGGCCTATAGCAATTTATATCGTGGATATGGATATTTGTTTGGCTAATAGGTTTTTCGATCATGGAGTTGGAGATTATTCGGCTAATCATAGAGAAGAAGATTAATTATTACAATTTTTTTTTTGTGGAGATGGATATTACTTGGCCTATAGTCATTTCTATTATAGAGATGGAGATCATTTAACGAAAATCAAGTGGCGAATGACTTGACTACTTTTTCGTAAATCGAATTTGTTTATATTTTAATAACAAAAAAATTGCCCATGCCTCTTATTCGATTATCACCGGTGTTGTTGTAAATCGTTAAAGTTGTGCGTCCCTTCTGGTGTGCGTGCCCTTTAATTTATTACCATTTGTTAGTGAGTATTCATATTGCTACGTGCTGTGTTGATACTGCCGCTTCATCTGTAGGTGCTTTGATTGCATATATTTGATTCGGAAATTGGCGCTGATATAGACCCATTATTAGTGAGGTTATTTAATAAATGTTCATCCTAGTGAAAGATTTCGGATGGAGGTCGCAAACAGGCCGATTGGCTAGAACCAAAGCGAGAGAACAAAGGCACCCCACTGCGAGAGAGGAGAGCTGACCGGGGCGGTCTCAAAACGACAACACTCCGACAGGCGAAATCTCGTGCACATCATCAAATGATTCTCCGTGAAGCAGTTTCAATGAAGTAGCCCATCAAAACTGTCTAAGAATGCAAAGCACAGATGAAATCAGCGTCCGAAACCAATGCGCAATCGAAGTCGGCGTTTAGAGTAATTATATAACAGAAACAGAACCCGTCAACCTCCACAGCCTGGCCGGATGAAAGGAGCTCTACGCGACTCGCAGAGAGCGAGTAGTAAAGTCGACGGGAGGAATTCGTATTCGATGTTGGCAGTATGTACTGGTCGGTTTATGGTAGCATTCTGATGTGTTCAATCGAAATCGAGGTAGAAGCATGCTTTATTAATCCTCTAGTCGAGCCGCTTGGAGACCGAGAAGGATTGTGGCCTGTGAGTGGAGTAGGTAGGAAAAAGGAGTAGGTGAAAAGTATCAGATAGAAGCTGTTTAGTGGTCGTTTGTAGTAGACTACGTCGAATGCAGATGTGGTGGTCTTCAGTATATTCTATCTACACTGTGGCCTTCACTACATTCTATCTACGATGGGGTTGATGGTAGCCTGTGACGTCTGGAAGGTGATGGTGATCCTCGATGCCAAAGAGACATTAGCGATCTATGATGAAAAGGAGAGCACGTTCTTCACGGAGATTGATATCTGTAAAGCCGCACTTTGATATCTGATTCCTTACAGCGACCTGCATGAGATTCTCTGTTGCATTTAATCTCAAACTTTAATTGTGTCCTTTGAGTTTGTCCGTTTCTTTTTTCCATTGTCCTTTCAGTTTGTGTTGTCTTTTTGTCTACTTAACTTTGGACTATTTAATAGTCTCTCTATTACCTAATAAATCAATCTGAGACTTGAGCATTATCCTTGTTGTCACAAAACGGTGTACATTAATCTATTTTGAGACTTGATTTGGTATCAGAGCCTGAAGGTCATGGCAGACGTATTTGTTTCACTAACGATGGAGGTGAACAAAGGAAAAGGAGGTTCGTACGGCCTGAGCTACCCAATGCTTGATAGAAGTAATTATACGGCTTGGGCTTTCAAAATGAAAGTTTATATGCAAGCGCAAGGGGTCTGAAATGCAGTAGAGCCAAAAGATCCCAATGTTGCTGTCGAAGAGAAGACATATAAGATAGCGCTAGCAATGGTGTATCAGGCAATTCCCGAAGATGTATTGCTCTCAATTGCGAACAAGGGAACAGCGAAGGACGCTTGGGATATGATAAGAACATTATGCCAACGTGCAGACAAAGCAAAGAAGGCACTGATTCAGACCCTAAAATCTGAATTCGAAATGCTGAATATGGGTGACGATGAAAAATGTAAAGATTTTCACATGAGAATGAATAGCCTCGTTACAAATATTCGAGCTTTGGGGGAAACGATGGAAGAATCATACGTCGTAAAGAAACTTCTGCGTGCTGTCCCTGCCAGATTCCTACAGATAACTTCAACATTGGAGCAATTTGGAGACATCGAGAGCATGACTGTCGAAGAAGCTGTGGGTTCACTCAAGGCACATGAAGAACGAGTAAAAGGAAGGACATAAACGAATGAGATTCAACTCATGTTGACAGAAGATGAACGGGCTAAACAAGAAGGAGCCAACAAAAAGCTTCTATTGACGCGTGAAGAATGGCTGAGGTGAAACAATGGTGACAGATCCACAAGGCAGAGAGGCCGTGGAAAGTTTGACAAGAGTGTTATCAAATGCTTCAACTGTAATATCTATGGTCACTTCGCCTCAGAATGCAAGAAACTAAGGAAACACAAGGAAACACAAGAAGCGGAGGCGAATTTGGCTGCGATGGAAGATGATGAAATGGCCCTACTCTTGGCCAAAAATGATAAAGACTCGTCAAAGCTTCTCTTGAATGAGGACAAACTGCTATCTACTCAATTTCCAAGGCGTGGAGAATGTGCAGGCGAATCGAATGTCTGGTACCTGGACAATGGTGCAAGCAGTCATATGACAGGTTTTAAAGAAAAGTTTGTAGAACTGGATGAGAGTATATCTGGTGTGGTGCGTTTTGGAGATGGTTCAAAAGTCGAGATAAAAGGAAAGGGCATTGTGATATTACTGTGCAAAAATAGAGAAGAAAAGATGCTGCGAGAGGTGTATTATATACCTGGTCTACGTAATAACATCATATCATTGAGACAGATTTATGAAGAAGACAATAATGTGGAACTCAAGGGAGAATTTCTGAGGATCTACGACAACAAAGACAAATTATTGATGAAGGTAAAACGATGTGCCAATCGACTTTACAAAATTATTATTGAGACTAACAAACAAGAATGCCTGATGACTAAAGCGGATGACATCACGAGATTGTGGCATGCCCGTCTTGGGCACGTCAATTATCAAGCCATGGCTCTCATGTCTAAGCACCAGATGGTAGAAGGAATGTCCAGGATAATAAAACCAAATGTTGTGTGTGATGGGTGCTTAATGGGAAAGCAAACCAGGAAGGTATTTCCAGCCAAATCCAAGTTTAGTGCAAAAAAGGTGCTAGAACTTATACATTGTGATCTGTGCGGCCCGATATCTCAAACTACTACCTCTGGATACATATATTTCTTTTTGTTAGTTGATGACTTTAGCAGGTTTATGTGGGTGTACTTTCTAAGAACTAAGGATGAGGCATTCGAAGCATTCAAAAAGTTTCGTGTATTGGTTGAGAACGGGTCAGAGAAAAGAATCAAGGTGCTGAGAACTAACAGAGGAGTTGAATTCAATTCTAGTGAGTTTAAAGAATACTGTGAGAATGTAGTAATTGAGCGACACCTCACGACACCCTAGACTCCGCAACAAAACGGAGTGGTAGAGCGTCAAAGTGTGCTTATCGCACATGAAAACTCCAAGTGTGCACAACACAAAGCTGGATGATCGCAGTAAAAAGTTAGTTAATCTGGGGAGAGAGCCTGCAACTAAAAGATACCGTTAATATGATCCCAAGGAAGATCGTATACATATAAGCCGTGATATCATTTTCGAAGAAACAAAGCAATGGTCGTGGAGTCAGATTGCAGATAGGGAGGAGACACAGGAGAGTTTTATTGTGGCAAGTATGCCTGAGGTTGATGAAACAGGTCAAGATGAGACTGAAATCGTGGAGTATGGTGATGACAACTATAGTGGCAATAACACCCAGACGTCAACACCACAATCGCGGGCTTCTGAGTCTTCTCGGTCCTATGTTGGATATGAGAACTACAGTATCACTCAGGTATCCACTCCATATTCTCAGTCGTCTGCTTCTAGAATCAATCGAGATAATTACGATGATAGCACAGAGCCAAAAAGATTCAGACCTTTGAATGAAATTTACAATGTCACGGAGGAAATAGAGCTTGATGAAGAAGAATTGTGAATCATGGGGGTAGACGAACCTGTCAACTATACACAGGCAGCAAAAGATGTCAACTTGAGGCAAGAAATGAGGCAGGAGATGGATTCTATTGAGGCAAATTGACGAGTCTACACCTGGACAGAAGATCGTAGGTCTGAAATGGATCTATAAATTAAAAAGGGATGCCAACGGGAAGGTGGTAAAATACAAGGCACGCCTCGTAGCAAAGGGTTATGTACAAGAACATGGCATTGATTTTGATGAAGTATACGCACCAGTTACTCGGTTGGAGACAGTGAGGTTGCTATTAGCCTTGGCAGCTAAAAATCAATGGGAAGTGCACCATCTCGACGTAAAGACGGCCTTCTTGAATGGAGATATAGTGGAAGATGTATACGTTGCCCAACCAGAGGGATTTGAAAGAAAGGGACAAGAGCACCTAGTGTACAAATTGTCTAAAGCTTTGTATGGACTTCGCCAGGCGCCTCGTGCTTGGTACGCCAAACTGAATTCATGTCTTATAAAGCTTGGATTTACTCGTTGTCCGTACGAGCATGCTGTATACACAAGGAAGGAGGGAGAAAACAGTTTGGTTATTGCAGTATACGTAGATGACATTCTAGTAACAGGCACGAGTGTCTTAGCAATCAAGGATTTCAAGAACCAGATGAAGCTTCAGTTCGAGATGAGCGACATAGGAAAGCTCAGCTACTACTTGGGAATAGAAGTTAAACAAGGAGAATGATATATCGAATTGAAACAAGCAGGTTATGCACGAAAAATTCTGGAAAATGCAGGCATGGCAGATTGTAATCTGACGAAGTATCCAATGGATCCAAAGGAACAGCTTGATGGAGACGAGACAGGAAAGTTGGTCAATGCTTGGTTCATACGCGACTAGATATCGTATACTCAGTGGGTATAGTCAGCCAATATATGGAAACCCCACAAAAAGGCACCAGGATGCAGTGAAAAGAATACTCGTGTACGTTAAGGGAACTATACAACACGGGTTGGTGTATACAAAGAATAGTGGCAACAATGTGTTAACTGGGTTTTCAGACAGTGACTTGGGTGGACAAATTGAAGATAGAAAGAGCACGAGAGGCATAGTGTATTACTTAAATGAGAGTATTATCACTTGGGTCTCACAAAAACATAAGTGTGTCATCGTGTGAAGCTGAACCCGAGCATTTGAAGGCAGATAACATGAACCCAATTACAATTATATGCGACTTTGTGTATACATCAGATATACAAACATAGTATGGTGTAGAGCTGTTAGGGGGCCTGCCAACCCGATAACCCGCCCGGGACCGGACCGGTAAGGCCCGCCCGAGACCGGTCCGGATGGCTTAGGGAGCGGGTTGGGAGCCAAAATTTTGGACCGACTCTCTTACCGGTCTGGACCGGTCCGCCCGATAACCAGCCCGATAAGGGAGATATATAAATTTTTTTCCTAATCTATGTATATTTTTAACTAAAACCTTAAAAAAATTATGATAAACTAGCAAACCCGCCCGTTAAGAGTTGGACCGGACCGACTCGACTCTTAACGAGCCGGTCCCGGTCCATAATATTTGGCTCCCTTCGCTTAGCGGTCCGGCTCGACCCGCCCGGTAGCTTAACGAGTCGGTCCCGGTCTCGCCCAAACCCGGACCGACCCGACCCGATAACAGGACTAGTATGGTGTGCATCTAAACATAAGTAATATTGTGAAGGCCGTCATTGTATTGCGTTGTTCATAAACGTACATGTAAAATATAATGTGTATATTATTTAGTTGTAGTAGTATACACACAATATGCAATTCGAAGGAAATGGGCTATTTGGTTACTAACACTCCAGCCAAATCTCAGTTGAACGAGGATGAGTAAAAGGATTAGTGTCTACAATTCAGTAATATTACCATAAATGTGCTTATTGACGTATAATGTAACGTATGACTTAGTCATATATAGCTTTAATCCATTTATAGTATGTACGTCACTATTTAGTATATGTGTATGCAACTATATGTGTAGCTCAGTACTGCAAAACTCATCGATCATAAAAGATTAGGCAATATACTATAATTACTTTATAAATACGCAGATAAACACAAATACGTGACTTAAACCGAATATACTATCATTATATCAATATAGTAACCAAATTCTAGCAAAAATAATAGATTAGAAAAATTAGTTTGACCGAGGAAATGTCGAATGTTTATGAATGGGATCTTGGAAGAGTATAAGGCCATCTCTAACCCTCGGTCTCGGTCTCGACCGAGGGTTGAAAACGGTTTCTAACCGTGGGTTTCGGTCTCTAAACTGGAAGATCGAATTACTATTCTGGCTCGATCTCGGGCTTTGGCGAGTTCGGTCTCGAGACCAAAAGAAAAAAAAACTGGCTGGTAAAAGAAGAGAGAGAAAGTGACTCTCGGTCACAAGAGGAGATAAAAAACAAGAAAGGGAAAAAAGGAGGGGAAAGTGATGGAATAATTTAAGTGAATGTTATGTATAATTGATGGTATTGAATCATAAGTTAGGTTAAATTGTAATCTTATAAAATAAAATTTTATTTTTCCTAAATAGTGACGTACATACTTCGGCTAATTTTATGTATAATTGATGGTATTCAATAAACCAAATTTTTCTCATATATTTTCGGAATGGGAAGCAAATTTCAAACAGTCTTAGAGTGATATTCAAAATTTTGTTAACCTCAGTAACTTAGTTTGAAGTCAGAGTATAACATATCGCAGAAATGTATACATAAACTGGTATGGGAAATTCTAGCAGTGAAGCTTTGGAAGCTCGTGGCTCTGTGAATGGTCGTAAGTACAAACGTCGTAACCGTAAAGGTGGGCATGCAAAACTAATGGCAGATTATTTTATTGAGAATCCAACATTCTCCGATGATGATTTTAGAAAGCGTTATCGTATGCATCGTAGATTATTTTTACGTGTTATGGAAGATGTTCAACAAACAAATTCATACTTTCAAGGAGGTCTAGATGCCACTAGACGCAACAAGTTTACCCCACATCAGAAAGTTATTGTTGCTTTACGTATGTTGGCTTATGCAATGCCCGCGGATAGCTTGGATGAAACATTTCATATGGTGAACAAACTGTTATAGATACTCTAAACGAGTTTTGTGCAACTGTAATAACTTTATACAAAAGAGAGTACCTACATGGACGAACGACACAAGATTTACGTCGTCTACTTGCTAAAGCTGAACGTCGGGGATTTCCAGGTATGATCGGTTCACTTGGTTGTATGCATTGGACTTGGAAAAACTGTCTAACTGGTTGGCAAGGAGCATACACTAGTAGGTCCAAAAAACCAACTATTGTGTTAGAAGCAGTTGTTTCTCATGATACATGGATATGGCATGCATTTTTTGGTATTCCAAGAGCTTAAAATGATGTGACCGTTCTTAATCGTTCATCGTTGTTTGATGATTTAATTAACGGGAATACTCCTACCATAGCTTATGTTGTAAATGGTCATGAGCATAATATTACATACTATCTTGTGGATGGTATTTATCCAAAATGGGGAACACTTATCCAAGCTATTCGATCACCAACCTTCAAGAGAAATTATTCTCTAAAATACAAGAATCATATCGTAAGGACGTTGAAAGAGCGTTTGGGATTCTACAAGCTCAGTTTTCCATAATAAAAAACCCTGGCAGCGGATAGAGTACAAAACATCTTTCTAATATCATGATTACATGCGTGATATTACATAACATGATTGTGGAAAACGAACGCGAGGAGTATGCAGAAGAAGATTATGACGAAGATGAAACTGATCCCGCCATACCTCGTAGAGCACGAGCATGTATATATGAATGTTGTAATGTGGATACAGACAATAGGAGTGGAAATATTTCACTTGCGGACTATATGATTAGCCATCGGTTAATCTGTAGTGAAAGATTAAACAAACGACTCCAAGATGATCTTGTCAAACATGTGTGGTCCGAACGTGGTCGATATGAACATAAACAAATATAATCTCCAACATTACTCAAAGGAACTGAACATAAACTCACAAACTGAACATAAACAAATATAATCTCCAACATTACTCAAAGGAACATAAAACAACGGATAACACATATAAGAGTAGACTCCTTACATATAAAATTAAAGGAAATGCGGATGTTGCACCTTACATCCAGCGAGGTCCAACTCAATATCGTGAAGTATATGTTCTTTAATTAAATCATTAATCCCCATACCAAGTACATTATGCACCTCTTGCCTCACATCGTATGAGAGGTCACAAACCCAAATATTAAAAATGCAGAAAAGATATTGTAACCTGATAGATACATAAGTAAACATTAAACACAAACTAAAGAACACCAAACTAATATAACACAACATTAAACGTGAATGTAAAACAAATACAAAGCACTAAAAGGAGCATAAAACAAATACAATAACATGAAATGATCAAATGAACATAAAACAACTTAGTCAAATTTATATCATTCGTCAAAAGTGCAACTCCTCGATGCTTCCTCTTTTTCAACGATTTGTTCATCTACATAACATAGCATATCTTTTGTCAATAAATCATTTTTACCCAAAAGTAATGAGTTATACGCCTCGTTTTGGATTTTCTATGGGAAGTCAGACACACGATACATTGGTTCGCTTTTAAGATAAGTATACCTTGTAGATACTTCTTCACGAGTGCGTGGAGACGACGTCGGTTTTCGTCCTATATCCACGTATATATGTACCCGTATATGTAGTACATTGTACATAACACTTCATTGATAAAACCATCAGTACTATCATCCGACCTCGTTATCTTCACATGCTTGACGGCCTGGAGGAGATAAAAGTCTTCTCTGGCACACCATTCCATATCGGACAAAAGTATGAGATTTTGATAGACTATATTTAAGTAGATTGAGGGTGTGTTGAGAGTTATGTAGTTGGGGACCTTTATATACATATGAAGGGAATGGGCGGGTAACATTTTGGCGTCACTTATTAGTGGCGGGTAACATTATGGCGAGACGTATTATTGGCGGATAACATATGGCATTGGTCTAAATATTATAGGCGGGACTTATTAGGTAAGTGCGTTTAACCAATTGTTAATTGTTAAAATTGTATGTGAATTTTTCACATCTGACCTTCTCGGTCTTTTCAAGATAATTATTGTATATTATCGTTAACGTGATTGGTGATACGTCATCCCGTAGTGATTTGAAAGGTTTAAAATTTATAAATAAGGCAACGTTTACTTAACTTCATATACTCTTTTATAGATCGAAAATGGACTAACATAATAAATTATTAGATTAGATTTAAAAGTCATAGATTCATTACAATCTTAATTTTTTTTAAATATATAATGTCTTTGATTTATTTACATTTACAAAATGTTTATCATCCACGAACAATTCTATAACATATACATTAATTTATCTTAAATGAGAATTAAACAAATAAATTTATAACATAAATTTAAAATAAATAATATTGTAAAAAAATATTAAAAAATTAATGTTAAATATTAATTAATAATATAGGTTATATTATTTATTATAAAATTAGTAAATGTAAATTGAGAGAGTAATAATGGAATTGTTTGGATTGAATTGTTTGTATTAAAGGTCTAAGTAACGGTTAGAAGGTCTGGTAAGTTTGTAAATAAATAGTGGCCTCTAGGGTGGGGCATGTCTCGAGAGAAACTGAGACCTACTATTAGAGATGGCCTAATTGGTACATAATTATGAGATTAATAGTGAGGCTTTTACGGCATCCGAGAAGCGTCTGCCTCCAGATGCATAGCAAGTGCACCAGCAGGTTTGTCTTCCCACCAAGAACAAAGTTTGAGAAACCATACAGCTAGTTCGGTTCTAGTTCTGCCCGATGAACTATATGGCGATCGCCGCCGCTAATGAAGACTTGATTGGCGCTGGTCTCGGGATTTATCAATCGCGGGAGGTGGAAAGTGGAATCCATAAAATGAGAATCGCTATCGAAAGCGAACTGAAAGAGGCCGTGTTACAGAGACCCTATTGGTCTCCTACTCCTACTGTTACTTTTCATTCATTTAAGCCCTAAACTGATGTCTGCTTTGTTCTCTTTATTTATGACTCTAAATCTATATGTAAGAGAGACATGAACTCCGAAAAGGCATAATCATAATTTCAAGTTATTTTATCTTTCTCTCTATTGTTTATTCATATACTTATTGAAGAGAATTTGTGTTCTTAGAGGTAATCTTCTTACTTACAGCATTATCTCCTAGTCTTTATTCTACCATTCTTCGAACCTTTCGTCGGGTTTCTAGTTTGGATTTATCGTGCCTAACGAGTCTTGTAACATTGGTATCAGAGCCATCGATCTTCCGGACCCGGATTTTTTTTTTCTACTTCAAAATAAGCAGTCATGGAAACTAGGGAACAAACTTTGATCGAGGTTAACAAGCAACTTCAAGAGATGAAGCAAGTTCAGGCCGATCAAGCCAAGCAAAATGATGAAAATTGTGTGGCTCAACTCCAACAAAACGATCTATTGAGGAATGAGATGACTGCTCGATTCAACGATATTAAGAACATGTTTGCGGAGCTACGCCCTATTACACAGAACCCTGAAAAGTGTCCGCTGGTTGACGACGATCCTTCATATTCCGGCGTTTTCACGACGCTTCCCCAAACATTCTCTCCGGAACCACCTGATTCGCTGAACTTTGTCCCCGGTTCGAATCGTGGAACTAATCAGGAGCGTCGTACGACACCAACAAACGGTTTGCTCACCCGGCTTACTAATGTTGGGTTTCCTATTTTTGATGATCCGACCTACGCGATTGGGTTTTTAAATGCGAACAATTCTTTGCGCTTGACGGAACGCTAGATGAATCGAAGGTAAGACTCGCTACTATCCATATGACAGGAAAGGCATTGCAATGACACCACAACTATATTGCAGAACGTTTCAATCAATGCCCACCCTGGACAGAATATGTTATTGCAATTTCTACTCGCTTTGGAGGTTTGTATGTTGATCCATTATCGGAGTTGGTTAGCTTACAATAAGAGACTGATTCGGTCGAGGTGTTTCATGATAAATTTGAGTGTAAACTCACACGGTTATCCCTACCACGCGCCCATGCGTTAAGTATTTTCTTAACTAATCTAAATCCACATTTGCAGCTTCATGTGAGACAGTTTCAGAATGTGGAATCCGTTGCCGAAGCAGCAAAAATAGCTATGATGCATGAATCATATTTACGCCTACTCCCTCACAAACCACAACGAACCTCATTCAAACCCAACACCTATTCTACTCCAAACGCCTATCAAACACCGAAATATCTGAATCAACACAATAAGCCACCGCTTTTACCCACTGCCCCTAGCAACACACAAACACATCAGACGCCAAATTTTATCTCAAGAAACAACAACCAAACACCCCGAAAATTTACTTGGCAAGAGATGCAAGATCGCAAACAAAAAGGTCTATACATGTATTGCGATGAAATCTTCACTCCCGACCATCAACAAACCCATCGCAAGGCTCATATATATGTCATAGAAGGTGATGCAGAATCTGAACTTTCCGTTGTAGATGAGATTCATGACGTCGTCAACACGACGGCTGTTGAGTGAGAGCAAACACAACCGCCTATGATATCGCTACACGCACTGACGGGCAACACGACCTTCAATTGTATGCGTTTGACATGACAAAGTGGTATTCAATGGTTGCACACCCTCGGTCCAATTTTATGGGATTTTCTCAACCTCCGAATGGAATTCAACCTGAATGGTTTGAAGCATGTGCTGCGTGGGAATGTAAACAAGGGTTGTAAGGCGATCAACGGAGCAAGTTTGAACAAGTTAATGCTTCAAGAACCTCAGATCGCATTGTTGTTTGGCCATGAGATAACAAATGACGTTTTAGACGACTTAAACCCAAAAGCTCTCTTGTCTTATACTTCGGCGACCAAAACAGAATTTTCTACGGACTCTACGCTGCGTGAGTTGATCAGTTCGTACTCTGGAATTTTCGTCGAACCCACAACTTTACCGCCTTTTCGTGAAGGGTTTAATCACAAAATTCCTGTGGTAAGCGGTTCTAATCCCGTTAATCTCCGACCCTATCGCTACTCATCCCTTCAAAAGGATGAAATAAACAAGATGATAAAAGATATGTTAAACCAATGAACAATCGAACATAGTTCTAGTCCGTATGCTTCCCCAATTGTTTTAGTAAAGAAGAAAGATGGTACTTGGAGGTTGTGAGTTGATTATCGCGGGTTAAACAAACAAACCATCAAAGACAAATATCCTATTCCACTGTTAGAAGACCTGTTAGATGAATTGGGTGGGGCTGTATACTTTTCAAAATTGGACCTTCGTGCCGGTTTTCACCAACTACGAATGTCACCCGAAGATATCTATAAAACAGCATTCAAGACTCACTCCGGACACTATTAATATGTTATTATGCCGTTTGGTCTCACAAATGCCCCTTGTACTTTTCAGAGCCTCATGAATCACATTTTTAGTGAAGTTACGCGAAAGTTTGTACTCGTTTTTTTCGACGATATCTTGGTGTATAGCTCTACTTGGGAAGCACATCTCACCCACCTACAAACCGTTTTCGAGATCCTCCGCTAACAACAACTTTACCTCAAAGAAAGCAAATGTATTTTTGGAGCAACCATAATTGAGTATTTGGGACACTTCATTTCGGCAAAGGGAGTTGAAACCGATCCGGGTAAAGTTGAAAGTATTACGCCATGGCCTACACCGACCACGCAAAAATAGTTACGCAGTTTTTTGGGACTTGCTAATTACTATTGGAGGTTCATCAAAGGATATAACGTGATCGCTAGGCCCATGGCTAACTTGTCAAAAAAAGATGGTTTCGAATGGAATGATGAAGCAAACGCGGCTTTTACAGCTTTAAAAAGAGCTTTATCGTCTACTCTTGTTTTAGCCTTACCGGATTCTGACAAAACTTTTATCGTCGAGACCGATGCCTCTAACAACGGGATCGGAGCAATTCTTATGCAAGAGAATCATCCGATATGCTTTATTAGTCGAGCTTTGGGACCTCGACACCAACGACTTTCGGTTTATGAAAAGGAGTTACTTGCGGTTGTGCTAGGCTCTCTAAACACACTATATTATTCAAAATGCTACGTTCTCTAAATGCACTATATTATTCAAAGTGCTACCTTCTCTAAACACACTATATTTTTGAAGTGCTACGTTTCTATAAATGCAATATTTGTGTTTACAAGTTTTATGTGACATGTGTTTTCATATGAAAGAAAATTTAAGTTTAGATTTGAAATATGTTGCATTTCGAGTTGAACATAACTTGGTTTATAAAATTATAAGTTTGTTCAATAAAAACAAATAAATATAGAGGAAATAAAGTAGTGATGCATTAATATTAATCTGATGATAAGAAAAAGGGTATTGAATGCTAAGTAAATAAACATTCATAAAAGAGAAGTCATCTTACAACAGCTAGATGACAAGCAAAAAAGGTGGGAGGACACAAAGATTATATCTCTTCGGAGTTTCCTTCAGATGAGTCTCTTTTCTCCGAGGTACTTTCTTCTGACTCCATTTCTTCAGAGGAATCATTAGACACAGGGTCAAAAGCCTCACTAGGTCGATTCTCAATGGCAATCAATTCTCAGAAGCCTGAAAGGTTAGCCTTTGGAAATCTGGCATAGATTTCACGAAGCAGATTAATAGTTTTCTGTTCTTTGGCATTTTTAATGGTAGCCAGCATGTCCTTTTTACATCTGTTCTTAATAGCCCTGCACAAAAATATTTTTCTCCTCTTTAAAGTGTGTTTTAAGAGCGTCCATGTCGCGTGTCAGCTTGTTCTTTTCTTCTTCATTCTTCTTTAGAGATTCGTGAAGAGTGGAACATCTTTGTTTATCCTCGGATAATTCTCTTCTATTTCATTTTGATGAGAAGTTTTGAGCTCTTTTATCTCATACTCATGCATAAATCTGAGGTGGTATTTGAGATTTATGATGACTCTGAGGAATTATGATCTACCAGCTTTGAATTCATAAAATTGTTCCTTCACAGTTTTACCAAAGATTTCTCTCATCTTCTCTATTGCACCATCTTTCTGCAGCTCCAAGGTTGGAAAATGGTTGTTGTGCAAGTGTGACCTCTTCAGATGGTTCTTTAGTAGGTACGAATATTGGACCAATGTAGGACATAAGAGCATAGGTTGATGGTGGCAAAGATATTTCTGACCTAGCCAGTTTAGGAAGATGAGGTGCAGTCACCTGACCAAATTGTTCTAATTGGTCTTGACTTTTGGACGTATGGATCCATGTCTCTGTCAAGATCTTGAGGCCCTTCTGTGTTGATAAAATCATCAAGAACAATATGATTGTCTCCGTGGTCATTTTCTGTTGCAGCTTCTCTTCAATGACCTTCCACTACGGTGACCTCATTATCAGCCTCGGAAGGAAGCATTTCCTTGAGGTTTTTTGCAGGATTCTTTTATGCTTTCCTCTTTGGTGGTGTTTTGGAGGTACTCGTCTTTTTCTTCAAAATAGAAGTTTTCTTCCTCTTCGGAGAAGGCTCAACCTCCACTCCCTCTTCAATAGTAGGAAGGCTTTTTTCCGCTAACTTTATTTTTTCCTTTTTATGTGGCATCGACTTCTCTGAGGGGCTAGCACCAGATGTGCTAGCTGCTTTTTTATTCTTTTTCCCTTTCTTCTTTGAGGGAAGGTGGTTGTCCGATCTGTTTCTAACAGGAAGAGACACTTTGCAATTAGGTCTTAAAAGTATTTTGACAGTCAGGATAGGATTCGGTGGCTCCATCAAATTTTCAAGGAGATCAACCCCCACATTGATCTTCCACAAATGGTTGTTGAGGAAGTTTATTGGCAGAAAAGCTTAGTGGAATCCATTTTCTCACTTATTTTCTGCCCCAGTGGCCAATTTTTTGAAAATGTCTTTTGCGTCCATTTTCTCACTAATCGTTTTTGGGACTAATCTTCAATGGAATGAAGCTTTAGTGTCATATAATTGGATGCCTTAATCGAATGATTTTGTGGCCTACTAGGAGTTCTGTTTGTTGAGGACTTACAGAACACCCGCTTTATTCTACATTTATGTTTTATGATTGGTTTTTCCACTTGGTGGGTTTATGTACCAACCGGGGTAGAGTGGTTCAAGGTTTTTTGTTTAAAAAGCACACATATGGATGTCCTTTTTTATTGTGTCAAAGTAGCAACTCCTTAAAGAACGTTTTGTAATGGATACTTTCATTCAAGAAATACAAGAGGAAACGCTAAGGGAGAAAGCAATAAAAACAGGGCTTTGATCCTTTGAACAAGTTGTCGGAGCGACAAGA
This sequence comes from Limnanthes douglasii subsp. nivea, assembly GCA_036936605.1. NCBI lineage: Eukaryota > Viridiplantae > Streptophyta > Magnoliopsida > Brassicales > Limnanthaceae > Limnanthes > Limnanthes douglasii. The sequence continues at coordinate 182,712,996 of JAUPFV010000001.1, read as the reverse complement.
GTGATATATATATATATATATATATATATATATATATATATATATATATATATTATTTTTAAATCTTATAATTGGGGTATAAAACTAAAGGTAAAAACACTAGCTGTAATATCGGGGGCTCTTATCTGAGTCATGATGTTTAATGAATCTGTCGTACTTCCCATTCCCGTGTGGGGCATGGGGCCTATTTTATTAGAAGTATTAAATTTGAAAAATTAAGTAAGAACGCATATTTTCTTAGAATTTACAGCTTAGCTGAAACCTTTCATGATGAAGGCGTAACTATGTTTGTAACAATTACATCTTATTAAATTTTCCATTTTTAACTGTAGGTACCTACATACCTAACCTTTTCCTTCGAGTAAGATTAAAAAAAGTGGATTACTTCACTAAATTTGTAGGCATATCCTCAAGCAAGGATATTTTGATCTTGTATAAACAAACAAATATAAAAAAACTCTAATATTTATTTATGCTAATTATTGCTTTAATTTCTATACTTAACAAGTGTTTTTAGCTCATTAGAAAAAGAAATAAGAAATTTAAGTAATTTATCGCATATCCTAACACTCTCGGAATCAACAATCAAGAGGTTAAATCACTATCATGGTTCATATTTTTTTTAGGGGGACTTAAAAAACAAACACCTAGTAACGACATCACTAAAGACGGGGGTTATTGACGGCTATCAGTCGGGTTTTCCCAATACTACAGCCTTTCTGCTTTGAGGTTTCATATCTTTTAGAATTTGTTTTGTTGGTTAGAAGGGCAAGCGAGGACATTAAGAGGGGAGGAGCTATCTAACTTTTATTTTATGGCGTTCATGACCGGGTCACTTCTCTCACTTACAGGAGTTAGTGAATTTGTGTTCACTATATATGGAGTGACTATCCAACATATCCTCTTCTTCCAACCAATGATTGTCATGGTCTATGCTTCATCTCCATAGAAAGCGAACCGCACTTGCCAATCTGACCTTCTTCCATTCATCAACTTCCTATCAAACCTGAAAACTCTTATTCGTGGTGAAGTGCTTCGAATAGGATCCGATCCCATTCCAACAATCAAACTTTTTCCTGGCCTGGCTCACCTCTGAAGCTAGAATGCCTTCATAGAGGAGGGTACTCGAGGAATCTAAAAGTTTGAAATGGGATGTGGAATGTGATTAGTGATGGATGGTGGTTATAAAATAAGTTCTGCATCAGGTGATGAATCCATGCAAAAAGGTAAGCTATTAGATTGAGTCGAAATCCTACCAACGCATAAAGGTTCCGATTTAAACGAGAGCCCACCAAACAAAGGAGGCGAGAACATCTTTATCGAAAGCTCCATTGTTCTAAATAGTGAGAAATAGTTTCAAAATTAGAACAAATCGATCGAAAATCTCATCATATGTTAGGTGGACCAACCGACCGAGTTGGGCTGGGCATCCATAATGATAGCCAAAAATCCCATTATTGATTGAATCAGTCCAATTTATTGGCAAATGAAAAATCTACCCTTAGAAAAAAAAACAAAAAGACAAGAGCTAGGTAAGTAAGCAAGAAGGAGAGGCTAGAAAAGGCGAGGAATCTCTATGAAGATTGTGGCCATGATCTGGTAATCTAAGCCTTGCTTCTTCTGGTAGGCTCGTATTAGCCTATTCTTTATTACATGTAGTCATTCCATTTCTTCAGTTATTTTAGTCTTTTCGGTGGTACTTTAATCTTAAGTCGTGGTCATGTGTAGCCCTTATAGTGACCACTTCCATGTTTCTTTCAAATTTTATCAGTTCCTGGCTTAAGTCTCTGCTTATCCATCTTCATTCTGAAGGTGAACATTTCCATTAAGTGACTGTAACTGCTATCTATGGTTTACACTCAATAGTTCTTAACCAGCCTTTTATTCTTTTGTCGAGCTTTATAAAGCTTTAAGAAAGAATAAGGAGTATGGGACCTTTGCTTCATTATCAATTTGACCTGAACCTTCTTTATTCTCTTGCGGTGCCCTGAGAAAGTCCCCCAGGCAGGTTAGTATAGTACTCCTTCTTTGGTTTTGTGTTTATTTAGGAGCTTATTATTTAGAATTATAGACTAAAGAAAATAAATAATCAAATAAAAAGAAGCGAATAGGTGAGAACACGAAGCGGTCGTCGTTTGATGGGCGATAGCTCTACTAAGCATAGAACCGCTCATTGTCTTTTCTTCGCGAATAACATGTGCAAGTAGCCTATAAAAAGAGAAGAAATATAACTTCGCATACTTTGATAGTTCTAGCATTGCGAGCAAATAGAGCAGAGAGCTTACCGTTTGCTTCTATTAGAGTCGCGATCTTGTTGTAGTTAGTGCTAAAAGGAGAACCATGCTGCTTACTTTCTATATCCCCGTGTTCTTGCACGACATGTTCTTAGAGCCCTGCTTCTCTCTCCCCTGCTCGTCCAGGACGTATGAAGTATTAACAAGTGGTAATGCGCTGATTTTTGGTACCGACGTGCAAAGGTTCGAATCCTTTTACTCCAAATTATGAACACTCGATCAGATTTGTCTAGAATAAGCTGATGACTACAGGGGAAGCGACTGAATGCAGTTCATAAGCCCATTTTGTAGCAAGCTAAAACGTTTACTTGAACCTACTTTGCTAAGAGAAACAAGGGAATAAAAGTAACCATCATTTTCCAAAGATGTCAAATAATCCAATCTTTCATCAGCGGAAGCATATGAATCCCCACATGTTGAATCAAGTCTTAACTCAATATGTTCGTACACTCACTATAAAAAGATAGAGTCTTGCTCATTCGCTCGCTTGAAAAAACTGGTCTGTCAAATGAACTTCCCTTGTTGTGATAGTGGTACCAATTTTTTTTTTCAAAAAAGAAGGTTACTTCACGACCCGCTACTAATAATCAAAATGGTTCACAACGAGTTCATTCTATAGTGACAGAACAGTTCCACCAAAGGGGTTTTCCTCCGAACGAGTATTCAGTACCGTTTACAACGCCTTCATTTACTCATCTTGCTACTTCAGATGTGGTTCAACGGACATGTGAACGTAGAGTCGAACGTCTCTTTATAATGTAGCGTAGGTATACTAACTATTGCAATGACTGTCTCTAGTGGTTTAGAGGCAGTTATGTTGATACCAATATTTTTATTTGTAGTTTATTAGATCTGCATATTCGAGTGGATCTCAAGTAGGTTTTTGTTAAGCAACATAAAGAGGTGAGGTTTTAATCTCTTACCCAAAAATATTGACACGAGGGAGAAGTCTCGAAAGGCATACGAGTGCACCTCTCGTAGACTAATATTGACTCAGTCCATTCCTACTGCGCCAGAGTCTCAACGGCTCGCTGTTAGGTCGGCCCCTAGGTCACTCTTCGCTTTGGGAGTGGTTCAGCCATCAAGCTACTTTGTGAGGGGGGACTCCAAATGACACCGAGGTTGGCGAGGCATAATGGCTTAGCAGGAACCGGGGGAGATTAGAGTAATGGACTATGTTAGGTTAGAATGGATGGCATGTTGTATTTTTTACACCTACATATTGAAAGGGTCTTAACGAGAAGATTCTATTTTTGTGAAGGAGTTAGAGTGCTCCGCAGAGAGCTAAAACAAAACACGTACAAATGGGTGACTTAGAAGTAGCCTATTTCCCGGGACGTTGGATTGTTTTTTAAAAAGTTTCATTTTTGTCAGGAAGGGAAGAAAAATATGGTTAAAGGAATGTATCCATACTCGTCTCGAAGAGCCATTGTGAAGGTATCTCTATTGATTTAAGAGTTAGACTACCAATGACCCAATCGGGTCCTGTCAGTGGGGGTAGTCGATCGATTCTCTATGATGGCAGGCTTCAATTCACGGAAGACCATGAATGATGCAACGACGCCAGACTAGCTTCTTTTGGATGTCGAACCCGTCGTAGTCGGTATCACAATTGGGAATAAGACGATGCGTAGTTCCGGTAATAGGTTCTGAAACCGGGGAGGCCCTTCTCTCCTGAACCGGAGGCGACTGATGTCAACTTTGTAGTCGACATTCTTAAGTAGCAGAGTAGCACTAAAAGTGTCGATGTATAGGGTTTTATACTCGACAAAGGTTTCTTTTTATGGCAGCTCTTGCGGAGAAGACAATGGTAGCATAGTGGTCCTTTAGCAAATAAAATTATGGCTTGCGAGTTCATGTACCATCTATTAGGGACAGAGGCAAGCCTTCTGACCTTCTAAGGGCCCCACGTGGGAACAGACTCGGCTAAAGAGGCAACCTAGTAGCAGGTTGATCCCCTTTTCTCGAGGTCCAAAGGAAGGGCACATCAGCTTAAAAAAAAGCTCGTAACACGCATACCAAACAAGACATTGAAGATACCCAAACAGGCTCATCGAAGGACAATTTGGAGCACTTAGCTGGGAAATTGAAACAAGGTGGAAAAAGGAAGGGTGTAGGCTCTTTCATATCTCCATGAAGATTGCAAGCTGAAATATAAGGGGCTTTAATATTCACATTAAGCAGAATGGGGTTTGTGACCTCATTCATAATAATCAAATCTATGTTTTAGGTATTTTGGAAGCAAAGTGTGATATATCCGAAATCCAACGATTTATTAGGAATAAAATCCTGAGAGTGTTGGGACAATTTTGATGAAGCTATAAGGGGCGTATCATTGTTTTGTGGAACCCCTTGAAAGTAAAAGTGGAGCTTGCGCATAGGGAACCGTAAGTGATTCACGTTTTTGGCAAGTGCAAGGTTAGCTCTATTCGTCTTCACACTTTTTAGTAAGAGGGATATTTGGAGTAAATTCGAGACGTACGTTGTGCAATTCTCGGATCCTTGGATTGTATTCGGGAACTTTCACAATGTCCTCAAGTTTGATGGGAGATATAATAAAAATGATGTCAAGCCCTATGAAATAAGGGACTTTACGGACTGTTGCTCTTCTTTGGGTGTCACCACTAAAACGGGTATCTAAAGATTCTTTAATTGTACTTCCATTAGAAAGTTGAATTACCAACTTTGGCAAAGTGAGCAAGGTTGGTTTCGAAATAACCACTAACAATTGAAACAAAAGCATTGGAAAGAAAACGATTTTTTGTGTCGAAAGTCAACCTATTGCCCTAAATTGGCATTCCTGATTGTGGATGGGGTGTTATCTGCAACCCCCTTTCATTTTAACCTTCAGGCTCAGTAGGGATTTCTCTTCACTAAGAGACCATCCCTAGCAATTCAGGGCCCCAATGACCGACGATAGTTTTTGGGAGGATTTAAAGCTGTTAACAAGAATAGTTTTTCTCTTGCTTCATTTTGGTATGATGTCTCCACCAATTACAAAATTTCATGCAGAACTGAATCTAAGTTTGATTCCTCATCTACCTGCATGGGGCAGTGATCATTAGAAGGGGAGCCCATACAATCCTCCACCTTATATTATATGTAGCAAATCTAGTTTTTATTTCATTGCAAATCAAAACTTGATGATAGACTCTTTGGTCTCAAGGGCCGACTCGATATCATATCATAAATTCAAAAAGAAACTGAGAGACACATGACAACATTATTTGGGTAGACTTCCGACCATGGGTCTGATTAAAGAGTGACAAAAATTATTTAAAAACACATAACATAAGGGTAACACCACCTTCATGAGAACAAAAAAACTTATAAATCTCCACCAAACAAGTACAAAGAAAGCCAAAGACTCTAGACATATCTTTATAGAGTTACAGTTATACCATAAAAGACTCTGGACATATCTTTATAGAGTTTGATTCATACAATGATATGGCTAATCTGTGGAGAAGAAATGTGTGGATGATTGGTTCCACAATGATGAGGCTTCTGAAGTGGGAGGAGGGTTTCAATGTTAAATATGAAAGTCCTATTACTCCTATATGGATCAAGATGGAGAATCTGCCTGAGCACTTGTTTAATGAGAAGATAGTTTCTGATGTGGCTTCTTCTTTGGGAAGGCTTATGCAGATCAAAGTTCCATCCAAGAATAGGGCCTTTTATAATCACTGTTTGGCCAGGACTGAGTTGGATTTAACTAGCAAGATCTTTTATAATGTTTGGGTTGGATTCGGTAGCAATCAGGGATGCTGGGTGCGTATTTCTTATTTAAACCTTCCAGATTATTGCAAGTCTTGTTTTCATATTGGCCATGGTGTTGATAAATGTAAGAAGCGTAAAGGCCTTGAGGAATTCAAGAAGTCTGTAATGGCTGATAGTCAGCAGTTGGATAATGAAAAGGTTGAGGATTTAACCAAGAAAGTGGTTATTAATGCTGAGTCTGTTGATCTTGGTGCTGAGAAGTTGGAGAGTTTAAAATCTGTTGAAGGGTTGGACAGTGAAGTTATTGTTTCTAAGATTAATATGGAATGTGCTATTCAAACGTTGGAGTTTGGTTATAGTGTCTTGGAAAGTGTCAAAGCTAAAGATAATAAGACTCTTTCTCCCAAGAACTCGAATCTTGGGAGTCTGTCATCTTCTCCTGTGCGGGGTTTTGTGGAGGATAATATTGTTGATTCTACCAAGAATAAGCTTGATCAGTCAAAAGGTAACAGAAAAGTTATTAATGGTGTGGGTGAAACACAGGAAGGTGGGTCTGGTTCTCATGATGTGGAGGAAAATAATAATAAGAATGAAGAAATGATTGGTGCTCTTCAAACTCTGGGGATTACTAACAATCAGGATTATGAAAATTTAGCCTCTGAGTTTTCTTCACCTAAAGTTGATGGTGAGAGTCCTCAAGTTTCATCTAGAAGTCAGTTGCAAGTCTCTAGGAGTGCTCAACCTGTAAAGAGAATTACTAGAAGTAGGATTCACAGGAAAGAATCTTCAGAGGAGGAGGAGGATTTTACAACTATATTTGATAAACAGTTAAAGCAAGCTAAGAAGAAGAAGCTGGCCAGGAGTTCTCATCAATTGTCTATAACAACTCGTAACTCAAAACGTTCTCTTTCTTATGATTAATATTCTTAATTGGAATATTCGTGGCATTAGAAATAAATCTTCATTTAGGAGACTTAAGCATCTTATTAAAGTTAATAGAGTTGATTTAGTTGTGATTCAAGAGCCTTTAATAAGTAAAGATAATCTGGTTGATTGTGCTTCTAAGATTGGTTTTAGTAATTGTGCTTCTAATATTGCTAATAAAATTTGGATTTTCTGGAATGATAGTATAACTGTTAACATATTGCTTGATCATATTCAATGTTTACATGTTGAGGCTGCTTTAAGTTCTTTAGATAACAGCTTTCTTCTAACTTTTGTTTATGCTAAGTGTCAACGTTTAAACAGAGTTGATTTGTGGAATGCTTTACGTACCATTTCTTGTGACACTAAAGCTTGGCTTGTGTGTGGTGACTTTAATTCTATTAGTTCAATTGATGATCAGATTGGCTGCTCTACATTTTGTCAAAGCAGTGCAGATGATTTTAATGATATGTTAAGAGATTGCTACCTTATGGATGCTGGTTATGCTGGGTCGAGGTTCACTTGGTCCAACAAGACTAAGTGGAGACGCATGGATTGGGTTTTTATTAACAACTCTTGGAATGATGTTTTCAACAACACCAATGTTATTCATAAGCCTCGAACTGGTTCTGATCATATAGCTATTATTGTTAATTGTTCTTCTTTGAATTATAGTTTTAGAAAGAGTTTTAGATTTCAAAATATGTGGCTTCTTGATGAAGGGTTTTTGTCTATTGTGTCTAATAGTTGGAGACAGGATATAGATAGTGATCCTTTGAGCAAGTTTTGGCTTAAGCTTAAAAGGCTAAAGGCTGTTCTTGTTGATTGGAATAAGCAGCACTTTGGAAACATTTTCGATAAGATTCAGGCTTTGGAGGATGAGGTTCTCAAGGTGGACATCTTGCATCAGAACCTTAATTTTAGTCAATCTAGGGAAGAGTTGAACAAAGTTAATGCTTTGCCGATGAATGCTTATAAGATAGAGGAGGAGTATTGGCTGCATAAGTGTAATGTGGAGTGGATCAAGGATGGTGATAGAAGTACTAAGCTGTTTCACAGCTATGTTTCTAAGAAAAGGAAGAGGAGTGCTATTAATGGAATCAAGGAGAATGATGTATGGATTACTGATAAGGAATCTATTGGTCACTCAGCTGTTGCTTTCTTTACTGATGCTCTTGCTTGTAGTCCTTACAAGGATGATCAGGATGAGATAGATAAGCTCAATAGTAACCTTTTTTATGTCATTCCTTGTGTCATTACTGCTGATGATAATAAGAGCTTGCTCTCTCTGCCTGGTGAGGAGGAAGTCTATAATGCAATTAACAGTTTAAAGGCCTCTAGCATGGCAGGTATGGATGGGTTTAATTTGGTTTTTTATAAAAAATGTTGGAGCATCATTAAAACTGATCTGTTAGCTGCTCTTCAGCATTTTATTAGAGGATTTCATATCCCCATTGGCATTCTTGCTACTGGTATTTGTCTCATTCCTAAGACTAAGAACCCTTCTAGTTGGAGTGACTACCGGCCCATAAGTCTTTGCACTCTTTTGAACCGAATTATGGCTAAAATTTTGAATGACAGATTGGTTATGCTTCTCCCTAAAATTATCTCTAGTTCCCAAGGTGGGTTTGTTCCTGGTAGTTCTATTCACTCAAATATTTTAACTGCTAAGGAGCTCTTGTATGATTTGAATAGGAAAGTTAAGCATAACAATGTTATTGTTCAGTTGGATATGTGTAAAGCTTTTGATAAGCTTAGCCATTCTTTCCTTTTCAAAGTTCTAACTTGCTTTGGCTTCTCTAATAGATTTGTGAGGTTAGTAAGCAGCATGATTACTAATGTTTTTGTATCTATTTTGGTGAATGGAGCCTCCTATGGTTTCTTTAAGACAGCTAAGGGGCTTAGGCAGGGTGATCCCCTTTCGCCTAGCTTGTTCATAATAGCTGAGGAGGTTTTGTTGAGGGGTGTCCCTTTACTCTTCAAGAATAATAAAAGTTTGAGGTATAAATGTCGCAGCAAGCTTTGTGTTAGTAACCTGGCTTTTGCTGATGACATTTTATTGCTTACTAATTCTAAGGATGCCTCTCTAGCATCACTTAATGCTTTCTTGCAGGAGTATCAAGAGGTCTCTGGGCAGGTGATTAATAAAAGCAAGACTAAAGTGATCGTGGCTAGTGGTATGAATGATGATAGTATTAGATCAATCTATAATGTTACAGGCTTTAACCATTCCATTCTTCCTATTGATTATCTTGGCATTACAATTAGTACTAATAACAAAGCTGTCATTTACACTAACCTTCTTAAAAAGATTAAAAGCAGAATTGTGGACTGGGAGTCTAAGCACCTTTCTTTTTCTGGAAGAGTCACTCTTATTAATGTTGTTCTCATGAATATAGTGTTATATTAGATGCATAGTAATGTTATCCCTAGCTTTGTGATTAATAAAATTGAAAAAGCTTTTAATGCTTTTCTTTGGGGTTCGACTAGTGCTGAGCATAAGATTCATTGGTGCACCTGGAAATCTGTTTGTAAAACTTATAAGGAGGGGGGTCTTAATATTAGAAACTTAGATGATGTTCAAATGACTACTTCTTGTAAGCTTTGGTTGCAGTTCAGGGATAATAAATTGCTTTGGGCCAATCTATTTCATGACATTTATTGCAAGGACAAGCATCCTTTACAGTTGAGTAGTAGCATCAAAGGATCTATGGTTTGGAACAGGCTCAAGAGGATTCAGTCTACTGCTGATCAGTTTGTTAGTTGGTCTTTAGGTGAATGCAATATGGACTTTTGGCTGGATAGATGGTTAGGTTCTGATCCTCTTCTTTGTCTTGATAACTCTATTGATAATAGTTGGTTTCATCAGGAGAAGGTTAATGGTTATTGGTCTAATAATCAGTGGGATTTGGATTCCATTGTTAATCTCATTAGTAATGATGATAGTGTTCGTATTAAAAACTGTATTATTAACCACAACAGCAAAGATAGGATTTTGTGGACTTTATCCTCTACTGGTTTTTTCAGTTTCAAGCATACTTGGGATTTTATTAGGTCTCATTTCACTGAGTCCAGTTTGTTTCACAAAATCTGGAATGATCTAACTCCTAAAAAACATTCTTTTATTCATTGGAAGCTTGTCAAAAATGATATGTCCACTGATTCGATTCTTATGAAAAGGCACATGCATATGGCATATAAATGTCAGTTCTGTTTTAATTGTGAAACTACGCAGCATGTTTTTATTTCTTGTGACATTGCTTGGTTTGTATGGTTACATTTTGCTGAGCTCTTTAACATTTTTATTTATAGATTTATGACTCCTGTCCATATCTCTAGAATTTGGTTTGGCAGCTCTAATAAGAAGAATCATATTAGGAATGTTATCCCTTCTATTATTTACAGTTCCATTTGGAAGTATAGAAATCATTGTAAGTTTAAAAACATGTCTGTTTCATCTAATATTATCATTAAGGATGTTCATAGAATCATTTATTACATGTATGTGGCTGATATGTTCAAGTTGAAGCATTGGTCTAATGATTGTTCTGTTGCTAAAAGGCTGGGTTTCTTAAAATTGTGTTCTAACTCTTCTTCTAGACCTATTGTTCTGTAGTGGGTTCCTCCTTCTGTGGGTAGGTATAAGCTTAACACTGATGCTTCTGTGGTCTTTAATGGTGAAGCCACTGCTGGTTACATTATCAGAGACTCTGAAGGTAACCTTATTCATGTTGGTGGAAATGTCTATGGCAAATTGTCTCCTATTATGGCTGAAGCTAGGGCTTTAATGGATGGATTGGCTGCTTGTCAATCTAAGGGTTTCTCTTCTGTGGATGTTGAATCTGACTCTTCGTTGCTTGTTAACTTTATAGAGAATGATAATATGGGTGCTCTTCACTAGGCTCTTTTCCTTGTCATTAATTGTTGTAGAACTTTACTGACTTCTAATATGAGCATTAAGCATGTCTTTAGGAACCAAAATCGTGCAGCCGACTGGCTGGCGCGATGGACTCTCAAATGCAAACTCAAAATTGAGTATGTGTTTGATAATGCACCTACTGCTTTAAAATCTATTCTAGTGCTTGAAATCCTTTGTGTACCTTATGTTAATACTCCTAATTGAGTTTTGTTGTTTTTGTTTGGCATATTGTTGCTGAGTTCGTGTTCGATTTATGCTCTGAAGCCTGTGCTAGATAGTTGGGATTGCTGTTTGTCAGATTGGTGATTCTTTGGTTCTTTGAAGCTTTCGTAGCTGGTCTTGATGATGTGCGTCAGTTGATGTGCTATTGTTCCAATGGATCTCTGAAGCCTGTGCTTGTTGATTGGGGTTTGCTTGTTGCTGTGGATCGATGTGATTTGCATCAGTTGTAGTGCCTTGAAGCTTTTATTGCTGATCAGGTTGATGATCGTCTGTTGTTGTGAAAATGTTCTAATGGTCCCTTGTAGCCTGTGTTTGGTAGCTTGCTGATTGGTGTATAGGCTGTGGTGGGTGAAGCCCTTGAAGTTGGTGACTGATCTTGTTGGCTTTCTTGGCTGGATTTGTTGGTCTAGACAATTTGGATCTCTTGTTTCTCTTGTTTGGTTATTAGAATAGTAGCTTGTGCTGCTTCTTTGTTAGGGTTTGGTTTTTTTAAATCCTTAGTTAGGATTTTGTTTTGGTTTTGGCGGGTTTTTTCCCGCTTTGTAACTCTCAAATTTTCAAACTATCAAATATAAGTCTCTTACCTAAAAAAAAAGTACAAAGAAAGCCAAAACATACTACTTTACTTCTACAAATACTTATTTAAAATTTCTAAAACGAAAAAAAGTCGGTGGGCTCGTCTAGTCTCCCCGGTGACCGCAGATGACAGCACGCACAATGATCTCCTGATGTTGGTGAAGAAGGGCCCTTTTTAGGTTTTCGAGGAGAGCCAACATACAATCTCTTATAATAATGGGATCAATCGGCGACATGTGTTCCTATAAGAGACCAAGCATTTGCTCCATTTGTTGTTACCGAAAGTGTTTCTTTCTGACTTCTATGTCTCTCTTTGAAAATAGAAACTAAAAGAAGCTTCTATTTATTTGCGTTGGAGGCCCTTAACACCGTCTTATTATTAGTAAGATAGGTTGTCTTGGTTCCGTAATATGGATGATTTCAAACATGGCTTTTTATGACCCATCCACTAGATTTGACTGTGTTGAATCATTCTCCTTTCCGTGTATGGGTTTCACTATAAAAATTCCAAAGAGGGAATAGTCCTTTTCGCCACGTGGCTTAATCTCGATCACTCCCTCAAGAAAATAATGAATCAAATCTGCCAGAGAGTACTCCACCAGAGCTGCCAAAGCACGCTCGTCCAATCCTCACTCGACAACTCTATCCTAACTTAGGAGACCGAAGCTAGCTCTCTTGATTGATCTGATTAGACGCTTTCTTTTTCCCGTGCATATTCTCCTTCTATTATTTAGACCACTATATAGATAAATAGTCAATCTGGTATCACCACGTGTCAAATTGTGTTAGGCGAGAGTCAGTTCAACTATTTTATAGCTTGGGCAAGGTGGGCTCATATTGTTCTTACATCATTGGGCCAAATCTATTAGATTGTTTCCGCGATTGGGCATGGTATGGTAAGGCATGCCTCTATTCTGAGTATTCTTTCGTTGATAACTTTTAGCTACCATCCATAGGCCATACTCAACTCCTTTAGTTTGGGCCAGCTCCGATTTAGATACTTGGGCCAGTTTCAAAAGAACTAAGGCCTGAATAAGAACACTATCTCATTCACTTTCGTAATTGATTGATTAATATACCTTAGTGTGAAGAGAGGCCAAAAAGCGTAGTATTATAACGGCTGACTTGATTGGAAAGTCAGAGGACGATCATTCTTACTTCGTAAGAGATTGCATAATACTCATACCATTGGTGGCCCAAACCTCCCTTATCTAATTGACCCCTCCCAGTCAGGTTTTGTCATGGGGCGTTCAATCGTTGATTAAATCCTCCTCATCCAAGACCTTTTTCATGGCTAGCAGACCAATTGCATGGGCCCAATAAGCACCCTAAAGTTTGACCTAATGAAAGTTTTTGACAATATCGTTGAGATATTGTTATAGATGTTCTCTTTGTCATGGATTTCCCTATCAGTATGATAAACAGGGTCATCCAATGTATCACTACTACTTCATTTGCTGTCAGCATTAATAATTCTCCCACTAACTACTTGCACGGGGAGAAAGGCCTCCGACAAGGAGATTCCCTCTCCCCGTATATTTTTGTCATTGTATGCAGGTCCTCTCTAGTATTCTCCATGAAAAAAGCAAAAACCCATCCTTCAGTTTTCATTGGAAATACCACTCGCTCAAAATCATTAACCTTTGCTTCGCGGACGACCTCATGGTCTTTAGTAGAGCCAACACCCAGTCCATTAACCTTATTGATGAGGGTTTGAAGGAATTCACCGCCCTTTCAAGCCTTCAGTTAAATCCGAACAAAAGTAAAATCTACTTCTCTTGGACCTCCTCAAGCACAAGAAATGCTATTTTGAACCTCCTCGACTTTGACGAGGGCCCTTACCTATTAGATACTTGGGGTTTCGCTCATCACTTTCAGACTCACTTACAACGACTACATACCTCTTTTTATGAAAGTTATCAATCCTATAAAGTCTTGTATGTCTAAACACCTCTTGTACATTGGTCGACTCCAACTTATCAAATCAGTTCTCTTCGCTAACCAGGTCTATTGGTCCTCGATCTTCATTCTGCAGGTCAGAGTCCTAAATGAGCTCTCTTAGCTTCTCCAACTTTTGTTATGGTTAGGTTCAAAGTTAAAGATTTTGGGGGCGAAGATTGCCTCGGATAAGCTTACTTGGTCCACAGATGAGGGCGGCCTTGGGATCCCAAACCTAAATTTTTTGAATCAGGCGAACACCATGAAGCTATTCTGGTCCATATTAACCAAGAACAAAAACTCCATATGGACCCGATGGACCATTGAAAAAGGTTCTAAATTTACGCCATCAAGTTGTGGGTCTCTAGAAAGTTCTTGTTTGATATATAATGACACTTCCGTCTGGTACGATCCATGACTCTTTCTAACATCCATCATTGACCGTTTTAGCCCAACTATTACAAGTTTTGTTCGTTTGCGCAATATATCACGAGTCGCAGACCTCTTTTGTAACAGAATATGGGTTTGACCATCCCACGCAAGGGATCCAAAATAGATACATGCAAGCTCACCTTACCAACGTTAGGCATTCCCTTAGTGCTCTCCATTAAGTTTCAGAGACCGATGATATTTTTCTATGGATCCCTAACAAGTCCAGACCACAATTCACTATCATTAGCACATACACTACTCTCAGACCATCTATAGACAAATTCGCATGGGGTTCCTTAGTCTGGAACAAGTAATTTATCCTTGGGAACTCCTTTATCACCTGAATGGCCATTCAAAACAAGATCACTACTCTGGATAAACTCATTATTTAAGGGCTTGACACTCATCTGAGTGTGTTCTCTGTTCCACTTGCCCAAAAACTCTGGAGCATCTCCTCATCCTCTGCCCCCTACTCCTCCTCTATATGGGAGGCTATTACTCAAAATCTTTTTATTTCTCAAAGCCGACTCCCTGGCCTCTTGGCTTGAGGAGGTGAGCGCTTGGACTGTATCTGACAACGGAAAAGGTTAACTTTGGCAAACTTCTTTTCGTTCGATTATATACTACATTTGGATTGAAAGAAACGCTTGAATTTTCAAAAGCAAGCAAACTCATCCTGTTCTTTCTGACCTCCACTAACGTTATAACGGAAGGAAGGTCATCTTTCCATTATAATAGGATATCACAATGTATGTTTTGTTTCTGTTACCTTCTTTAGGGTTTAGCTCATCATGCCCTCTAAGCCACCCTGATCTCATGTAAACATTTTATTAACTTTTTAACCCAAAAACATGTCTGATTTAATACCATCAAAATAGTAAAAATGATTCTTATAACCCCATCTTATTTCTAAAATATAACTTTCTAAAATTAGTGTTTATATATATCATTTTTGTTTTTTTGAAAAACTTGTTCATATATTGTAGAATGTTATAGTTTGGGTAAGTAGACAAAAATACTATTTTTTATAGTTTTATATTATTATTTTTTATCTAAAATTAAAAAAAAATCTTTTGTCATTTTACCTTTCTTTTAAATTCAAATTTTATATATTGTTTTCATTCAGTTGACATAACCCACATTTCCTAGAAATACATAATTTATTCATATCCAACCCAAACTATAAACCTAAACTTCTAAAAATTTAACCCAAAAAAATTAAATCCTAAAAAACAAACAATAATAAATAGTGGCGTAAGAAAACAATAAAGTAACGCTAGAGAATATCGCCCAACAACTAACAAAGAATTTTAATCTTGTTTTTAAATCTTACATTTATTAAACATCAAAACCTTGATTTAAAAAATTACATTTTGCTTTCCAAATTTGGAGATGGGATTCCAAGTAAGACTCTCAAAATCAACTAATTTTTAAAAACACGTCTGACTTTGAAGGCGTGGATCAGAACTAGAGGTTTAAAAAATAATTAAAAAACTTATTTCCAAGATATGGTCTCAGAAATATGTGTCTTGGTTTTTATTAAAAACCCATATTTTCAAAAGACAGTCTTAGAAATAGGTTTTATGTTTTTTTTAAAATATTTATTTCCAAAACATAGTCTCAGAAATAGGTGTCATATCTTTGTTTTTTTTCGGAGAGAACCATAAAATTAAAATGAAATATGTTCAATTGTTATTTGAAAAAACAATTATTTCCTAACTAAGAACTAGAAAATTTGTGTCATTAAAAAACTACATTCACAACAAACTAAACTACATTCAATAGAAAATGAAAGTTAACCCAAATGGTAACTACATTCACAAAAAATACACATCACAAAATTAAACTCAAACTCCTAGAATATGTGTAGTGTTCCTCTTCTTTGCGTGCAGAAGCAAAAGAGGTTGAAATTGGGGAGGCAATTCCTATATAAGTTAATGATCTTATTTTTAGGAATAGAAGACGTAACAAGGGAACCAAGCCCACACTTTCGATTTACGTCGAATGTCAGTTTTGTTAGTTTACAAATTTTGTTAATTTTTTGCTTAAGAATGTTGGTTTAAGAATAAATGGTTTATTTTAAAGAAGGAAGTTGATTCTAGGACCGGATTTCTGAATTAACTACAGTTTTTTAACTAGCAACACAACCAAAAGGACTAGAAACACGGCTGAAGAGAATTAATTTCAGTCTTCTTTGTCATTGTTAAAAGCATTCTTTTACTGTTATTTTTCATTACAGAAGTTTTTTTTTGTTTAAAAGACAGCATAACGAACAGGAATTAACTATAACTTTTTCGTCATTTTCATAGAAGAAAATTTGATTTCAAAAATAAAACATAAACTACAAAGCATTAACTATCAAGAATTAGCATAAGATGTAGCTAACTTAACCGGTTAAAAAAATGCAACGATTGTATCATTGGAGGTCCAATCATTGGTCTGAAAAGAACTACCTATTTAGAGTAATGAGGCTGAGTTCGATTATCCGAAAAAGGAAAAAGCACCTGAAGGAACATACGACCAGACATCAGTATGTATCTTCATACTCAAATGATTATTCTTTATATGATTCCGATAAATCTTTTTCCCTGGACAGGTATCGTCATTACAGGAGAAGAAATTCAAACAAGAGATATTTGAAAAGACATTCAAGTTACCCCAAGATGTCTAGAAGCGAAAAAAATCCGAAGAAGCCTAAAGGTTCTTCATATAAGTATACACATAATACCAAAGTGAAGAATGAGATACTAATAGAAGGTAGGGTAGGATGGGTCACCGCCTAAATCCAATTTCCTCTAGCACAACAATAATTCAAAAATCCCAACAAAGGGAATGTAACGGAGTATGGATGGAATACAGTATGAGTGGTCAATTTATGAATCAGACTAAGGTGGGTTATTATAAAAAAATTAGTGACGGCCTGAGAGGCCATTAATACAAACAAAGAAACAATTGCAAAACATCTCATTTGTGAGCAGAAACATCTTGGACTATTCGTTTGCCAAAGCCATTTTACGTATCAAAGGTGGAAATGTTCCCAAGATCGAGATACCCACATCAAACAATTCTAGAATTTCATGATAAAATTTAAAAACAATGATAAATTATTATATCATGATTTTTCCCAAACTTTCAAGAACAAGGCGTCATAATAGTTCAAACAATTACTGGAGGGATCTATAAGAGACTTCAGCACATTCTGCACCATTTTGGAAAATAGTTTGTGGGGAGAAAAACCTAGAGAAATGGGAATACAATAACTCAAAGCAAGCAAGTAGGTGACGAAGGCTTGAGGAATTATACATGGCATTTCGTTAATGTCAAGAAGAAGAAATATGATGATCAGGTTGCTTGTGCGGCATTTAGGCACGAACTTCTCAGAATTCAGGTCACAAGTTGAGGAACATATTTTTGTTGAGGAATCTCAAATGATAGGGCTTGTTCCCATGCCGTAACATATAAATCAAATTCATCATTCACCCTCCAATATTTAGTAGGCTCAATTGATTCAAATGTATCACCCTTCGTCTTATGTCCGAGCGAGAGGTCTGATCCCACTCAAACCAGGAATGAACCAACAATAACAAGGGCCAATATAAAAAAATGGTTTTGATTTACTTATTTTGCGAAATTAACAAAATCTATGGTAATGATCTTTGATAAGCTTGAAATCGTATATAATTTAGAAATCCTTTTTTTATTCAAACTCTGAGGGAGAAGAGGAAGACCAGATATTATAAGTATGGACTTCGGTCATCACACAAAAGATTGTATTGGTTTGGAAAAAAATTAGTTGTTAATCGAAAATTAGAAAGCAACAAATTTGTTTATGAAAAATGTTGGGGCTTAGCAGCAGAATTCGACGGGTAATCCGACAGAAATTGAAGCAGTTGTAGGGCCCTGAAACAGGAAAATACATTGATAATTGTAGAACGTGTTAACGTTGTTGATGTGTCGTCAGAATATCTGAACCTAAACGTTGAACAAAGGATCGCTTTAATGGTTGATGAACCAGAGATCAAAGGGAAGGTTAGTGAATTGTACAAATTCTTTGAATCTTTAATTATTTTTTATGGAGATACTATTTTAGGAGTTACCAATTTCTATCGAAAGAGGAACATAATATGCTTGGCAACACAATTGGAAAGGGGCGTTTCAACATATCTATACAGAAATCTGTTACCCTTACTATGTTTTGATGATGATAATAAGAGAGAGGTAGTTGTACCGCATAAAGATACATTAGTAATTGCAACATCCATTGTGGGGAGCGAGATCCAAAGGATTCTATTGATACCATCAATTCAGCCAATATTTTATTATTGACAAAAAATGAACAAATGTTAAACCTACCAAACATCCTCTAGTCAGACCGAACATATGTGAGCTTTACAAGGGTTATCGTTGAGGTGGTTGGACAATTTGAAGGAGTGGTGGAGCTAGACCATTTATAAAAGGGGTGACAATATTGTTCATAGTTGTGGATGCATCAACATCATATAATGAAATATTTGCTAGGTCTTGGTTGTCGAGAATGCACCCAATGGACTCGACAGTTTATAAATGTTTAAAGTACATGGTTGGAAGTAATGTGGGGATAGCCTGAAGCATCCAGAAAGTGGCTAAAGAATGTTATAAAATGGAATTGGCCTCTAAAAAATAAATAATATTGAGACTAAGAAGGAATAACAATTATAAGAGTCTATTTCGGAGTCCAATGTTGGGGACGATCCAAGGAAGACTCCTAATTTGTTGGTACCCGATGAAACATTTAAAATTATGTATTTCGTAGTGGTTAAAACTTGAATATTGTCATGTTATTACCCTTAGAATTAAGAGAAAGATAAACATTCTTTTTTCAGAAATTTGCATATGTTTGCTTGGTGTACCGAAGATGTTATAGGAGTACCACTAGATGTTATCAGTCATACCCTTCCCATCGGGCACAACGTGTGTCTCGTAATTCAAAAATTAATATTCTTGTATGCTGAGAAATCTGGAACGATTATGGATGCGGTAAAATGATTACCAAAGGTTGATCATATACGAAAGTACAAATATCTCTTGTGGACAATAAACCCTATCCTTGTGAAAATAAGTATGGAAAGTAAATAATGTGTGTTAACTGCACTGATTTAAACAGAGCATCATGTCCGAAAGACTCATTTAAGGTTCCAATAATAGACCGTTTGTGGACTCAACTTCGGGTAATAATATTTTATCATTTATGGGTGCTTATGTTGGTAAGAACCAAATACAGATGGATCTGAAGGACCAAGAGAGCACTTCATTTATAAGGAACATGGGTTTACACTTCTCAAAGGTGATGTCCTTCAGGTTAAAGAATGTGTGAGCCACTTATCAACGGTTAGTGAAAAAAACATTTGCGAATCAAATCGTCCAAAATGTTAAAGTGTATGTTGCCGATATGTTGGTGAATAGTTCCAAAGACAATGAACACTTATCTAATTTGGATGAAATATTTCCAGCTTAAAGGCCATAAACCTTAAGGTAAGTTAAGAAAAACTGTACATTCGGGGTATGATCCGATAAGTTTTTGGGATATATAGTTAGCGAGAGGAGGATCAAGGCCTACCCAGTATAGTTAAACGCTTTAAACACTACGGATCCTCCCAGACTCATTAAGGAGGTTCAAATATTGGCTGGAAGGTTGGGTGATCGCTCAATATACTCATATTTAGGTTTTTGGATAAATGTGCTCTTTTTTTAAATGTTGAGACATTCAAACTTTTTTAATTGGACTACATGATATGATGAAGCTTTTACTAAACTAAAAGAGTTCTTATCCTCTCCAAAGATCTTAACAAAGCCAAATACAGGTGATAAATTGTTTATTTACATATCGATTTTATATTGTGAGTGTGGTATTGATAAGAGAAGTTGATAACTTTCCACGGCATGTATACTATGTGAATAAGAGTTTCTAGGACGCAAAAAAATATATTAAAAGCTGGAAAACTTACTATTGAATAACAAAATGATCAGTGAAATTGGTGGAGATAATATTGAGTTTGAGACTCAAATGACAATCAAAGCCCAGTCTTTCCTGATTTTCTAGTTGAATTTCATTCTGAACAACTAGATAGCCAAGCACTAAAAGTTGAGTGGGTCATTCAGACTGATGGCGAGTCAAATGCTTTGGGTTGTGGGGTTGAGGTTCAGTCAATATATCCTAAAGTAGAAGCGATGTATCAAGAAATTTAATTTGTCTTCAAAACATAAAATAATGAGGCAGTATATGAAGCCGATTGGTGCTAAGAGAGTTTGCTTAGTAAATGACTCGCAACTTTTAGTGAATCACGTATCAGGACACTCTGAGGCTAGGAAATATCACATGGTGAAATACCTTAAAACATTGAGAGGGTTAGAAACACTATTTAAAAGTGTCAAGCACAAATATGTTCACCTGACAGAAAATTATATTGTTGATTCTCTAGCAACCGTACCATATTCTGTAGGTTACTCGTAGATAATTATGAGAGAGGTTTCCTCATTAACAAGAAATTCCAAACATAGTCAAAGTACAGACAAAACCTTTCAAATTTCAACAAGCGAGGATAAAGATTTGAGGCATGATATCAAAACATTTTCGGTTAAAGAGGTTTTAGCGTTTGTTAAGACACTGGGCACAAATTTACATTTTAATGTGTATAGGTTTGCAGTCCTCGAAAGTATCCTATATAAGAAACCTTTAAGTAGATATTTATTGCGTAGCCTCAGAAATCATAAATTGCAAATGATATTATCTGAAATGCATTATGGGGAAGGATCATTGGATAGTGGGTATAAAATGTTAACAAAACCATATTTACTGTCACAATATTATTAACCTTCCACTATCGTCGATGCTAAAGAATTGGTCAAAAGGTGTAACAATTGTCAGTGATTAGTGATTAGTGATTAGTGATTAGTGAATACCATACATATGTATGTAGTACCACTTGATTATGTTTATGAGGCATTACCATTTGAACGATGGGGTTTGGATTTGGTTGGTCAGTTGCCGACAACATCTGGAGGATGACAAACCATTGTAGTAGTCGTGGATTCTTTTTTTCAAAATAGGTGGAATTCGAGTCGTTATTAGGGACAAAAGGAAAATACGCGATCAAGTTTATCTTATCTAACATATGTTATTACTTTGGCATTCTGAGGATACTCACAATGGATAATAGTCCACAGTTCGGCATATGGACATGAACTTTTTTATTCTTCTAGAAACATAGATCATTGTTTCTCAATACATTTCCATTTGTAAGTAAATAGGCAGGTAGAAGTCACAAACATGACTATCTTCCATTATCTCCAGTATAATTTTAAAAAAGTTGTGGGTAAGTGGCCAAACTATCTACAAGTAGTTTTATCGGCCTACCGCACCATCCCTCAAATGACTACCCAAGCATCACCTTTTTATCTAGTCTACGAGAATGATGTTGTGACGCCATCTGAAGCCACTTTACCTTTGTATTGAATCATAATTTATTTTAAAGAAACTAATTATGAAGGGAGAAACGAGCTCGATCTATTTGAAGAAAAAGAATGCAAGCACATCTAAACTCCTTACATTATCAAACATCGATGAGAAGCAGGTATGCATCTCCAGACAGATAATGGGTGTTTAAGGTAGATGATAAAGTTTTAAAGAAATATATCCTACACACTAACGAAAAAGGCTCAGAAAAGTGGGACCAAATAGTGGAGGTCCCTATTTGAGCATTGAAAAAGTAAAGCCCATAACTTATCGGTTGGAAGATTATGTGGGGAAACCCATCTGACATTCGTGGAACCTTAAGCATTTCTATCTAAAGTAAATATCTAAAAATTGTACAGTTTTTCTTTCAAGTTATGTAATGACCAACAACATACTCTTTCCTACCCTAGTGGTGTAGAATTTTTTTATTGAGGGACCTACATAGCCGGCTGGTAAATACAAGTGTTTATAGCCTTCTTATATCTTTTACCGAGTTCTAGATAATTTACACATCAAACAAATTTGTAGTTTTGAATTCGAGAGATCACTTTAGTAATTAGTTGGGAGTTGATCACCACCAATTGGGGAAAACCCCGGAGGTATAGATTCATACTTATAAAAATATTTAAAAAAAAATAGCGGTTGAAAAAAGATGGGAAATGTCCGATAAGAAAATCCCTTAAGTAGAAGGACTTGTTAAAAAAAAGTTGTAACAAAATAGAAACGAGGAAACTATAAAAAAAACAGCAACTACAACATGATATATTTATTATTTCTCTATTTTAGTAGCCTCGTCGGAATCTTCTTCACATGAGTAATCGGAGGAACTTTCTCTATTTGAATCTTCACTTGAATAGTTCT
This sequence comes from Limnanthes douglasii subsp. nivea, assembly GCA_036936605.1. Classification (NCBI taxonomy): domain Eukaryota; kingdom Viridiplantae; phylum Streptophyta; class Magnoliopsida; order Brassicales; family Limnanthaceae; genus Limnanthes; species Limnanthes douglasii. The sequence goes on along the minus strand of JAUPFV010000001.1, from coordinate 182,690,618 downwards.
CAAGCTCACCATATAAGCTTCCGTTAGATGACTTTTTGTTGCCTCGGAGGGAGATACTCGTGGGACGATATTTTTCAGGAACAAGACATAAATAACTACATAAGCTCAAATCTGAAAAAGCATTTATGAAGATTGAGGTATCATGGCAGATTTCACATTGACGTCTAGAGAATCTATTTTTCTTCTACATCTAGCAGCATATGCAGAGTCATCAACCTTTTTATCATCCCCAACCTATTTCTTTACCTCTTCTAAATTAAGGATAGCCTACACATAACATGCTTTCACTTTCTCATACATTTTTAGTATTTTTAGAAAAAATTACCAATTTGTGGTCTTCAATGGATAATGAAGTCTTTCTTTTCTCTTGTAATTGAATATTGATAGATTCGAGAATACCCAATCTGTCTTGAAGCTTCTCTTCTTTGATGCCAAAAAGTATTTATACTTCACCTTGAACAGAGCGTTCAGATGACCATTCTTAAGGACAACAGCTACCTTCGAGGCGACTTCAACCTCAGACTTTCTCTTTTCATATATGACCTTTTTTTCTCGTTGAAACTTTGCCCTCGATTTATGGATGGTCGTTTTGCTAGGTATTTAAATCACTTAAGTTAGAGTGGACATGGTTTTGGCCCTCAGTTCTGTATGTTGGTTCATCAACCAATCGCATTTGTCTATACTAACTGGTATGCTAGGTTGAGACTCGATGAGTACTTCTAGAGGCCCAACCTGGTCCAAGGCAAACTCTCGTGAAGTTGTTAGATCTTTCTTTCCAACATTTATTGATTTTTCTACTAAAAATCTTGCCCGGTGGGTAGTCTTAGACTTCTTGTACACTTTATCATTCGATAAATGAGAATGTTTTGTTTTTCGAGCCGTTCATTTTCCTTGTTTAAATTTTTGTTTTCACCATCAGTCTGACTCATTGGACATAAACTTGTTTGATGGGTAGAGTTTCCTGAATGCTTGAGGTCACCCTCCTCTCTTTAGAGAAAGTCTGATCGGGGGATGAGGGTCGGAAGCTGAGGAATGGGTATTAGGATTGAAGGATGACAAAGGGCAAGCCGTTTTAGTTTTTTTTGGTCGCCAAGGTCTATAGTGCATGGTTTGACAAATTGATAAGGACGCATGCTCCTCATCTACGCTCCCAATAGCTTTCTTTTAGTCGGCTCGTTCAGTGATCGATAACCAATCCTAAGTATTCTTGAGACTAAACATACACGAGGATCGCGTGTCGGAACAAGAAAGTAACCTTGAACAAGTCATTTAGATAACTTCACGGGGACTATGGGATCTCAAGAAAATAGTTTTTGAAAGGAACAGATTTATTAAGACAGTATGAGGACTTTCTCTCTCTATCTCTAGAATACATCTTTGTGTGAATTGTGAGAATGATCTCTCAATTTATAGAAGCTTCTAAGGTCTAAAGGTTACTTGTCTAGGAAAGTGGAAATTGTTTATAGTTGTTCTCTCAGTTTTTAATTGGTGTGCGCATGTGGAAGTGGAAATGTTTATGTCTAATATATTCTCTAGATTTTATGATTAAGGATCTATAGCATAGGTCGAATCACTAGGTGATACGTGTACAAGAAAAATCCATACATCATGCATGTAAGCTAAAATTAATTTATATGTTAAAATCCACCGATGACGATGTTGACCGAACCAACCTACTTTAAATCACAAGACCATTTGTAGAATAAGTTAATCGTTACATAAAAATTGAAGCCAATTTTTCTAACCAGCCCAATATGCTTCAAATCACATGGTTAAGTGCAGCTTGGGGAAATCTGAAGCAGCACTTGAGTTAGTCCCCCCTCAAACATTTTCGCAAGGAGTACGAGGGTTCCTCGTAAGGATATGAAATATTTGACCCACTTGCTTAACCGGTTATTTATTGGGCTACTTTGTCATGTAAGCCAAACAAATATGTAACGTTGAGGGTATTTTATGTAATAAAAAACATTTGTTTCACTTAGTAAATTAATGGGGTGGAATAGTCTAGAATTGACGAACTGGGTATAACAAAAAGGCCACCTTCATCACTCTATACGGCAATGTACCTTTTTTTACAAATGGTGAATAATTATTACTTTATTACTACTTTTGACATCTTCTCTCTCTAAAATATTCGTGTTTCTTTCTTTATAATCTATGATTCCCAAAATATCTTAGACTATAATACCCTTCAGATATTTCTTGAACTGTCAAATCATAACATTAACTATCAGCACAAAGTTATCCAAAAGTAATAACACATGCTAACCAACATAGACTATCTTAGAACATACAACACTTAATATTTTGTGACAACTAATAACCAAACAAGAAACTAAAAACACTAACATTGACTATCAACACATAACACAAACTTCAGGTCCACCATAATTTATAAAGATATAAAATATTGAGAACCATAATTGATAAGGATATAAAATATTGAGGACCATAATGTAATAAATAAAATATTATATGAAAAGTTATATAGTTAAGGGATAGAGTTAAAGTCTTATATGAAGATAAATGACTAACATGTAATTAAACCATTTTGTGTAACTAACGTGTCCGAAATCTTTTAGAGTAAAATTATGCTTGATGGCTAAATAATTCGAAGGGTAGTTCTGGTACTTTTACGAGAGGCAATATTAACAATATCTGAACCATTATTCGAACAACATTTATGACCTCATCAAATAAAAACCTCACCAAAGATGACTAAGCAAGTATCTAGTGGACATGTATTAATAACTCGTTAAGCAATTGGGCCAGACCCATGACCCGATTTGTTAATTGAAGTGTTACGATCCTTAAACTCGGCCCATGACCCTAATCTAACGCTATAAATACTCTAAAAGTGTCATTACGAAGAGGGAGATGGAGAACCTGAACCCCACTGAATTATGTCACTACTCCTTAACTCATATTTAATACATTTTGGCGATCTTCCAGGAGAAACCAAAAATCCAAAGCAACTTGTCAACCATAGTGGGAACAGGGACACCCGGATTACGAGAATCCAAAGTTTCCAAAGATTTATGAAAAAAATGAATAATGGCCGAGGAATGTATGTTGATCAACATCTAGTAAATGAAGAGGATCAGGTCGGAGAGGCTCAGTTAAGGGCTTCGTTCGAAAATGATGAAAAACAAGAAAGAACCCAATTAAGATACGAGCTTGCCGAGTTAAGAAAAGAAATCGAAGCAATGAAAATACATCGGCAATCTGAAAGAGACATGGTGGAGCCATGCGATAATCTGTCAGGATATCTGAAGCAAGTATGGACAAATCATTCCCCTAAACTCCATCAACTTGAGCCTCATAATGAAAACGATTCTAGCTCTTCGTAATCCGACAAGAGTTCGTCTTCATCAGCAGATTCATTTTCTTCCGCCACTAGCATTGATATTTATCAACAAAAGAAAAACGATAAGCACTGGGATAATTGTCTAGAAAAAGAAAATCGCTAATAGAGACAAACATTTGAAGGATTGGGAAATGTCGGGGAAAAGGCCTAAGAAAGGGAAGAATTTAGATTATAAAGGGAACACTAAGGGTTCGGCCGATCACCGTATAGATCAGCTGCTAAGTGACTCGTTCGTTGTCCGATCCGAACCAGGTATATTTGCCGATTCTAGTGAAATACATCAGTTTAGCCAGATACGTAACTTGAGCCAATCACCACTTTCGGAACATATTATATCTGAACACCTCCACAACGTCTAGATGTGTCTAAAATGGAAAAGTATGATGGGAGTAAACATATGGATAATCATCTAGAACAATTTAAAAACTTTATGATGAGATTCAATGATGATGAAAAAGTTTTGTGTATGGCCTTTTCTCAAACATTTAAAGAGGGTGACTTGAAGTGGTACAACAAACATCTAGAGGGGTCGATTAAATTTTTTGATATGTTCTAGATGGCCTTCCGACGACAGTTTGTAGGAAGTAAGGAGTTAAGAGGAAATGGTTATACCAAGAATGATTTAGTTGATTGCTATGAGCAGGTGGCCATACTTTCCCTCATACAATGGTTATTGGCATGAGAGTTGGCTAACACAGTCACATGAAAAAACTCAGAAATGTGGTTGCCCTATTGAATCAAGTTAGAAAAGAAATCATCATAGAAGAAACCAATCTAGTAAGGCATCCTCGGCAGAATAAACCCCATATAGCTACTTTGCATCAACAAGCTCCTAGTTAGTCACATGTTTCTTCTAATTCTCGATCTCGGGAATTAGGTCAAGGATCTGGACGATTTATATCGAACCAAACTCAGCAGTCCAGGCCAAGAGGGAACCAGTGGGTTCGGCCTAGTTACTTTGCAAAATTAATTGAAAACATGGCAACAATATATGATAAAGCTAAAGATCGCATACAGTTCCCAAGACCTTTAACTATCCAAACTCCAAAGGAAAATCGAAATACCCATTTTTGTAAGTATCATGAAGACACGGGTCATGATACAAAATATTGTTTAGCTCTGAAGCAAGAGATTCAGTTGTTGATCGAAAATGGGAAACTGACAACCTTTGTAAAAAATATTGGCTCAAACAAAAATCAGGTTCGAATAGGCCCGATTCAAGCATTAACAAAGAACAAGCTAGTGTACCTAATGTGCGAAGATCCACTTCGGATGTCCCCAAGAGAGAACAAGCCCTTGTGATTACGGAACAATTTTAAGATCCTTTTGATTTGGATTCAGAGTATTTAGATCTGGATCCTAATCAGAACCTCATTAACATGGTGAGTGATGGTAATGAGAGGGTTTTCCATTTGTGTAAGTGTTTCGAGTCATTGAAAAATATTTAGAGGGGATACAGTAACGACACCTTCTAATTGATATAGTATACGACATGTTAACACTTTGGATGTACAATTGAAAGGGAATATACCAACTCATTTATATCAAGGGCATGTTAACACCTTCTAATTGTTATGCAATAGCTCTTCAAGTCCAAGGTCCAAACAGTGAAGATCGAATGGCTGAATAGCAATCAAGATGTTGACCTCGAAAACAAAAGAAAGGGTTGATGATACGAAAAAAACCCCGGGCTCTTTAACGGTAGGTCAAAGCATAAAATAGTATTGTTTTCCTTATGAGAAGGTACTTTGAATAGGAACATTACTGACTACAGTTGTACGTCAACAGTTGTTACCATTTTTGTTTGCTAATTTGGATGTTTTCGCTTGAAAAACAGAAGATGTAGTGGGGGTCCTAATTGAGGTGATATTCACACTTTAGCTGCAAATCTGAAGATCAAGCCTGTTATCCAAAACATACGTTCTTTTTCTTTTGAAAATCAGAAGCTATTGTGACTGAGGTGGATCGTCTATCTAGGGTCGGACCTGTAAGGGAGGCTCAATATCCTTTATGGACAGGAAATCTAGTGGTGGTTAAAAAGAAGAATAGGAAATAGAGAATGTTTAAATAGATCAGTTGATTGATTCTACTTCAGGAAATAAAATTTTGTCTTTTATGGATACTTTTGCAGGGTATAACCAGATTCAAGTGAATCCAAAGGATCAAGAGAGTACAACGTTTATCAATGATCGATACTTATATTGTTTTAGAGTTATGCATTTTGGATTGAAGAATGCTGAAGCAACACATCAGAGGTTGATAAATAAAGCTTCGCTTCTCAGATTGTAAGAAATATGGAGGTGTATATTGATGATATGTTGGTGAAAATCACAACTGATGATAGGCACTTTGAGGATTTAGAGGAAATGTTTTCGAATTTAAGAGTTATTCGATTGAAACTAAATGCTAAGGAGTCTACCTTTGGAGTCCGATTAGGGAAATATTTGGAGTATGTTATTAGTGAAAAGGGGATAAAAGTTGATCCAGAGCAGCTAATGGCTTTGGTATCAATGACATCATCTCGAACTATTAAGGAAGTAAAAATCTTGACACGAAATTTAGATGCTCTTAATATATTTATTTTAAGGTTTTGTCACAAATGTTTTATTTTTTTCCAAGTATTACGAAGGCCAAAGAAGTTTAAGTGGGCATTTGATTGTGAAGTAGCATTTTCAAGCATTAAGGAACTTTTACCATCACCATAGATATTGTCTAAGCCTTGAATTGGTGGGGAACGTTTTATGTACATTGCAGTATCAGATTTTACTGCGAGTGTTGTGTTGATAAGTGAATATTCAAGAATTTTGAAGCTAGTCTATTATGTAAGTAAGAGTCTGTTGGCAGCAGAAAAAAGATATTTGAAGCTTGATTTGGCATTGGCTTTAGTGGTGGTTTCTAGGAAGATTCGTCCTTATTTTCAAGCTCATACTGTTGCGGTCTGAATTCATTCTCACTGAAAAATGTTTTAAAGTGCAACGACATTTCTGATAGGATGACCAAATAGTCAGTAGAGTTAAGAGATTTTGATATCATTTTCCCCTCGAACAGCTACCAAGTCTAAAGCCTTGGCCAATTTTCTTGTTGAATTTATTTCAAGTAGATCAGTTGAGAAGATAAACAATGAGGTTTTTCCAGGAAGTTCGATGTGGGTGGTTTGAACAGATGGAGGTTCTAGTTTTGTGGGATCCAATGAAGGAGTCCAATTGGTTGCTCTATCCAGGGAGGCAATGTTTCAAGCTATTAAATTTGGCTTTCACGCATCGAATAATGAAGCTGAATATGAAGCTGCATCGGCTGGTTTAAGGCTTGTAAGATTTTGTAGGGCAACTTCAGTTCGTTTAGAGACAGATTCACAACTAGTAGCAAATCATGTGGCTCGTGTTTCTGATGCTAAAAAGGATCACTTAATTTTGTATCTTCGTGAGCTTTGAAATTTGACTCTTCTGTTTGACTACATTATTGTAGAACATATAAGTCGAGGAGACAATACAGTTGCTTATTCTTTAGCAAAAATTTCTTACACAAAAGAATATCATTGGATATTGTGACAAGAGTGTTTTTTGATTTTAAAATAGTCAGAGCAATGTAAATATGCTGAAGAAGTATTTTTCACACCAGATGTAATTCGAAGTGATTGGAGAACTAATATCCTCAATTTCTTGTTAAGAGGAACGTTGCCTCAAGATGTGCAATTGGCTAAAAAATTAAAGTATAAAGCTCACGGTTATTTTGTATTGGATGGGGTGTTATACAAGAAATCTTTGACTAGGCCATTGTTACGTTGTTTGAATAAACAAGAGTCTCGTGACATTTTATCCGAGTTGCATGATGGTGATGGTTCAGCACATTGTGGATTCAAAGATTTGACATGTCTAGTTTCGTTGGCAGGCTATTACTGGCCTTCGATTATGAATGGTGCTAACATTTTGGTTATAGGCTGTGATACTTGTCAGCAATTTGCCAATTTTATTCACAAACATGCAGTTCCACTTATGTCCATTTCTGAGGCCATCCCTTTTGATAGATAGGGAATAGATTTGGTAGGACAATTTCATTTGGCATCTGCAAATGATTATTGTGGTAGTGGATTATTTTTTGAAATGGGCAGAGGCTGAACCATTATCTAGAACAAAAGCCGATGATGTTATTAAGTTCATTGTGAATAATATTTGTTGTTGCTTCGGGGTTTTTCAAAAAATCACCACAGATACTGATCTTCAATTTAACAACAGAGAAATAGCTTCTTTTTATGGAGGTGGAGGTGGAGGTGGAGGTGACAAATATATCTATTTTAGAAGGCCTAAAGAAGAATTTGATTGGGGCTTCAAGAAGATGGCCAAAAGTATTTGCAAGAGGTGTTATGGGCTTATCGAACAACTCCTAGACAAGCCACTAAAGAAACTCATTTTGTCTCGGTGTATGGTATGGATGTCGTTAGTCTTGCAGAATCTACATTACCTTCTTATATAGCACTTCAATGTTTCGACGACCTGAATGACGAAGCAAAAAGAGTGGATTTGCACATGATCGAGTTAAAAACAGTTAGAGCCCATTTGAATACGACTCATTATCAAATTCTGATGAGGAATCGGTATAATTCGAAGGTTGAAATGAAGGATTTCAAGGTTGGTGATTAAGTTTTAAGGAAAGTATTCCTTCATTAAAAGGATATGCGCTTCAGAAATATGGCCCCCAATTAGGACGGTCCTTATATGGTTGTGGAAAGAATAAAATCGGGTTCTTATCTCATTTGTGACTAGTAGGGGAGGATGCTTCAACATCCTTGGAATATAAAACCTCTGAAATTGTACTAGGCATGATTTTGTCTTTTGGAAACGTTTTTTACTAATTGATATATTTTTTACTACCCTGTTGGCCCATGGAGGTTTTTATGAGGTGTCATGTAAATATTCAAAATTATTAATAAAATTATTTTTTGGCCAATGGTTGTTTGAGTATAATTATTTGAATTATTTTGGTAACTTTTGAAAGACTGATCATTTTTAAAGTTGTTGACCAAGAGTAACTTTTCTGAAGTGTTAAAAGTTTATTACAAACACTTTCCGAAGAGACAACCATATTTGAAGTGCTACATTCTCTAAACGCAGTATATTATTTGAAAACCTACGTTATCTAAACGCATTATATTATTCGAAGTGTTAGGCTCTCTAAACACACTATATTATTCAAAATGCTACGTTCTCTAAACGCACTATATTATTCAAAGTGCTACATTCTCTAAACACAATATATTTTTTGAAGTGTTATGTTTCTATAAATGCAATATTTGTGTTTACAAGTTTTATATGACATGTGTTTTCATATAAAAGAAAATTTAAGTTTAAATTTGAAATGTGTTGCATTTCGAGTTGAACATAACTTGGTTTATAAAATTATAAGTTTGTTCAATAAAAACAAATAAATATAGAGGAAATAAAGTAGTGATGCATTAAGATTAATCTGATGATAAGAAAAAGGGTATTGAATGCTAAGTAAATAAACATTCATAAAAAAGTAGTCATCTTACAACAGCTAGATGACAAGCAAAAAAGAGAGAAGGACACAAAGATTATATCTCTTCGAAGTTTCCTTTAGATGAGTCTCTTTTCTCCAAGGTACTTTCTTCTGACTCCATTTCTTCGGAGGAATCATTAGGCACATGGTCAAAAGCCTCACTCGGTCGATTCTCAATTGTAATCAATTCTCAGAAGCCTGAAAGGTTAGCCTTTGGAAATCCTGGCATAGATTTCACGAAGCAGATTAATAGTTTTCTGTTCTTCGGCATTTTTAATGGTAGCCAGCATGTCCTTTTTACATTCGTTCTTAACAGCCCTGTATAAAAATATTTTTCTCCTCTTTGAAGTGTGTTATAAGAGCTTCCATGTCGTGTGCTAGTTTCTTCTTTTCTTCTTCATTTTTCTTTAGAGATTCTTGAAGAGTGGAACATCTTTGTTTATCCTCGGAAATTCTTGTGCATGTTTCGTTTTGTGCTCTTCTATTTCATTTTTATGAGAAGTGTTGAGCTCTTTTATCTCATACTCATGCATAAATCTGAGATGGTATTTGAGATTTATGATGACTCTGAGGAATTATGATCTATCAGCTTTGAATTCATAAAATTGTTCCTTCATAGTTTTACCAAATATTTCTCTTATCTTCTCTATTGCACCATCTTTCTGCAGCTCCAAGGTTGGAAAATGGTTGTTGTGCAAGTGTGACCTCTTCAGATGGTTCTTCAATAGGTATGAATATTGGACCGATGTAGGACATAAGAGCATAGGTTGACGATGGCAAAGATATTTCTGACCTAGCCAGTTTAGGAAGAATAAGTGCAGTCACCTGACCAAATTGTTCTAATTGGTCTTGACTTTTGGACTTATGGATCCATATCTCTGTCAAGATCTTGAGGCCCTTTTGTGTTGATAAAATCATCAAGATCAATATGATCGTCTTCGTGGTCATTTTCTGTTGCAGCTTCTCTTCAATGATCTTCCACTATGGTGACCTCATTATCAGCCTCGGAAGGAAGCATTTCCTGGAGGTTTTCTGCAGGATTCTTTTATGCTCTCCTCTTTGGTGGTGTTTTGGAAGTACTCTTTTTTTTTCTTCAAAACAACACTTTTCTTCCTCTTCGGAGAAGGCTCAACCTCCACTCCCTCTTCAACAGTAGGAAGGCTTTTTTCGCTAACTTTCTTTTTTTCTTTTATGTGGCATCGGCTTCTCTGAGGGGCTAGCACCAGATGTGCTAGCTGCCTTTTTATTCTTTTTCCCTTTCTTCTTTGAGGGAAGGTGGTTGTCCGATCTATTTCTAACAAGAAGAAACACTTTGCAATTAGGTGTTAAAAGTCTTTTGACAGTCAGGATAGGATTCAGTGGCTCCATCAAATTTTCATGGAGATCAACCCCCACATTGATCTTCCACAAATGGTTGTTGAGGAAGTTTATTGGCAGAAAAGCTTAGTGGAATCCATTTTCTCACTTATTTTCTGCCTAGGTTGCCAATTTTCTGAAAATGTCTTTTGCGCCCTTTTGATGAAGTTTATATCTCCTTGAAATTTCTAGATACATCACAAAAATAAATAAAAGATAAAAGGAAATTACTTAAAGCAACAACAAGAAGTGGAACGCCAAAGAAGGTTATTGTTACTCATCCAGATGAGGTTAAGTGGTGATGGGTTCTCCTTGGATATCTTGTTTCCGTTTTCCCATGCGCCAGAAATGAAGACAAATTTTTGTTTCCAAAACTTGTCAGCCTTCATCAAGTCATCGATAATCTTGAGGTCATCATCAAGAGTGAGATAGTAGAAAGGCAGAAAATATCCCTTCGAATATTTGGTGAAGGCGATGAAGTCTTGGATAGAAAGAGGAATTTGGGCAAGTGATGTGATCCTAGATGACACAAGGAGCTTAGAACATGGAAATGTGCAAGAACCAGATGAACAACATGAAAAAGAAGATGAGCTTGAAGTTGAAGATATTCTTATTTTACCGGCTGGTCCAACAACTCGATCAAGAGCAAAACAATTTAACAAATCTGTTGGAGGATTGCTTAATCAACTAGAGAATCCACGTGATCAAAACATCAAGTATGGTGGAAAATCTTGTCAAACCACTTTGGTCTTGATTCAAGCTAATTGATTTCAACAAATGAGAAAGTGTCTTGATTGTACTCTTTTTCCCTTATTCAAGAGTTTTGTCCCAATGGGTTTTCTTGACAAGGTTTTTAATGAGGCAATTGTTTCACTTCACCATTGCCCATTTGTTGAAATAAAAGCCCAAGGCCCATCTACACCAAAAGCCACGTCCTTGGAGGAGGGAAGGGTCTCATTTCCAACTTATATCATTAATACTTTGTATTTTCAATATTAAAGCATTTTGTTTCCAAGAAAAGCCTTAATTGTTTTAGAGGCATGCATTATGTTTCCAAGAACAGCCTTAATTGTGTTCAAGGCTATTTCTTTCTACTATAAAAACTATGTACTCAGAATTCTAATGGGTAGACTATCTTTGATTCTGAAAAAAACTTCTTAAGTTTTACTCTTCTCTTGTTGGTGTGTAATATCCAAAAGAAAACCTGTTCTTCATTTGGTGCGTCATATCCAAAGGAAGATCAGTTGGAATATCAAAGGCCTTTCCACAACCTTTGTGTGACCTATCGATCTACATCCTTTGATCCTTGAATCTTTTTGGGTTCCTGGTTGCAAAGTTATCCTTATCCCATTTCAGAGTGCCGATTTTAGGAGGAGTTTATCAAGTGGTATCAGAGCAACATTCTGAAAGTTGGGTATTCTCGTTCTCATTAATTTTTCTTCATCTATTTTATATTATCAGTTTGTTTGTGAAGATTTGAGTGTTAGTGTGATGATTTCATTTTGAATCTCGAAATTCTGATATGTTTCACCCTAGTTATAGTTGTTTGAGATTTAAAATCGTAGAAAATCGTTTTTAGGTGCAGTTGTGAAGCTTATCTCTTAATATTCTTAGGAAAACAGATTTGGATATGTTTTATGGTTTTAAATAAATTGAAGAACTTTCCAAGGACTTGTTGCTTGTGATTTGTCTTTGTTTTGTTTTGTAGAAAAGGATGTCTAATTCAAATGATGCAGAAAACAATAATTTCAATAACAACAAGCTTCTAATTGAAGCTATGACAAAGTTGATAGACACCAAGATAGATGCCTTTCGCGAAGAGCTTCAATCAAACACTGACCACGAGCGGAACCGTTCACGACAAATCAGTCCAAGAAGAAACCATGAACTACCTGAACAATTCAGAAATGAAGCCGTTGATGAATATTATGAACGCATGAGCAATTCGTCTCGAAACAGCCATAGAAGGCACCATAGACGTACAAGAGAGGGCAACGAACGTATGCGTGACAATCTTGGAGGTCTCAAGATTAAGATTCCACCATTCCCTGGGAAAAACGATCCAGATGCCTATTTGGAATGGGAAAAGAAGATTGAACTCGTTTTCAACATTCAACACTACACGGAGACCAATCGAGTAAGAATTGCTGCTACTGAATTTTATGATTATGCTCTTAGTTGGTGGGATTAACTAGTTACCTCAAGAAGGCATAATGGGGAACATCCTATAGAATCATGGGCAGAAATGAAAGCCATTATGCGGAAGAGGTTTGTTCCTAGTCATTACCACCGTGAGCTGCATCTAAAGCTGAGGAGATCAACATAAGGAAGCCGATCTGTTGAAGAGTATTATCAAGAAATGGAGACCTTAATGTTGCGAGCTGATATTTCAGAAGATAGAGAGGCAACAATGTCAAGGTTTCTTGGGGGTTTAAATAGAGAAATTCAAGACAGATTGGAAACTCAGTATTATGTTGAACTAGAAGAGATGCTACACAAAGCTTTGCTATTTGAACAACAAGTTAAAAGAAAGAAATCCTCAAGATCAAGTTACGGTTCAAGGGCAGTAACAATTGAGCCAAGTTATTCAAAAGATGAGAGGACCAATTATCAGAAATGAAGCTATGTAGAGGTGAACCAAAAATCTGGAAAACCATTGTCTATTGATAACAAGGGCAAACCTAAAGAGGTTGCAATCAGAACTCGTGATGTTAAGTGTTTCAAGTGCAAAGGGATGGGACATTATGCTAATGAGTGTTCTAATATGAAGATTATGAAAATTCTAGATAATGGAGAAATAATTTCAGAGGAAGAAGAAATTGTCTCTTATTCTTCCGAAGAACACTTAGAGCGACCTGCTAAAGGAGATTTATTGGTAGCCAGAAGGTCTTTAAGCGTTCAAACAAAAGAAGAAGAACAAGAGCAAAGGGAGAATCTGTTTCACACTAGGTGTCTTGTTCAAGGGAAAGTTTGTAGCCTTATTATCGATGGAGGCAGTTGTACCAATGTGGCAAGTGAATCTATGGTAAAGAAGCTTGGTTTAAAAACAAAAAAGCATCCAACACCTTACAAGCTTCAATGGCTTAATGACAATGGAGAAATGAAAGTTAGCCACCAAGTAAAAGTTCCCTTAGCCATTGGTAAGTAAGAAGATGAAGTTTTATGTGATGTTGTAATAATGGAGGCTAGTCACATACTGTTAGGAAGGCCATGGCAATCTGATCGAAAGGTTATCCATGATGGATTCACTAATCTCCATACATTTGAGTTACAAGGAAGGAAAACCACTCTAGTTCCCATGACTCCACGAGAAGTTTACCAAGATCAAAAGCATATGCAGAACAAGGAAAGTCGGGTAACTAAACATTCGAATTTCTATGCAAAATCTGGCGACGCTAAGAAAGCATTATTCTCTAAGCAGCCTATGTTACTTTTTGTGTTTAAGGAAACTCTTATGAGTTTAATTAACTTGACACCGGTGTTGCCGAGTGAGATGACTTCTCTCTTGCAGGAATTTGAAGATGTATTCCCTGAAAACAATCCAAAGGGCTTCCACCAATTAGAGGCATCGAACACAAAATAGATTTTATACCTGGAGCCTCCCTTCCTAACAGACCTGCTTATAGAACTAATCCAGTGGAGACAAAAGAATTGCGAAGGCAAATCAGTGAACTGATGGAAAAAGGACATATCTGTGAAAGCATGAGTCCTTGTGCGGTACCAGTTCTACTTGTGCCCAAGAAAGATGGAAGCTGGAGAATGTGTGTTGATTGCAGAGCCATCAACAACATAACACTAAAGTATCGCCATCCTATACCTAGATTAGATGATATGTTAGATGAATTGCATGGTTCTAGCATTTTTTCTAAGATTGATCTTAAAAGTGGTTATCACCAAATTAGGATGAAAGAAGGGGATGAGTGGAAAACTGCATTTAAAACTAAGCATGGACTATATGAATGGTTAGTAATTCAATTTGGGCTGACTAATGCACCTAGTACATTCATGCGGTTAATGAATCATGTTTTAAAGGCTTATATATGACTTTTTGTTGTAGTATATTTCGATGACATCTTAATTTACAGCAAGTGCTTAGAAGAACATGTTCACCATCTGAAATTGATTTTAAGTGTACTTTGGAAGGAAAATCTCTATGCTAATCTTAAGAAATGCACTTTTTGTACCGATAATCTTGTCTTTTTAGGTTTTGTTATAAGTGCAGATTGTATTAAGGTGGATGAGGAAAAGGTTAAGGCAATCCGCGAATGGCCAAGTCCAAAAACAGTTGGAGAAGTGGGAAGCTTCCACGGCCTTGCAGGATTTTATATGCGTTTTGTCAAAGATTTCAGCACCTTAGCTGCACCACTCACTGAAATAATAAAGGACGTTGGTTTCAAGTGGGAACAAGCTCAAGAAGAAGCATTTCAATCCTTAAAAGAGAAGCTTACTCATGCTCCTGTCTTGACATTACCTGATTTTCTTAAAACTTTTGAGATTGAATGTGATGCTTCTGGAATTGGGATTGGAGCTGTTTTGATGCAGGATAAAAAGCCCATAGTTTATTTCAGTGAAAAGCTTGGAGGAGCTACTCAAAACTATTCTACTTATGACAAGGAGTCGTATGCCTTAGTTCGAGCATTGCAAACATGGCAGCATTACATGTGGCCAAAGGAGTTTGTCATACACACTGACCATGAATCTCTCAAACACCTAAAAGGTCAGTAAAAAGTTAACAAAAGACATGCAAGGTGGATAGAATTTATTGAGACATTTCCATATGTCATCAAATACAAACAAGGTAAAAAAGATATTGTTGTTGATGCATTGTCCTGAAGGTATGCCTTAATCACTACTCTTGAAGCTAAGATTTCAGGATTTGATCATCTTAAGAGTTTATATGAAAATGATTCTGATTTTGGAAAGATATATCAAGCATGTGAAAAGTTTGCTTCAGGGCGGTTCTATAGGCATGAAGGATTCTTATTCTTTGATAAACGTTTATGTGTGCCTAATTGTTCCATGAGAGATTTACTTGTTAGAGAAGCCCATGGAGGAGGCTTAATGGGACATTTTGGAATAGCTAAAACTCTCAAGGTAATGCTGGATCACTTCCATTGGCCACATATGAGGATGGATGTTGAAAGAATCTCTGACAGATGTGCTAGTTGCAAACAAGTCAAATCTAAGGTTCAATCCCACGGTTTGTATACTCCTTTACCTATTCCTACGCATCCTTGGAATGATATATCTATGGACTTTGTAGTTGGATTGACTAGGACTAGAACTAGTAAGGATTCCATTTTTGTGGTTGTTGATCGATTCTCTAAAATGGCACACTTTGTTGCTTGTCACAAAACTGATGATGCTTGCACATGGCTAATTTGTTCTTTAAAGAGATAGTTCGTTTGCATGGCATGTCTAGGACGATAGTTTCAGATAGGGACACTAAGTTTCTAAGTTACTTTTGGAAAACTTTGTGGTCTAAGTTAGGGACTAAGCTTTTATTTTCTACTACCTGTCACCCAAAAACTGATGGACAAACATAAGTAGTAAATAGGACTTTGTCCACTCTTCTACGTGCATTAATTATAAAGATTTTGAAAACTTAGGAAGAATGTTTGTCGCATGTTGAATTTGCATACAATCATTCTATGCATTATGCTTCTAAGTACTCTCCTTTTCAAATTGTTTATGGATTTAACCCAATATCTCCTTTGGATCTAATTCCTTTGCCTTTGAGTGAAAGAACTAGCATAGATGGGAAAAAGAAAGCTGAACTTGTAAAACAGATCCATGATGATGCAAGGAAAAACATAGAAAAGAAAAATGAGCAATATGTCAAACAAGCAAACAAGGGAAGACGTGAGAAAGTTTTTGAGGTTGGAGATCAACTATGGGTGCACTTAAGAAAGGAAAGATTTCCAGAAGAGAGGGAGTCAAAATTTATGTCTAGAATTGATGGACCATTTGAAGTAACAAAAAGGATCAACAATAATGCGTATCAACTTGACCTACGAGGTAAGTATAAAGTGAGTCCTACCTTTAATGTTTCTGATTTGGTTCCTTTTATCGCAGATGAAATGGATTTGAGGTCAAATTCTTTTCAAGTGGGAGAGGATGATGTGATCCTAGATGACACAAGGAGCTTAGAACATGGAAATGTGCAAGAACCAGATGAACAACTTGAAAAAGAATATGAGCTTGAAGTTGAAGATATTCTTATTTTACCGGCTGGTCCAACAACTCGATCGAGAGCAAAACAATTTAACAAAGCTGTTGGAGGATCGCTTAATCAACTAGAGAATCCACGTGATCAAAACAGTAAGTATGGTGGAAAAGCTTGTCAAACCACTTTGGTCTTGATTCAAGCTAATTGATTTCAACAGATGAGAAAGTGTCTCGATTGTACTCTTTTTCCCTTGTTCAAGTTTTGTCCCAATGGGTTTGCTTGACAAGGTTTTTAATGAGGCAATTGTTTCACTTCACCATTGCCCAGTTGTTGAAATAAAAGCCCAAGGCCCATCTACACCAAAAGCCACGTCCTTGGAGGAGGGAAGGGTCTGATTTCCAACTTATATCATTAATACTTTGTATTTTCAATATTAAAGCATTTTGTTTCCAAGAAAAGCCTTAATTGTTTTAGAGGCATGCATTATGTTTCCAAGAACAACCTTAATTGTGTTCAAGGCTAGTTATTTCTCCTATAAAAACTATGTACTCATAATTCTAATGGGTAGACTATCTTTGATTCTGAAAAAAACTTCTTAAGTTTTAATCTTCTCTTGTTGGTGTGTAATATCCACAAGAAAACCTATTCTTCATTTGGTGCATCATATCCAAAGGAAGATCAGTTGGAATATCAAAGGCCTTTCCATAACCTTTGTGTGACCTATCGATCCACATCCTTTGATCCTTGAATCCTTTTGGTTTCCTGGTTGCAAAGTTATCCCTATCCCATTTCAGAGTGCCGATTCGAGGAGGAGTTTATCAGCAAGTCTGAAGGCTATAATCACTGATAAGAAGGTGAACCACCGGTTGGGTCTTTCTTGTGTAGGGAAAAAGTCTAGAAGCTCGAAGTACTCCACTTTCATTGGATCCAACGGAAATTGAATCATTTAATTGATGATCTCAGGATAGATCACCAACTCATCTTTTCCACACTAAAGTGGAGTCTCTCTCTCTTTTGGAAATCGAAGTGTGATGTTATCTAGCATTACCCATCTTTTTTTTCAGAGAAGTAGCTTGGGACTCCGGGGAGTAGATATATGGCATCTTTTTAGTGCTAGAATGTATTATAGGAGGAATGGCTTCAAATTTACACCTACTGAAGCAGGTAGTTTCTCGGGATCTTCAATAGGATATTTATTTTTCTTTTCTCTTATCCTCGCTGCTGTTGTTTTTTAAGCACACTTAACCATTTCACAGTCAGTTTTTTTAGGTTTCATCCTCTGTATCAGCTTCAGTGTCGTTCAAAGCGTCATCCTTAGTGTTAACTTCTTCCTCGGAATCAGCTTTAGTGTCTTTCAAAGCGCATCCTCACTGTCTACTTCTTCCTCGGAATCAGCTTCTTCCTCAGAAGCTTCATCTATAAATGAGGTGGGTTGGAAGTTGAGGTTCGTTACATTTGCTCTTTATTTGAGGGATTTTTCTGAGATTTTTTAATTGTCTCAACAACTTCCCTTAGAGGAGGAGAAGATAATGAAGGGTTTGTTGCAATGTTTTGGGTAGCAGAGGGTGAAGTCTTGTCAGCATCGTCTCTCATAACTATAAAAGTTCTCTTTTTGGGAAGGCTTTGGGAGAGGCAAGCTTTTAAGTGGACTTGATGAGTCTTTTTACCTAGTTGTCGAGGAGAATCAAAATTGAGAGGAGATGAAGTTTTCTTTGATCTTCTTGAAGTAGATGTGGTTAGGGTTACTTTATGGTTAATTCGATGAGTGGGTATTTTAGAAGAGATTCGAAGTGGTGACTTAGGTGGTAATGGTGAAGTTCGAGGCAAATTTGGTGATTAGGTTTTTCCCGGGATGGATGAATTTGGAAACACATGAGAATTTAGATTTTGATCGAAATTACCGTAGTGTATTATTTCAGTGGAGAAATGAGGAGTATTTCTTAATCAATCCCGCTACTCTATATTCTTTATCCCTTTCATTAATGCAGAAGTAATCGTAAGCACCAAAAAATAGTTTCTTTTTTTTCCAGGGATATTAGTGTTCTGGGTTTTCGGGTTTTGGTTTTTTGGTTTTTGGATGTTTTCTCATATACTGACTTGAAAGTTGGATGGTGAATTTCTGTTTTCCGGTGGTGGTAGCCTAGAAATTGAAGATTCAGATGAAAGTAGGCAATAAATTTCTTGTGTGAATAGACGTTCTCTCTTTAAAAATATGTTTGTGAAACAAACAATGGTTCACGAGAATATTTATAGATGGGAAAGAAGAGAAAGAGAAGTTAAAGAAGTGCAAGAGGTGGAAGGAACCATTGGGTGGAATATCAAACGGTTGCGTGAAGAGGAGAGCTTGACACCTGCCACATGACATGCATAGTGGCAAACCTAGTGCCTAGTGAATTGTTTTGGGAAATAACAAAGAATATTTCCAAGTAAAAACTTTTATAATCAGAGAAGAAAACTTCATTTGTTTAAGTTATATCCCTTATTTATATATTTTTCTCACCATTTATTGAAGGTTATTATAATATTTAATTTAACTAACTACATGCGAGACTATATTTACATCATGGGACCTAATTTTTTTAGTAATCGTTAGTGGTTTGACTGGTTCCATTAAAGTAGCCATAAACCGTTGTATTCGCCGTTTTTCTCATAGATTGGGCTCGATCGGCTTCAACGACAGGCTAAGCCGAGCGTAATCCAATCGATTATCGTCTACTCAACCGGGCGCCTCACTCAGTTCTCTTTTTGGATAGAATCATCTATCTGCATCTTTGGTTGGTGAAATACTTGATCCGTCAGAGCGCCATCAATCTATCTCACAGTGGTCAGAACGACACTAATTGTTTATACAGTCCTTAGTTAGGTTCGATGCCCTTATCCTCTTTGCTTACTGCTTGGATTTATACTGTGCTCAGGGTCGCTTCATATTCTTCGAGTGGCTTTATCTGCTCGTAGACCTTCTTTCCTGGAAGACAGAGGATACTTACTTTCCTGACTGCCAGAGGATACTCCATCATCAAGGCACCCCCTAGTTCTTGGATTGTGCGCGGTAAGCGTAGAAATCAATGAATTAAATATAACAAGATGAGTAGATGAATGTCACAATAATGAAACTGGTAGTTTATTCGAAGTTTTAAACCATTCAACGACACGTGGTTGGCTCATATTTACATGTAGGAGTTGAGGGTTCACCTAACCGTTTTATAAAAATGGCGTTTGGGTTTCGATTAGGCGTGATTAAGGCTTAATGTGTCTAAAAACTTTGCTTATCAGATCACACGTGGGCGTAAGTAGATTACAAATTTTTAACTTTCTTTTCGATTGTTTGTAGTATCACTGCCTCTATTATTTCTTATTTTTATCATCATTTGTTGTTGCTTCAAGGGTCTATTGCTTGAGAAAGATTTTTATTATTTTCAAACGTCACTAGAGGTAGGTCAAGTTTATGTACGTATAGTTATCGTTTGCTCTGGGGAAAACCCTCTGGGTTTAGGATAAGTGAAGATCCCTTTACTCAAAGACCAAATCGAAAACCATCTACACTACGCGTGATACCTATCACGAGTCTCCTCCTCCTTTAATTATTCGTATTTGTCGTATTGGCTTATTGCAGTCAAACAAGTAGATACAATGGCACCAAAAAGTGCAATTAAGAAGAAATTGGTGAAAACTACAGTGTCAAAATTTTAAGACACATCCTTCCTAGAAAGTTATTTCTCTCGATTTCCCATAAATATGGATATCTGGATGATAACGGGTTAATAAGCTTTAGGGCTAGGTATGGGAATCCCAAGGATGTGATAGTGAGGGTGCCATCAGTTGGTGACCGTTTTCGATTGGGGGCTTTGATTTCCCTTGCCCTCATTAATTCGGGATTTCTTTAGTGTAATAAGTATATGACCAACCCAATTATTTGTGAATGGGTGGAGGATGCTTCTTAGTACAGTTTTGAGCTCGCGCTTGTTAGGAATTTAAATCTGTTTGGCAGATTTACTCTTAGCCATTGATGTACCGAAACTTGGCAAATCCCATTTATTCTACACCCAATTGACCGGAATGAGGAAGATTGTTGAACTCCCTTCGTCCGATAAGAACTGGAAAAAATTGTTTGTGTTCATGTTAGGAAATTCGGAGCACGAAAAAACCATAATTAATTTTCAGTTAGAAAGGAAGTGGAAAGTGAAGTATAAGGGTCATTAATAAGTTTTATCTGGTTTTGCTAACCGATCCCGACATTAATTATCCCTGAATTTTTGGTGCAGGTGAAGGAATCCATGAGGATTGGTGCAAGAAAGGTATGTCGAAAGAATACAAGAACCCTCTGGTTCAAGTAGGTCACCTATCGAGCTCGACTTGGTTTCAGGAACCAGCTCTTCTGTTTGCGTAGGTGACCTATTTGAAAGCTGGTATGTTGCCAGTGTTATAGCTGAACATTTCAAAAGAAGGGGAGGTGGCCATGGCAGATGGTGGTGAAGTTGCGTCGGTGGAGTGCATACGGGCGATGATGGAAAAGAGATACCATGAACGAAATAGTACGAGGATTTGGCTATTAGTGCCTCCGACCTGGAAATTGAAAGAGGCAAAAGGTTCCACGTCACTGCCTTGTCAATATGAAGAGGGAGGGGAGATACTGTCTATTCAAGGGCCTGATAAAGTGGATCAGCTAGAAATATGACACTGCCCCGGTTGGAAGTGACGTAGAGGAGAAAGGAGCCCGGCGCACTCGGGAAGATGAAGAAGACTCAGATGAAAAAGTGATACCCCTGCGAAAGAAGTCTCGGGTGATAGTTGATGTTGTACCTCTTGCAACAAGGAAGTTGCAGCTGGTTGATGAGGACAACGGAGATGTTGTTGGGGTGCTAAAGAAGTCGGATGATCAGTCGGTGCAGCCAACGATTAATCAGGACCGGGGGGAAAAGTCCTGAGGTGGTCATTCTAGATTGAAACCAAGCAGGTGACCAGACGGGCCGGGTAGAGGATAGTGATGATGAAGGAGATATGCAAAACAAGTGAATTCCCGAAGAGATAGCACAACGAATAAAAGAGTTGGTGAACTCATCAAACATTCATCCTTTAGTATTCTTTGTGCATGGAGTCGGCACTGGAGCCTCCTTTGTCAATATTGCTAGACTAGAGCCAATTCCAGCTAATAACAAAGGATACGGGTCAAGCAGAAGGGAAGTGTCCATAGAGGAGCTGCCACCGACCATAATCGTCATGCCTTGCCCCTCAATGCTGATGTTGGAACAGCTCAATCGCTGTCCAAAACTAGCATACTATGATGGTATGCTCATGAGCAACATCCTGCAACGACAAGTAAAGCTGATGATTGAGGTAAGGTAGAATATACTTAACTATAAAATTGAAAATACAATAATAAACTAATCTGATGTGACATGCAGATGCATAACAACTTGGTCGTGCTATCGTATCGGTGGATGTCCAATGCTGAAATGGAAGTCATGAAGAAGTGGAATCGAAGCCTATCGTATCGGTGGATGTCCCACGCGCTAATCGTTTTAAATGACTAAGTACTCGTGTTTTGTAAACTCTAAATTGTATACCTATATTAGTGTTGCATGTTTCAATTGACTGCTTTTGGGCGCAGTTTTATTATTTTGTAACCAAGTACAACTTTTCTTACCTGCATGGCAGGTTATAGTTTGATCAGTTCGGACTGAATGGGCGCATACTGTAGGTATGAGTTTTATATAGTTTCCTTTGTGACATTTAAGTGCTGTGTGGAGATGTATTTATTCGTTACATTAGCGACTTGGGTTGATCTTTACAAGGTCGAGTATAGTAGAGCTCATTCGTAGCTAGGAAATGACTTATTCTTTTCGCTGAGTCGTGGCGAGGTTATAAAACCTATTGCATGGCCTGCTATAAGCTTGGTCTGTAACCAGTTCGCTTATATACCATGTGCAAGGTATCAGGCTCATTGTGGCCTTTATGTAGCCCGTAGACGTGGGTCCGGTCGTGCTTATAGACACTTGGTCTGGACTTTGTATGGTCCCTTGCATAGCCTGTAGTTATGGTCAGAGACCCGATCGTTATTGTAAGGATGGACAAAATGTAGAAATAAACACATGTAATGGTGAAAGCGATAAAATATATTAATAAGATGAATAGGATTTTGGATACCTTATTAAAAAAAAGCCCTCCCGCGCCATCGGGAGAGAAAAGAGCACATCTCCATAATTACAATAATTGGCAGTATAAATTTAAATGATTTATATCCCATGGGTGCTTCAGGGCGCAACCTTATGCGTCTGCTAAACGATAAGCTCCAATGTGGCCTTTAGAAATAACGGTGTAAGGTTCGTCCCAATTAGGGCCTAATTTTCCAGCTACTCTGTCGCCCGCTCCCTAGAATGTCTTCTTCATTACCATGTCGCCGACTTGAAAAAGTTGTGGTTTTAGCCAAGCATTGAACCGTTTTCTGCATCAACGCATGCTTGATTATGTCGCTCTTCTGTAAGGTCCATGCTCTATCCTCGACTGGTCAGGTTGGTGTCTTCTTCATAATTCATAATCCTATCATTTGGCACAATTATTTCTGTTGGGATTACTTCTTCGCTGCCATAAACGATGGCAAAGGGGGTGTCTCTAGTTGTAGCTCGAGTAGTAATTTGATATGCCCATAGGACTTTCACCAATTTGGGAGGCCATTTGCCTTTGGCTCCTTCAAGTTTCTTTTCTATCCCTTCCGAAATTGTTATGTTGGTGAATTCGACTTTTTTTTTTCCTGAGGGTAATACGGTGTAAAGAAATGATGTTCGATCCTATACCGTTATCTATCATCAAAACACGTGGTATGCCAAACCTAGCAAGTATTTAATTGTGAATAAAGTCACATACCTCCTGGGCTTGGGTTCAGAATATAGCTTTGGATTTTACCCATTTTGTAAAGCAAGCCACCGTGATAATTAGAAATTTTCATTTGTCGCTCGCCATAGGGAACGGTGGAACGAGGTTGATGCCTCACTTGTCAAAAGGGCAAGGAATATGGACAACTTTCCTAGGATCGCTCGGTAGGTGCCAAGCATAGGCAAACTATTGGCATTAATGATATTGCTGAACCAACCGTTTCGCATCGGCCGCCAATTCTGGCCAATAATATCTGGAAAACAGAAAACACCAAACGAGGCTCCGATACCCACAGTGTGCTCCTGCTTCTCATGCGTGTAAGTCGTGCAAAACTGGTTAACTTCTGCTCGATCAAGGAATTGTAGCAATGGTCGAGTAGCATTTTTTCTATATAAGACATTGTCTAACACACAATACTTTACGGCCATTTGTTGGAGAGCTTGAGCAGTGTTCTTATCAGTTGGTAAAACGGCGGAGCTCAAATATAGTAGGTAAGGCTGCCTCCAATCGTTGGAGCTGTCAATTGCATGAATGATTTCCTTCTTCTTGATGAGTTCTATTATCCGTAATTATTGGATGATGACCGTTGGATTCTCTCCCAAGGTTGCAGCCTTTGCTAGCGCATCTGCCGTAGAGTTCTCTATACGAGGAACTTGCTTATATGATACATTTACAAACTTGGACTCGCACTCCTTGAGTATTTCTAAGTAGCTTTGTAGCACTTTTTTTCGCATCATACGTGCTTTTGGCCTAGTTGATGACCAATTGCGAGTCTGAACGGATCTGTAACATACAAGGCCCACATATCAAATCCCACTTCATGCCACAAAGGATTGCCTCAAATTCATTTATATTGTTTGTAATTGGGAAATTAAATCTGATAGCCTGTTTGATTTCCTCACCCGTAGGTAAACGAAGTACGACCCTTACACCACCACCAGATGTGCTTGAGGCCCCGTCGGTTTCAACTACCCATTCCATATGCTCGGTTTTGGCAGCCTCCCCTTCTGGAGGAGATATTCCTCTGGATGAGGAGAACTCGGCTATGAAATCTGCAATGACTTGTCTCTTTATAGTAGTACGCAGTTCAAACTGTATATCATATTCTCTAAGCTCGATGCTCCACTTTGTTAATCGACCCGATGCATTAGGTTTTTGCAGCACGATTTTAAGAGGGGGGGGGGGGGGGGGGGGTTGTTCGCACGCAAATCGTGTGTCCTTGAAAGTAAGGGCGCATTTTTCAAACGGCTGTGACCAATCCCAACTCGAGTTTTTCGAGGTTGAGGTACCTTGTTTCGACATCGACTAGGGTTTTGCTCGAGTAGTAGATAGGTAGTTCTATTATGCTTGCTTCACATACTAGAATTGCACTAACCAAAAAGTGAGAAACTCATAAGTATAAAAATAACGGCTCGTCGGTCAAGGGTGTATATAGGATTGTTGGCGAGGTAATGTAACGTTTTAACTCAGTGAATGCCTTGTCGCATTCCTCCGTCCAATCGAACTTCTTCGCTCCCTGGAGAATCTCAAAGAATGGGTGACTTTTATCTGAGGATCGACAGATGAAGCGTGATAATGCGTTGAGGCGTCCTGTAAGGCATTGTACTTCCTTGACGGTTCGTGGAGGTGTCATTTGTATAATTTGCTCCAATTCGGCGGGTGCGGCCTCGATACATCTTTGGATAACCACATAGCTTCAGGTTGAGTTGTAAATTGAACTTGCGCAATAAGTTGAATGCGATTTGGAGCACTTCGAGTTTTTTTTCCCCTTTGCATGTTTTCAAAATCATGACGTCAATATATGCTTCCATGTGCTTCCCCAAATGGTCGCTAAAAATATGATTAATTAAGCGTTGATATGTGAATCACGCATTCTTCAACCCAAACGGCATACCGTGTAACAATAAAAGTCACGTTCGGTTTGGAAATCCATGTGTTATTCGTCGGACGGATTGACTCGTTTGTACCCTGAGTCTGCATCCATAAATGACAGGTACTCGCATCCTTATATGGAGTGTACGAGCTGGTCATTGCGGGGTAAGGGAAAAGCATCTTTGGGTCAGGCTTGGTTGAGGTCGGTGAGTCGACGCACAAGCGTCATTGCCCTCCTTTCTAATTAACTAGGATCGGGTTTTCCACCCAAACCAGATACTTGGCCCACCTGATGTTCCCTAGTCTAGATAGCTTCGTTACTTCGGCCAGTATAGCTTCCTGCTTCTCGATAGAGAAAGATCGCCTCATTTGTCGTACTGGTTTCGAGCATGAATCGATTGCCAATTCATGACACATAACTGAAGGATCAACACCTGAAACGTCGCTTGCCTCCACACAAACACATCCAAATTTTTTGTTAATAACTCAATCAAATATTTTTTGAAAATAAAAGATAATTTATTACTCGATCGTAGCATGCGGCCCCCTGCTATCGCCTCTTCCACCGATTCCAAAGATTGTCTTCAGACTGCTTTGAATCAGTCAAGCAAAGGGTGGTACCGATTCCTTCCCCGTTAACCCCCTCGTCGGTAAGTTTCTATCTAAGTCGTTTGGTAGGGTTGACGGTGACTGCATAACATGTCTTCGTCTTACGTTGGCATCTTCGAATAATACCTACCATCCTTCCAACCTGGTACTTTATACATTGTCTGAAAGTACGTGGAGTCGGCTCTATCTTGTGCAACCAAGGTCGACCAATGATCGCGTGATACGGATTGGGCGCATCTGAGATCATGAACAGTGTTTTTAGCTACTGCATAGTGACACCATAACCGACTTTGAGCATGATTTTTACTTCCCCCGCGCACTGAGATGGTTTATCCTCATACCGACCAAGGTTCGCTGAGTGGGCTTGTAGGGTGGAACCTTCTACATTCGATCTTAACTATCCTTGAAAATGATGTTGGCCGAACTGCCCTTATCAACCAGTACTCGGGTGACCATGACGCCTCCAATGTCCAGATGTATTGTCAATGCATCCTCGTGGGGTGGGCAGACACCCCTTAAGTCATCATCGTTGAATGTTAGGTCTGTCACAAGGTCTCGATAATTTTGGTAGGACGTGGCTTCAACTTCATACACGTCAAGATCAGTCCGCGTCATTATACTAAAAGTTATTCCTTGCGAGACTGCCAAATTTCCCCCTACAATGGTGAAAACGGATGGGCTGCTATCTTGTCTTGCTACAAAGACATTACTGGCAACCTCAGGTCCTTCTCCATTGATGGGGATGGGTGATAACATGGCGCTACCGTCTATTATAGTTTAGTGTCCCCCTACGATGGCGAGCAGCCACTGTTGCTTACCAGTGTCGGCTTGCTCCTCATTACCTGGTTTGTCTTCGATAGCAGGGCGCGCATCATCCCGTCGAGCAAGATGGGGACATTAATCATGCTGCTTGATAAATTGTACGAGCTCGTCGTAATCTATACGTCATTGAATCTCTTCCTGAAGCTGCTAGCATTCGTCATTAGGGTGCCCATGGTCTTTGTGGTAAAAAAAGAAATATCGGTTTGATCGCTTAAAACCAGAAACGCTCATTACTCTTGGCATTTGATACTTCGTCTTACTCTGTATTCCATCGTATACGACTGATTTGGACTTCGTTAGCGGCGTGAATCGTCTGGACGGATTCTCATAGTGTTGAGGTCTTCGACTAGTGTCCCGTCGAGGGGGATCATCAATTGTTTTTTGCTTGGGCGGTCTACGCTTAGATTCCACCCTGATGAATCTATTTGTGCGGGCGAGAATATCTCCCATTTTTATGTTGGCAACTTGATCAAGTTGGTGTAAAGTTCCCTATGTCGATCGAGACCTTGCTTTAGTGAGGTCACCGCCATGTTCTCCTCTAGATCTGGAAGAGCACTCATAGCGTGAATAAAATGTCTGACATAAATTTTAAGTGACTCACCTCGCCTCTGGTAGAGGTCGATGATCGAGTGTTTCTCGCGCCTAAGCTCCTTATTGTCGACGAACCTTTTCCCGAAAACCTTTCATAAGCCTATAAAATTATGCATGGATCGTTTAGGTGGACTGCTGAACCAAAGCATAGCGTCGTCAGGACTGAACACCATCATCATGTTACAGAATTGTTCAAGATGCCCCTTCGGGTCCCCTATTCCATCGTAGACCTCCATCCGAAAGGGGTCGAATTTCCTTGCTGATAGGGATAAAATCTCTAACAAATTACCTAAATTATTCTGAAAGAAAAAGAAAGATAGAAAGAAGAAGAAAAAATATGTCGTCGTATTACTGTATCAACAATCTCCTCTATATATATGCCTCATATCAGTTCATGGCAGTTACTAGAATAATTACTCCCACTAACTACATGTGTGACTACATTTACATCATGGAGCCTTAATTTATGATTTAAGCGTTAACAATTTGACTAAGTTCACTAATATAACATTCTCTGTTACTTTGACCGTCTTTGTTATAAATTGAGCTCGGCCGATGTTAATTGTGTATTAGGCCGAGCGTACTTCCTATCAACCATCTTCAGCTCGGTCACAAATCCTACTCGGTTCTCTGTTTAGGTTGGGATGCCTACCAACTTCTCTGCTCGGTGAACTGTTTTTGTTTGATTAGATTTCCATCTACCAGTCGCTTTGCGGTTGGACCAGCTCTACTTTCTTCTATAGACTTCGGTTATGCTCAAGGTCTTTATTATCCTTGCTTGCTGTTCAGATTTATTTTGCGTTCAGGGTTGCTTTATACTCTTTGATTATTGTATTTTGCCCGGCTTACCTTATTATGTATCAGATGGAGTACCCTCTCATCAAGGCACCCCCAAGTTCATGGATTGTGTGTGATAAACGGAGAATCGATGAAGTACAAGAACAAGCCGAGCAGATTAATAGGTATTAAGAAGCGCCCATGCTAAGTGACGCATGGATGACAGTTGTGGGTGATTTGAAAAACTTCAACGGTTTGTTGACTTATGGGTGGCATGTATCTAGGCGTGAAAACTGGCATTTTTTACACCCATGAGTGGAGATCTTTGTGTTTGTTCAACATTTGTGGTCTATATCCTTACTAGGTCGAGGTGAGTATGGCTCATTGCGTAGCTATGAGTGAGATTTACTCCTCGGCTTATTCGCGGCGAGATCGATTAGACCCATTGCGTGGTCGTCAAATAGGTTTGATAGTTTATGAGCTTACTAATATACTGTGTACAAGGAATGAGGCTCAGTATGGCCTTTACGTAGCCCGTAGGCCTGGCCAATTAGCCCGTTCGTATTATAGACTTTATGGTCTGGGCTCAGTATGGCCCCTTGCGTAGCCCGTAGGCGTGGTCAGTGACCCGTTTGCTAATTGTAAGGATGGAGAGAAATATGCAACAAACACATAAACTAGAGATGAAGATGACTTGACTTAAATCCTTTGTTTCGTAGAGATGGAGATCACTAGGTAGGTTTATGGAGATTATTTTGGCTTATAGCCTTTCTCTAACATTACAATGAAGATTACTTGGTTGTTAGCTCCTTCTATCATGGAGCTGTAGATTTTTTGGCCTATAGCAATTTATATCGTGGAGATGGATATTTGTTTGGCTAATAGCCTTTTCGATCATGGAGTTGGAGATTATTCGGCTAATCATAGAGAAGAAGATTAATTATTACAACTTATTTTTTTGTAGAGATGGATATTAATTGGCCTATAGTTATTTCTATTATGGAGATGGAGATCATTTAACGAAAATCAAGTGGCGAATGACTTGACAACTTTTTCGTAGATCGAATTTGTTTATATTTTAATAACAAAAAATTGCCCATGCCTCTTATTCAGTTATCACCGGTGTTGTTGTAAATCGTTAAAGTTGTGCGTCCCTTCTGGTGTGCGTGCTCTTTAATTTATTACCATTTGTTAGTGAGTATTCATATTGCTACGTGCTGTGTTGATACTGCCGCTTCATCTGTAGGTGCTTTGATTGCATATATTTGATTCGGAATTATTAGTGAGGTTACTGAAATAAATGTTCATCCTAGTGAAAGATTTCGGATGGAGGTCGCAAACAGGCCGATCGGCTAGAACCAAAGCGAGAGAACAAAGGCACCCCACTGGGACTGGGAGAGAGGAGAGCTGACCGGGGGCGGTCTCAAACGACAACACTCCGACAGGCGAAATCTCGTGCACATCATCAAATGATTCTCCATGAAGCAGTTTCAATGAAGTAGCCCATCAAAATTGTCTAAGAATGCAAAGCACAGATGAAATCAGCGTCGGAAACCAATGCGCAATCGAAGTCGGCGTTTAGAGTAATTATATAACAGAAACAGAACCCGTCAACCTCCACAGCCTGGCCGGATGAAAGGAGCCCTACGCGACTCGCAGAGAGCGAGGAGTAAAGTCGACGGGAGGAATTCGTATTCGATGTTGGCAGTATGTACTGGTCGGTTTATGGTAGCGTTCTGATGTGTTCAATCGAAATCGAGGTAGAAGCATGCTTTATTAATCCTCTAGTCGAGCCGCTTGGAGACCGAGAAGGATTGTGGCCTGGGAGTGGAGTATGTAGGAAAAACGAGTAGGCGAAAAATATCAGATAGAAGCTGTTTAGTAATCGTTTGTAGTAGACTACGTTGGATGCAGATGTGGTGGTCTTCAGTATATTCTATCTACACTGTGGCCTTCACTATATTCTATCTACGATGGGGTTGATGGTACCTGTGACGTCTGGAAGGTGACGGTGATCCTCGATGCCAAAGAGACATTAGCGATCTATGATGAAAAGGAGAGCACATTTTTCACGGAGATTGATATCTGTAAAGCCGCACTTTGATATCTGATTCCTTACAGCGACCTGCATGAGATTCTCGACCACACTTGGCAATAAATCGAAGAGAATCTGCTAGAGTAAAGCTGAGAAGGTGGTTGTATGGGAAACCCTAGCATTTGAAGGCAGATGAACTAAAGCTGAACCCGAGCATTTGAAGGCAGATAACATGAACCCAATTACAATTATATGCGACTTTGTGTATACATCAGATATACAAACATAGTATGGTGTGCATCTAAACATAAGTAATATTGTGAAGGCCATCATTGTATTGCGTTGTTCATAAACGTACATGTAAAATATAATGTGTATATTATTTAGTTGTAGTAGTATACACACAATATGCAATTCGAAGGAAATGGGCTATTTGGTTACTAACACTCCAGCCAAATCTCAGTTGAACGAGGATGAGTAAAAGGATTAGTGTCTACAATTCAGTAATATTACCATAAATGTGCTTATTGACGTATAATATAACGTATGACTTAGTCATATATAGCTTTAATCTAGTTATAGTATGTACGTCACTATTTAATATATGTGTATGCAACTATATGTGTTGCACAGTACTGCAAAACTCATCGATCATAAAAGATTAGGCAATATACTATAATTACTTTATAAATACGCAGATAAACACAAATACGTGACTTAAACCGAATATACTATCATTATATCAATATAATAATTAAATTCTAGCCAAAATAATAGATTAAAAAATTAGTTTGACCGAGGAAATGTCGAATGCTTATGAATGAGATCTTGGAAGAGTATAAAGCCATCTCTAACCCTCGGTCTCGGTCTAGACCGAGGGTTGAAAATGGTTTCTAACCGTGGGTTTCGGTTTCTAAAACGGAAGATCGAATTATTATTCCGGTTCGATCTCGGGCTTTGGCGAGTTCGGTTCGGTTTCTAAAACGGAAGATCGAATTATTATTCCGGTTCGATCTCGGGCTTTGGCGAGTTCGGTCTCGAGACCAAAGGAAAAAAAACTCGCTGGTAAAAGAAGAGAGAGAAAGTGACTATCGGTCGCAAAAGGAGATAAAAAACAAGAAATGGAAAAGAGGAGGGGAAAGTGATGAAATAATTTAAGTGAATGTTATGTATAATTGATGGTATTGAATCATAAGTTAGATTAAATTGTAACCTTATAAAATAAAATTTTATTTTAAATAAAAACTTAAAACTAATTTATAAATTTAATTTAATTTATAATATATTTAATTTATTTATAGATAATGTTAATTGTGTTCATTTATAATAAAAACTTAATTCACAAATTGCAGAAAGAAAATACATAGGTATTAATTTTTTCGAAAATAAATTATCAAAAAAAATAGCAACCGAAATTTAAAAACACATATTCAAAATAAATAAAAATACAAGAAAACACAAATAAAAAAAGAAACAATTACGAGAAGTTACATAGAGAAATTATTGAAATTTGGAACTTACACTTGTTCCACCATTTCCATAATTGGTTTCGTCGTTAAATGAAGGTCGATATGTAACGCGCTCGCTGCGTTCACGTATAGTTTTCTTTTTGTGGTCCAAAATCGTATCGAGTGCGGAGTCATATTGGTGGTATCGACATTCATGATGTTACAATCACAACTATCTTTCATATATTCTATCTTAGTCCGATTAAGATCATTCGCCTCTTTGAAGAGTGCGTTAGCTTCAGCTTGCATTGCTAGAATCTTATCCAAGCTTATTAATATTAGTAGTGGGTGGATCGGTATCAACTCTGAGATCACACTAAGGTTGTGATTCCGTAAACTGTTCTTCAGAATCCGTATCAATAGGACGAGACTGGTTGGTTTGAGAAGTATGATAATTTGATGTTGTCGATTGAAACATCACAGAATCCTTTAAAATTTCCCAACAATGATAAAATTAAAATTGTTATCCATTGGCAAGATTGGAATATAAGTCTAGTTTGAGAATTTCCTAAATGAAAAATAATAAATAAATTAGTTAATATTAATATATATACACGAACATTAACAATTGTTAAATGTTGAAATAATTTGTAATAGAAATACTTACTTGATCCGCTATGTAAGTTCCTCTAAATGGTGTTCTTTCAACTTGCTTGATTGCTTGGTTCCATTTATTAACCGAACGAAAAATATGTTTTTTCCGACGATTGCTAATACTTTCTTCTGTTCGTTATACATGGTTGAAGTTGTTATCAACATCTCCTAAATATTGATACATTGAATCTTTGATTTATTTCCAAAAATGACTTTCGGTTTGTTGCTCTCCTACACTTGGATCTTCAGAAATTTTCCTATACGCTTTGCATAAAGCTATGTCTTCGTTCGACGTCCATTTTTTTACATTTGTTTTGGTAGAAAAGAGAAGGTTTTTGAGAGAGAGACTATTATTTTCCTTTGAGATAAATGTTTATGAAATGTTATGAATTAGTTTGGTTCCAACCTAGTATATTTGTACCATTTAAGATAAAAAAGACACCCACTAACTTCCACCCATCTATCCAAACTTTATTTCTTATTTGAAATTTTTTTTACTCAATTGTCTACAAAATAATAAAGACACCCACTAACATCCACCCATCTATCCAAACTTTATTTCTGATTTGACAAAAAGTTGACTCAATTATCTTCAACATAATAAAGACACCCACTAACTTCCACCCATCTATCCAAACTTTATTTCTGATTTGACAAAAAACTTACTCAATTATCTTCAAGATAATAAAGAAACCACTAACTTCCACCCGTCTATCAAACTTTATTTCTGATTTGACAAAAAGCTTACTCAATTATCTTCTAGATAATAAAGACACCCACTAACTTCCACCCATCTATCTAAACTTTATTTCTGATTTGACAAAAAACTTACTCAATTATCTTCAATATAAAATATACACCCACTAACTTCAACTCACCCACAAATTTTCTATAAATACATGGAAGCATTAACTCGTTTCAATTCAAAACACTTGTCATAACTTTTCCAATTCGAAACACTTCTCACAACCCTTTTTCCGATTCAAATCACTTCTCGTAACATTTTCCAATTCTAAATCTTTATACAACTTTTTCCAATTCGAAACACTTCTCACAACTTCTTCCAATTCAAAACACTTCTCTGGTATTTTTTCAACAAAATATGTTTCAATAAACCAATTTTTTCTCATATATTTTCGGAATGGGAAACAGATTTCAAATAGTCTTAGAGTGATATTCAAAATTTTGTTAACCTCGGTAACTTAGTTTGAAGTCAGAGTATAACATATCTTGTAGAAATGTATACGGAAACTGGTATGGGAAATTCTAGCGGTGAAGCTTCAAAAGCTCGTGGCTCTGTGAATGGTCGTAAGTACAAACGCCATAACCGTGAAGGTGGGCATGCAAAACTAATGGCAGATTATTTTATTGAGAATCCAACATTCTCCAATAATGATTTTAGAAAGCGTTATCGTATGCATCGTAGATTATTTTTACGTGTTATGGAAGATATTCAACAAGTAAATTCATACTTTCAAGGAGGTCTAGATGCCACTAGACGCAACAAGTTTACCCACATCAGAAAGTTACTGTTGCTTTACATATGTTGGCTTATGCAATGCCCGCGGATAGCTTGGATGAAACATTTCATATGGTGAACAAACTGTTATAGATACTCTAAACGAGTTTTGTGCAAGTGTAATAACTTTATACAAAAGAGAGTACCTACGTGGACGAACGACACAAGATTTACGTCGTCTACTCGCTAAAGCTGAACGTCGGGGATTTCCAAGTATGATCGGTTCACTTGATTGTATGCATTGGACTTGGAAAAACTATCCAACTG
Organism: Limnanthes douglasii subsp. nivea; assembly: GCA_036936605.1. Lineage (NCBI taxonomy): Eukaryota > Viridiplantae > Streptophyta > Magnoliopsida > Brassicales > Limnanthaceae > Limnanthes > Limnanthes douglasii. The sequence goes on along the minus strand of JAUPFV010000001.1, from coordinate 182,656,748 downwards.
GTTGGCAAGGAGCATACACTAGTAGGTCCAAAAAACCAACTATTGTGTTAGAAGCAGTTGCTTCTCATGATACATGGATATTGCATGCATTTTTTGGTATTCCAAGAGCTCAAAATGATGTGACCGTTCTTAATCGTTCACCGTTGTTTGATGATTTAATTAACGGGAATACTCCTACCATAGCTTATGTTGTAAATGGTCATGAGCATAATATTACATACTATCTTGCGGATGGTATTTATCCAAAATGGGGAACACTTATCCAGGCTATTCGATCACCGATTAAACTTCAAGAGAAATTATTCTCTAAAATACAAGAATCATATCGTAAGGACGTTGAAAGAGCGTTTGGTATTCTACAAGCTCAGTTTTCCATAATAAAAAACCCTGGCCGCGGATAGAGTACAAAACATCTTTCTAATATCATGATTACATGTGTGATATTACATAACATGATTGTGGAAAACGAACGTGAGGATTATGCAGAAGAAGATTATTGACGAAGATGAAACTGATCCCGCCATACCTCGTAGAGCACGAGCATGTATATATGAATGTTGTAATGTGGTTATGGACAATAGGAGTGGAAATATGTCACTTGCGGACTATATGATTCGCCATCGGTTAATCTGCAGTGAAAGATTAAACAAACGACTCCAAGATGATCTTGTCAAACATGTGTGGTCCGAACGTGGTCGATATGAGTAGTATTATATGTTGTTTAAGTAAGTTTTTTTTCTTTAAAGTTTTTTCCAATGTTGTTTTAGTGAAATGTTTTTAATTTAAGCTTTTGCAGTGTTGTTTAAGTGAATTGTTTTTAATTTAAGATTGTAGTATGATGTGTAGGTTTGATGTTATTTAATTCAAGTTTCTACTTCTTTTTCATTCGGATTCTATTTTTTTTATTAGACGTTTTTGCACTTGTATTTTTAACAATTGTTAAATGTGTTAAAAATCTGGATACATAAATATTAACTCGATAATACAACATAACATAAAACAAATACGATAAATTAGAGGACGCAACTGAACATAAACTCACAAACTGGACATAAACAAATATAATCTCCAACATTACTCAAAGGAACATAAAACAACGGATAACACATATAAGAGTAGACTCCTTACATATAAAATTAATGGAAATGCGGATGTTCCAAATTACATCCAGCGAGGTCCAACTCAATATCGTGAAGTATATGTTCTTTAATTAAATCATTAAACCCTATACCAAGTACATTATGCACCTCTTGCCTCACATCGTACGAGAGGTCACAAACTCGAATATTCAGAATCTAGAAAAGATATTGTAACCTGATAGATACATAAGTAAACATTAAAGACAAACTAAAGAACACCGAACTAATATAACACAACATTAAACGTGAATGTAAAACAAATACAAAGCACTAAAAGGAGCATAAAACAAATACAATAAAATGAAATGATCAAATGAACATAAAATAACAGAAAGTTTAGTCAAATTCATATCATTCGTCAAAAGTGCAACTCCTCGATGCTTCCTCTTTTTCAACGATTTGTTCCTTTACATAACGTAGCATATCTTTTGTCAATAAATCATTTTTACCCAAAAGGAATGAGTTATACGCCTCGTTTTGGATTTCATATGGGAAGTCGGACACATGATACATTGGTTCGCTTTTAAGATAAGTGTACCTTGTAGATACTTCTTCACGAGTGCATGGAGACGACGTCGGTTTTCGTCCTATATCCCGTACATATGTACCCGTACATGTAGTACATTGTACATAACACTTCATTGATAAAACCATCAGTAGTATCATCCGACCTCGTTATCTTCACATGCTTGACGGCTTGGAGGAGATAAAAGTCTTCTCTGGCACACCATTCCATATCAGACCAAAGTATGAGTTTTTGATAGACTATATATATGTAGATTGAGGGTGTGTTGAGAGTTATGTAGTTGGGGACCTTTATATACATATGAAGGGAATGGGCGGGTAACATTTTGGCGGCACTTATTAGTGGCGGGTAACATTATGGCCAGACGTTTTATTAGCGGGTAACATATGGCATTGGTCTAAATATTATAGGCGGGACTTATTAGGTAAGTGCATTTAACCAATTGTTAATTGTTACAATTGTATGTGAATTTTTCACATCTGACCTTCTCGGTCTTTTCAAGATAATTATTGTATATTATCGTTAACGCGACTGGTGATACGTCATCCCGTAGTGATTTGAAAGGTTTAAAATTTTAGAATTAATAAATAAGGCAACGTTTACTTAACTTCATATACTCTTTTATAGATCGAAAATGGACTAACATAATAAATTATTAGATTAGATTTAAAAGTCATAGATTCATTACAAACTTAATTTTTTTTTAAATAAACAATGTCTTAAATTTATTTACATTTACGAAATGTTTATCATCCACGAACAATTCTATAACATATACATTAATTTATCTTAAATGAGAATTAAACAAATAAATTTATAACATAAATTTAAAATAAATAATATTGTAAAAAAATATTAAAAAATTAATGTTAAATATTAATTAATAATATAGGTTATATTATTTATTATAAAATTAGTAAATGTAAATTGAGAGAGTAAAAGATAGTGCAATTGTTTGGATTGAATTGTTTATATTAAAGGTCTAAGTAACGGTTAGAAGCTGTGGTAAGTTTGTAAATAAATAGTGGCCTCTAGGGTGGGGCAGTTCTCGAGAGAAACGAAGACCTACTATTAGAGATGGCCTAATTGGTACATAATTATGAGATTAATAGTGAGGCTTTTACTTTCCGAAGAAACAACCATATTCGAAGTGCTACGTTCTCTAAACACACTATATTATTTGAAAACCTACGTTATCGCATTATATTATTCGAAGTGTTAGGCTCTCTAAACACACTATATTATTCAAAATGCTACATTCTCTAAACGCACTATATTATTCAAAGTGCTACATTCTCTAAACACACTATATTTTATGAAGTGTTACGTTTCTATAAATGCAATATTTGTGTTTACAAGTTTTATGTGACATGTGTTTTCATATAAAAGAAAATTTAAGTTTAGATTTGAAATGTGTTGCATTTCGAGTTGAACATAACTTGGTTTATAAAATTATAAGTTTGTTCAATAAAAACAAATAAATATAGAGGAAATAAAGTAGTGATGCATTAAGATTAATCTGATGATAAGAAAAAGGGTATTGAATGCTAAGTAAATAAACATTCATAAAAAAAGAAGTCATCTTACAACAGCTAGATGACAAGCAAAAAAGAGGGAAGGACACAAAGATTATATCTCTTCGGAGTTTCCTTCAGATGAGTCTCTTTTCTCCGAGGTACTTTCTTCTGACTCCATTTCTTCGGAGGAATCATTAGGCACATGGTCAAAAGCCTCACTCGGTCGATTCTCAATGGCAATCAATTCTCAGAAGCCTGAAAGGTTAGCCTTTGGAAATCTGGCATAGATTTCACGAAGCAGATTAATAGTTTTCTGTTCTTTGGCATTTTTAATGGTAGCCGGCAGTCCTTTTTACATTCGTTCTTAACAGCCCTACACAAAAATATTTTTCTCCTCTTTGAAGTGTGTTTTAAGAGCTTCCATGTCGTGTGCTAGCTTCTTCTTTTCTTCTTCATTTTCATTAGAGATTCTTGAAGAGTGGAACATCTTTGTTTATCCTCGGGAATTATTGTGCATGTTTCGTTTTGTGCTCTTCTATTTCATTTTTACGAGAAGTTTGAGCTTTTTATTTCATACTCATGCATAAATATGAGGTGGTATTTGAGATTTATGATGACTCTGAGGAATTATGATCTACCAGCTTTGAATTCATAAAATTGTTCCTTCACAGTTTTACCAAATATTTCTCTTATCTTCTCTATTGCACCATCTTTCTGCAGCTCCAAGGTTGGAAAATGGTTGTTGTGCAAGTGTGAACTCTTCAGATTGTTCTTCAATAGGTATGAATATTGGACCGATGTAGGACATAAGAGCATAGGTTGACGGTGGCAAAGATATTTTTCACCTAGCCAGTTTAGGAAGATGAGGTGCAGTCACCTGACCAAACTGTTCTAATTGGTCTTGACTTTTGGACGTGTGGATCCATATCTCTGCCAAGATCTTGAGGCCCTTTTGTGTTGATAAAATCATCAAGATCAATATGATCGTCTTCGTGGTCATTTTATGTTGCAACTTCTCTTCAATGATCTTCCACTATGGTGACCTCATTATCAGCCTCGGAAGGAAGCATTTCCTGGAGGTTTTCTGCAGGATTCTTTTATGCTCTCCTCTTTGGTGGTGTTTTGGAAGTACTCTTCTTTTTCTTCAAAACAACAGTTTTCTTCCTCTTCGGAGAAGGCTCAACCTCCACTCCCTCTTCAATAGTAGGAAGGCTTTTTTCGCTAACTTTCTTTTTTCCTTTTTATGTGGCATCGGCTTCTCTGAGGGCCTAGCACCAGATGTGCTAGCTGCCTTTTTATTCTTTTTCCGTTTCGTCTTTGGAGGAAGGTGGTTGTCCGATCTATTTCTAACAGGAAGAAACACTTTGCAATTAGGTGTTAAAAGTCTTTTGACAGTCACGATAGGATTCGGTGGCTCCATCAAATTTTCATGGAGATCAACCCCCACATTGATCTTCCACAAATGGTTGTTGAGGAAGTTTATTGGCAGAAAAGCTTAGTGGAATCCATTTTCTGACTTATTTTCTGCTCAGGTGGCCAATTTTCTGAAAATGTATTTTGCGTCCTTTTGATGAAGTTTATATCTCCTTCAAATTTCTAGATACATCACAAAAATAAATAAAAGATAAAAGCAAATTACTTAAAGCAACAACAAAAAGTGGAACGCCAAAGAAGGTTATTGTTACTCATCCAGATAAGGTTAAGTGGTAATGGGTTCTCCTTGGCTATCTTGTTTCCGTTCTCCCATGCGCCAGAAATGAAGACAAATTTTTGTTTCCAAAACTTGTCAGCCTCCAGCAAGTCATCGATAATCTTGAGGTCATCATCAAGAGTGAGATAATAGAAAGGCAGAAAATATCCCTTCAAATATTTGGTGAAGGCGATGAAGTCTTGGATAGAAAGAGGAATTTGGGCAAGTGATGTGATCCTAGATGACACAAGGAGCTTAGAACATGGAAATGTGCAAGAACCAGATGAACAACTTGAAAAAGAAGATGAGCTTGAAGTTGAAGATATTCTTATTTTACCGGCTGGTCCAACAACTCGATCAAGAGCAAAACAATTTAACAAAGCTGTTGGAGGATTGCTTAATCAACAAGAGAATCCACGTGATCAAAAGAACAAGTATGGTGGAAAAGCTTGTCAAACCACTTTGGTCTTGATTCAAGCTAATTGATTTCAACAAATGAGAAAGTGTCTCGATTGTACTCTTTTTCCCTTGTTCAAGTTTTGTCCCAATGGGTTTTCTTGACAAGGTTCTTAATGAGGCAATTGTTTCACTTCACCATTGCCCATTTGTTGAAATAAAAGCCCAAGGCCCATCTACACCAAAAGCCACGTCCTTGGAGGAGGGAAGGGTCTCATTTCCAACTTATATCATTAATACTTTGTATTTTCAATATTAAAGCATTTTGTTTCCAAGAAAAGCCTTAATTGTTTTAAAGACATGCATTATGTTTCCAAGAACAGCCTTAATTGTGTTCAAGGCTAGTTCTTTCTCCTATAAAAACTATGTACTCAGAATTCTAATGGGTAGACTATCTTTGATTCTGAAAAACACTTCTTAAGTTTTACTCTTCTCTTGTTGGTGTGTAATATCCACAAGAAAACCTGTTCTTCATTTGATGCGTCATATCCAAAGGAAAATCATTTGGAATATCAAAGGCCTTTCCATAACCTTTGTGTGACCTATCGATCCACATCCTTTGATCCTTGAATCCTTTTGGGTTCCTGGTTGTAAAGTTATCCATATCCCATTTCAGAGTGCCGATTCTATGAGGAGTTTATCAAGTGGTATCAGAGCAACATTATGAAAGTTGGGTATTCTCTTTCTCATTAATTTTTCTTCATCTATTGTATATTATCAGTTTGTTTGTGAAGATTTGAGTGTTAGTGTGATGACTTCATTTTGAATCACGAAATTCTGATCTGTTTCACCCTAGTTATAGTTGTTTGAGATTTAAAATCGTAGAAAATCGTTTTTAGGTGCTGTTGTTTGGATATGTTTTATGGTTTTAAATAAATTGAAGAACTTTCCAAGGACTTGTTGCTGGTAATTTGTTTTTGTTTTGTTTTGTAGAAAACGATGTCTAATTCAAATGATGCAGAAAACAGTAATTTCAATAACAACAAGCTTTTAATTGAAGCTATGACAAAGTTGATAGACACCAAGATAGATGCCTTTCGCGAAGAGCTTCAATCAAACACTGACAACGAGCAGAACCGTTCACGGAAAACCAGTTCAAGAAGAAACCATGAACTACCTGAACAATTCAGAAAAGAAGCCGCTGATGAATATTATGAACGCATGAGCAATTCGTCTCGAAACAGCCATAGAAGGCACCATAGACGTACAAGAGAGGGCAACGAACGTATGCGTGACAATCTTGGAGGTCTCAAGATTAAGATTCAACCATTCCATGGAAAAAACGATCCAGACGCCTATTTGGAATTGGGAAAAGAAGATTGAACTCGTTTTCAACGTTCAACACTACACGGAGACCAATCGAGTAAGAATTGCTGCTACTGAATTTTATGATTATGCTCTTAGTTGGTGGGATAAACTAGTTACCTCAAGAAGGCGTAATGGGGAACATCCTATAGATCATGGGCAGAAATGAAAGCCATTATGCAGAAGAGGTTTGTTCCAAGTTATTACCACTATGAGCTGCATCTAAAGCTGAGGAGATTAACACAAGGAAGCCGATCTGTTGAAGAGTATTATCAAGAAATGGAGACCTTAATGTTGCGAGCTGATATTTCAGAAGATAGAGAGGCAACAATGTCAAGGTTTCTTGGGGGTTTAAATAGAGAAATTCAAGACAGATTGGAAACTCAGTATTATGTTGAACTAGAAGAGATGCTACACAAAGCTTTGCTATTTGAACAACAAGTTAAAAGAAAGAACTCCTCAAGATCAAGTTACGGTTCAGGGGCAGTAACAATTAAGCCAAGTTATTCAAAAGATGAGAAGACCAATTATCAGAAAGGAAGCTATGTAGAGGTGAACCAAAAATCTGGAACACCATTGTCTATTGATAACAAGGGAAAACTAAAGAGGTTGCAATCAGAACTCGTGATGTTAAGTGTTTCAAGTGCATAGGGATGGGGCATTATGCTAATGAGTGTTCTAATAAGAAGATTATGACAATTCTAGATAATGGAGAAATAATTTCAGAGGAAGAAGAAATTGTCTCTGATTCTTCCGAAGAACACTTAGAGCGACATGCTAAAGGAGATTTATTGGTAGCCAGAAGGTCTTTAAGCGTTCAAACAAAAGAAGAAGAACAAGAGCAAAGGGAGAATCTGTTCCATACTAGGTGTCTTGTTCAAGGGAAAGTTTGTAGCCTTATTATCGATGGAGGCAGTTGTACCAATGTGGCAAGTGAATCTGTGGTAAAGAAGCTTGGTTTAAAAACGAAAAAGCATCCAGCACCTTACAAGCTTCAATGGCTTAACGACAATGGAGAAATGAAAGTTAGCCACCAAGTAGAAGTTGCCTTAGCCATTGGTAAGTACGAAGATGAAGTTTTATGTGATGTTTAACCAATGGAGGCTAGTCACATACTGTTAGGAAGGCCATGGCAATCTGATCGAAAGGTTATCCATGATGGATTCACTAATCGCCATACATTTGAGTTTCAAGAAAGGAAAACCACTCTAGTTCCCATAACTCCACGAGAAGTTTACCAAGATCAAAAGCATATGCAGAACAACAAAAGTCGGGTGACTAAACAATCGAATTTCTATGCAAAATCTGGCGAGGTTAAGAAAGCATTATTCTCTAAGCAACCTATGTTACTTTCTGTGTTTAAGGAAACTCTTATGAGTTTAACTAACTTGACACCGGTGTTGCCGAGTGAGATGACTTCTCTCTTGCAGGAATTTGAAGATGTATTCCATGAAGACAATCTAAAGGGGCTTCCACCAATTAGAGGCATCGAACACCAAATAGATTTTGTACCTGGAGCCTCCCTTCCTAACAAACCTACTTATAGAACTAATCCAGTGGAGACAAAAGAATTGCAAAGGCAAATCAGTGAACTGATGGAAAAAGGATATATCCGTGAAAGCATGAGTCCTTGTGCGGTACCAGTTCTACTTGTGCCCAAGAAAGATGGAAGCTGGAGAATGTGTGTTGATTGCAGAGTCATCAACAACATAACAGTAAAGTATCGCCATCCTATACCTAGATTAGATTATATGTTAGATGAATTGCATGGTTCTAGCATTTTTTTCAAAGATTGATCTTAAAAGTGGCTATCACCAAATTAGGATGGAAGAAGGGGATGAGTGGAAAACTGCATTTAAAACTAAGCATGGACTATATGAATGGTTAGTAATGCCATTTGGGCTGACTAATGCACCTAATACATTCATGCGGTTAATGAAACATGGTCTAAGGGCTTATATAGGACTTTTTGTTGTAGTATATTTCGATGACATCTTAATTTATAGCAAGTGCTTAGAAGAACATGCTCACCATTTGAAATTGATTTTAAGTGTACTTAGGAAGGAAAATCTCTATGCTAATCTTAAGAAATGCACTTTTTGTACCGATAATCTTGTCTTTTTAGGTTTTGCTATAAGTGCAGATGGTATTAAGGTGGATGAGGAAAAGGTTAAGGCAATCTGCGAATGGCCAAGTTCAAAAACAGTTGGAGAAGTGAGAAGCTTCCACGGCCTTGCAGTATTTTATAGGCGTTTTGTCAAAGATTTCAGCACCTTAGCTGCACCACTCACTGAAATAATAAAGAAGGACGTTGGTTTCAAGTGGGAACAAGCTCAAGAAGAAGCATTTCAATCCTTAAAAGAGAAGCTTACTCATGCTCCTGTCTTGACATTACCTGATTTTCTTAAAACTTTTGAGATTGAATGATGCTTCTGGAATTGGGATTGGAGCTATTTTGACGCAGGATAAAAAGCCCATAGCTTATTTCAGTGAAAAGCTTGGAGGAGCTACTCAAAACTATCCTACTTATGACAAGGAGTTGTATGCCTTACTTCCAGCTTTGCAAACATGGTAGCATTACTTGTGGCCAAAGGAGTTTGTCATACACACTGACCATGAATCTCTCAAACACCTAAAAGGTCAGTAAAACTTAACAAAAGACATGCAAGGTGGATAGAATTTATTGAGACATTTCCATATGTCATCAAATACAAACAAGGTAAAGAAAATATTGTTGCTGATGCATTGTCCCGAAGGTATGCCTTAATCACTACTCTTGAAGCTAAGATTTTAGGATTTGATCATCTTAAGAGTTTATATGAAAATGACTCTGATTTTGGAAAGATGTATCATGCATGTGAAAAGTTGCTTCAGGGCGGTTCTATAGGCATGAAGGATTCTTATTCTTTGATAAACGTTTATGTGTGCCTAATTGTTCCATTAGAGATTTACTTGTTAGAGAAGCCATGGAGGAGGCTTAATGGGACATTTTGGAATAGCTAAAACTCTCAAGGTAATGCTGGATCAATTCCATTGGCCACATATGAGGAGGGATGTTAAAAGAATCTGTTACAGATGTGCTACTTGCAAACAAGCCAAATCTAAGGTTTAATCCCACGGTTTGTATACTCCTTTACCTATTCCTACGCATCCTTGGAATGATATATCTATGGACTTTGTACTTGAATTGCCTAGGAATAGAACTGGTAAGGATTCCATTTTTGTGGTTGTTGATAGATTCTCTAAAATGGCACACTTTGTTGCTTGTCACAAAACTGATGATGCGCTGTACATTGCTAATCTGTTCTTTAAAGAGATAGTTCGTTTGTATGGCATGCCTAGGACGATAGTTTCAGATAGGGACACTAAGTTTCTAAGTTAGTTTTGGAAAACTTTATGGTCTAAGTTAGGGACTAAGCTTTTATTTTCTACTACCTGTCACCCACAAACTGATGGAGAAACAGAAGTAGTAAATAGGACTTTGTCCACTCTTCTACGTGCATTAATTAAAAAAAACTTGAAAACTTGGGAAGAATGTTTGCCGCATGTTGAATTTGCATACAATCATTCTATGCATTCTGCTTCTAAGTACTCTCCTTTTCAAAAAATTTATGGATTTAACCCAATATCTCCTTTGGATCTAATTCCTTTGCCTTTGAGTGAAAGAACTAGCATAGATGAGAAAAAGAAAGCTGAACTTGTAAAACAGATCCATGATGATGCAAGGAAAAACATAGAAAAGAAAACTGAGCAATATGTCAAACAAGCAAACAAGGGAAGACGTGAGAAAGTTTTTGACGTTGGAGATCAAGTATGGGTGCACTTAAGAAAGGAAAGATTTCCAGAAGAGAGGAAGTCAAAATTGATGCATAGAATTGATGGACCATTTGAAGTAACAAAAAAGATCAACAATAATGCGTATCAACTTGACCTACGAGGTAAGTATAAAGTGACTCATACCTTTAATGTTTCTGATTTGGTTCCTTTTATCGCAGATGAAATGGATTTGAGGTCAAATCCTTTTCAAGTGGGAGAGGATGATGTGATCCTAGATGACACAAGGAGCTTAGAACATGGAAATGTGCAAGAACCAGATGAAAAACTTGAAAAATAAGATGAACTTGAAGTTGAAGATATTCTTATTTTACCGGCTGGTCCAACAACTCGATCAAGAGCAAAACAATTTAACAAAGTTGTTAGACGATTGCTTAATTAACTAGAGAATCCACGTGATCAAAACAGCAAGTATGTTGGAAAAGCTTGTCAAACCACTTTGGTTCTGATTCAAGCTAATTGATTTCAACAAATGAGAAAGTGTCTCGATTGTACTCTTTTTCCCTTGTTCAAGTTTTGTCCCAATGGGTTTTCTTGACAAGGTTTTTAATGAGGCAATTGTTTCACTTCACCATTGCCCATTTGTTGAAATAAAAGCCCAAGGCCCATCTACACCAAAATCCACGTACTTGGAGGAGGGAAGGGTCTGATTTCCAGCTTATATCATTAATACTTTGTATTTTCAATATTAAAGCATTTTGTTTCCAAGAAAACGCTTAATTGTTTTAGAGGCATGCATTATGTTTCCAAGAACAGCCTTAATGGTGTTCAAGGCTAGTTCTTTCTCCTATAAAAACTATGTACTCAGAATTCTAATGGGTAGCCTATCTTTGATTCTGAAAAAAACTTCTTAAGTTTTACTCTTCTCCTGTTGGTGTGTAATATCCACAAGAAAACTTGTTCTTCATTTGGTGCGTCATATCCAAAGGAAGATCAGTTGGAATATCAAAGGCCTTTCCACAACCTTTGTGTGACCTATCGATCTACATCCTTTGATCCTTGAATCCTTTTGGGTTCCTGGTTGCAAAGTTATCCCTATCCCATTTCAGAGTGCCGATTCTCGGAGGAGATTATCAGCAAGTCTGAAGGCTATAATCACTGATAAGAGGGTGAACCACTGGTTGGGTGTTTCTTGTGTAGGGAAAAAGTCTAGAAGCTCGAAGTACTCCACTATCATTGGATCCAACGGAAATTGAATCATTTAGTTGATGATCTCAGGATAGATCACCAACTCATCTTTTCCACACTAAAGTGGAGTCTCTCCCTCTTTTGGAAATCGAAGTGTGATGTTATTTGGCATTACCCATCATTTTTTCAGAGAAGTAGCTTGGGACTCCGGGGAGTAGATATATGGCATATTTTTAGTGCTAGAATGTATTCTAGGAGGAATGGCTTCAAATTTACACCTACTGAAGCAGGTAGTTACTCGGGATCTTCAATAGGATATTTCAGTGGAGAAATGAGGAGTGTTTCTTAATCAATCCAGCTGCTCTATATTCTTTATCCCTTTCACTAATGCAGAAGTAATCTTAAGCACCAAAAAAGGGTTTTTTTTCTGGGGATATTAGTGTTCTGGGTTTTTCGGGTTTTGGTTTTTTGGTTTTTGGATGTTTTCTCATCTACTGACTTGAAAGTTGGATGGTGAATTTCTGTTTTCCGGTGGTGGTAGCCTAGAAATTGAAGATTCAGATGAAAGTAGCCAATAAATTTCTTGTGTGAATAGACGTTCTCTCTTTAAACATATGTTTGTGAAACAAACAATGGTTCACGAGAATATTTATAGATGGGAAAGAAGAGAAAGAGAAGTTAAAGTGCAAGAGGTGGAAGGAACCATTGGGTGGAATATCAAACGGTTGCGTGAAGAGGAGAGCTTGACACCTGCCACATGACATGCCTAGTGGCAGACCTAGTGCCTAGTGAATTGTTTTGGGAAATAACAAAGGATATTTCCAAGTAAAAACTTTTATAATCAGAGAATAAAACTTCATTTGTTTAGGTTCTAACCCTTATTTATATATTTTTCTCACCATTTATTGGAGGTTATTATAATATTTAATTTAACTAACTACATGCGAGACTACATTTACATCATGGGACCTAAATTTTTTAGTAATCGTTAGTGGTTTGACTGGTTCCATTAAAGTAGCCCTAAACCGTTGTATTCGCCGTTTTTCTCATAGATTGGGCTCGATCGGCTTCAACGGCGGGCTAAGCCGAGCGTAATCCAATCGATCATCGTCTGCTCAACCGGGCGCCTCGCTCAGTTCTCTTTTTGGATCGAATAATCTATCTGCATCTTTGGTTGGTGAAATACTTGATCGGTCAGAGCGCCATCAATCTACCTCACAGTGGTTAGAACGACACTAATTGTTTATACAGTCCTTGGTTACGTTTGATACCCTTATCCTCTTTGCTTACTGCTTGGATTTATACTGTGCTCAGGGTCGCTTCATATTCTTCGAGTGGCTTTATCTACTCGGATACCTTCTTTCCTGGCAGACAGAGGATACTTTCTTTCCTGACTGCCAGAGGATACTCCATCATCAAGGCACCCCCTAGTTCATGGATTGTGCGCGGTAAGCATAGAAATCAATGAATTAAATATAACAAGATGAGTAGATGAATGTCACAATAATGAAACTGGTAGTTTATTCGAAATTTTGAACCATTCAACGACACGTGGTTGGCTCAGATTTACATGTAGGAGTTGAGGGTTCTGACACCTAACCGTTTTATAAAAATGGTGTTTGGGTTTCGCTTAGGCGTGCTTAAGGCTTAATGTGTCTAAAAACTTTGCTTATCAGATCACACATAGGCGTAAGTAGATTACGAATTTTTAACTTTCTTTTCGTTTGTTTGTAGTATCACTCCCTTTATTATTTCTTATTTTTATCATCATTTGTTGTTGCTTCAAGGGTCTATTTCTCGAGAAAGATTTTTATTATTTTCAAACGTCACTACAGGTAGGTCAAGTTTATGTACGTATAGTTATCGTTTGCACTGGGGAAAACCCTCTGGGTTTAGGATAAGTGAAGAGCCCTTTACTCAAAGACCAAATCGAAAACCATCTACACTACGCGTGATACCTATCACGAGTCTCCTCCTCCTTTAATTTTTCTTATTTTTCGTATTGGCTCATTGCAGTCAAACAAGTAGATACAATGGCACCAAAAAGTGCAATTAAGAAGAAATTTGTGAAAACTACAGAGTCAAAATTTTAAGACACATCCTTCTTAGAAAGTTATTTCTCTCGATTTTCCCATAAATATGGATATCTGGATGATAACGGGTTAATAAGCTTTAGGGCTAGGTATGGGATTCCCAAGGATGTGACAGTGAGGGTGCCATCAGTTGGTGACTGTTTTCGATTGGGGGCTTCGATTTCCCTTGTCGTAATTAATTCGGGATTTCTTTAGTGTAATAAGTATATGACCAACCCAATTATTTGGGAATGGGTGGAGGACGCTTCTTAGTACAGTTTTGAGCTCGCGCTTGTTAGGAATTTAAATCTGTTTGGCAGATTTACTCTTAGCCATTGATGTACCGAAACTTGGCAAATCCCATTTATTCTACACCCAGTTGACTGGAATGAGGAAGATTGTTGAACTACCTTCGTCCGATAAGAACTGGAAAAAATTGTTTGTGTTCATGTCAGGAAATTGGGAGCACGAAAAAACCATAATTAATTTTCAGTTAGAAAGGAAGTGGAAAGTGACGTATAAGGGTCATTAATAAGTTTTATCTGGTTTTGCTGACCGATCCCGACATTAATTATCCCTGAATTTTTGGTGCAGGTGAAGGAATCCATGAGGATTGGCGCAAGAAAGGTATGTCGAAAGAATACAAGAACCCTCTGGTTCAAGTAGGTAACCTATCGAGCTCGACTTGGTTTCAGGAACCAGCTCTTCTGTTTGCGTAGGTGAACTATTTGAAAGCTGGTATGTTGCCAGTGTTATAGCTGAACATTTCAAAAGAATGGGAGGTGGCCATGGCAGATGGTGGTGAAGTTTCGTCGGTGGAGTGCATACGGGCGCTGATGGAAAAGAGGTACCATGAACGAAATAGTACGAGGATTTGGCTATTAGTGCCTCTGACCTGGAAATTGAAAGAGGCAAAAGGTTCCACGTCAGCGCCTTGTCAATATGAAGAGGGAGGGGAGATACTTGCTATTCAAGGGCCTGATAAAGTGGATCAGCTAGAAATATGACACTGCCCCGGTTGGAAGTGACGTAGAGGAGAAAGGAGCCCGGCGCACTCGGGAAGATGAAGAAGACTCAGATGAAAAAGTGATACCCCTGCGAAAGAAGTCTCGGGTGATAGTTGATGTTGTACCTCTTGCAACAAGGAAGTTGCAGCTGGTTGATGAGGACAACGGAGATGTTGTTGGGGCGCTAAAGAAGTCGGATGATCAGTCGGTGCAGCCAACGATTAATCAGGACCCGGGGAAAAGTCCTGAGGTGGTCATTCTAGATTGAAACCAAGCAGGTGACCAGACGGGCCGGGTAGAGGATAGTGATGATGAAGGAGATGGGCAAAACAAGTGAATTCCCGAAGAGATAGCACAAAGAATAAAAGAGTTCGTGAACTCATCAAACATTCATCCTTTAGTATTCTTTGTGGATGGAGTCGGCACTGGACCCTCCTTTGTCAATATTGCTAGACTAGAGCAAATTCCAGCTAATAACAAAGGATACGGGTCAAGCAGAAGGGAAGTGCCCATAGAGGAGCTGCCACCGACCATAATCGTCATGCCTCGCCCCTCAATGCTGATGTTGGAGCAGCTCAAGCGCTGTCCAAAACTAGCATACTATGATGGTATGCTCATGAGCAACATCATGCAACGGCAAGTAAAGCTGATGATTGAGGTAAGGTAGAATATACTTAACTATAAAATTAAAAAAAAAACTAATCTGATGTGACATGCAGATGCATCACAACTTGGTCGTGCTATCGTATCGGTGGATGTCCAATGCTGAAATGGAAGTCATGAAGAAGTGGAATCGAAGCCTATGCTATTCGGGTCAGTGAAGATTTAGACTGCCGAGCTCGTTATGGGTCTGTCAAGGCATTGAAAGGCAAGGCGAACAAAGTGAGCGAGGGGCTTTGAGGGGAGATTGCTGCTCGGAAACCTTCAATGTCATCGAGAAAAAAGAGATGTAAGGAATTGCCTTTGGGTAATGCTACCCTTCTTGTACAGAAGAACGTTCTGATCAAGATGAACGATGAGCTGATGTTACAAAGTGTTGGTCTGCTCGCATAGAATGTCGCGCAAGCACAGAAAGGGAAGAACAAGCTGAGTGTTTGGTTGCATTTATGTTAGAGAACGAAGACCCAAAGAGTAAGGCAGAGAATCTGAAAAAATAGATAGATATTGAGCGCGGGAAGTGGAAGAAGAAACTAGGAGTCACTTTAGACGAGAGGAAGAAGCAACTAATGGGGGTTGCAATGGATATGATAGCAAAAATCGAGAAGGAGACTGTGGCAGAGCTGCTTGCGTAGAATCCAGATATGAAGCTAGGATCGCTTTCTCATTTGGTAAAATTGTTTGTCTCTCCAAGCATGGGTGCCCCTCTAAACACTAACCATTTTTATGTGGAGTAAGGAGCCGGTAAAGCGTTCGTGATGGAAGCTAAGGGGGCTAGGACTCAACTAACCGATGCGGTTCCTGTCGAGACCCTTCTGGGAGATCCACGAGTTGCTACCATCTCTTGAAGTATTTACCCACACGCTAATCGTTTTAAATGACTAAGTACTCGTGTTTTTTAAACTCTAAATTGACCCTTCTAGGCGCAGTTTTATTATTTTGTAACCAAGTACAACTTTTCTTACATGCATGGCAGGTTATAGTTTGATCAGTTCAGACTGAATGGGCGCATGCTGTAGGTATGAGTTTTATATAGTTTCCTTTGTGACATTTAAGTGTTGTGTGGAGATGTATTTATTCGTTACATTAGCTACTTGGGTTGATCCTTACAAGGTCGAGCATAGTAGAGCTCATTCGTAGCTAGGAAATGACTGATTCTTTTAGCTGAGTCGTGGCGAGGTTATAAAACCCTATTGCATGGCCTGCTATAAGCTTGGTCTGTAACCAGTTCGCTTATATACCATGTGCAAGGTATCAGACTCATTGTGGCCTTTATGTAGCCCATAGACGTGGGTCCGGTCGTGCTTATAGACACTTGGTCTAGACTCTGTATGGTCCCTTGCGTAGCCTGTAGTTATGGTTAGAGACCCGATCGTTAATGTAAGGATGGACAAAATGTAGAAATAAACACATGTAATGGTGAAAGCGATAAAATATATTAATAAGATTAATAGGATTTTTGATACCTTATTAAAAAAAAGCCCTCCCGCGCCATCGGGAGAGAAAAGAGCGCATCTCTACAATTACAATAATTGGCAGTATAAATTTAAATGATTTATATCCCATGGGTGCTTCAGGGCGCAACCTTATGCGTCTGCTAAACGATAAGCTCCAATGTGGCCTTTAGAAATAACGGTGTAAGGTTCGTCCCAATTAGGGCCTAATTTTCCAGTTCCTCTGTCGCCCGCTCCCTAGAATGTCTTCTTCATTACCATGTCGCCGACTTGAAAATTGTGTGGTTTTAGCCAAGCATTGAACCGTTTTCTGCATCAACGCGTGCTTGATTATGTCGCTCTTCTGTAAGGTCCATGCTCTATCCTCGATTGGTCAGGTTGGTGTCTTCTTCATAATTCATAATCCTATCCTTTGGCACAATTATTTCTGTTGGGACTACTTCTTCGCTACCATAAACGATGGCAAAGGGGGTGTCTCTAGTTGTAGCTCGAGTAGTAATTTGATATGCCCATAGGACTTTCGCCAATTTGGAAGGCCATTTGCCTTTGGCTCCTTCAAGTTTCTTTTTTATCCCTTCCGAAATTGTTATGTTGGTGAATTCGACTTTTCTGTTTTCCTGAGGGTAATACGGTGTAAAGAAATGATGTTCGATCCTATACCGTTATCTATCATCAAAACACGTGGTATGCCAAACCTAGCAAGTATTTAATTGTGAATAAAGTCACATACCTCCTGGGCTTGGGTTCAGAATATAGCTTTGGATTTTACCTATTTAGTAAAGCAAGCCACCGTGATAATTAGAAATTTTCATTTGTCGCTCGCCATAGGGAACGGTGGAACGAGGTTGATGCCTCACTTGTCAAAAGGGCAAGGAATATGGACAACTTTCCTAGGATCGCTCGGTAGGTGCCAAGCATAGGCAAACTATTGGCATTAATGATATTGCTGAACCAACCGTTTCGCATCGGCCGCCAATTATGGCCAATAATATCTGGAAAACAGAAAACACCAAACGAGGCTCCGATACTCACAGTGTGCTCCTGCTTCTCATGCGTGTAAGTCGTGCAAAACTGGTTAACTTCTGCTCGATCAAGAAATTGTAGCAATGGTTGAGTAGCATTTTTTCTATATAAGACATTTTCTAACACACAATATTTGGCGGCCATTTGTTAGAGAGCTTGAGCGGTGTTCTTATCAGTTGGTAAAACGGCGGAGCTCAAATATAGTTAGTAAGGCTGCCTCCAATCGTTGTACCTGTCAATTGCATGGATGATTTCCTTCTTCTTGATGTTATCCGTAATTTTTGGATGATGACCAATGGATTCTCGCCCAAGGCTGCAGCCTTTGCTAGCGCATCTGCCGTAGACTTCTCTAATCGAGGAACTTGCTTAATGATACATTTACAAACTTGGACTCGCAATCCTTGAGTATTTCTAAGTAGCTCATTTTTTTCGCATCATACGTGCTTTTGGCGTAGTTGATGACCAATTGCGAGTCTGAACGGATCTGTAACATACGAGGCCCACATAACAAATCCCACTTCATGCCACAAAGGATTGCCTCAAATTCATCGATATTGTTTGTAACTGGGAAATTAAATCTGATAGCCTGTTTGATTTCCTCACCCGTAGGTAAACGAAGTACGACCCTTACACCACCACCAAATGTGCTTGAGGCCCCGTCGGTTTCAACCACCCATTCCATATGCTCGGTTTTGGCAGCCTCCCCTTCTGGAGGAGATATTCCTCTGGATGAGGAGAACTCGGGTATGAATTCTGGCCAATCATATTCTCTAAGCTTGATGTTCCACTTTGTTAATCGACCCGATGTATTAGGTTTTTGCAGCACGACTTTAAGGGGGGGGGGGGGGTTGTTCGCACGCAAATCGTGTGTCCTTGAAAGTAAGGGCACATTTTTCAAACGGCTGTGACCAATCCCAACTCGAGTTTTTCGAGGTTGAGGTACCTTGTTTCGACAACGACCAGGGTTTTGCTCGAGTAATAGATAGGTAGTTGTATTATGCTTGCTTCACGTACTAGAACTGCACTAACCGAAAAGGGAGAAACTCATAAGTATAAAAATAACGGCTCGTCG
The DNA here is from genome assembly GCA_036936605.1 of Limnanthes douglasii subsp. nivea. Lineage (NCBI taxonomy): Eukaryota > Viridiplantae > Streptophyta > Magnoliopsida > Brassicales > Limnanthaceae > Limnanthes > Limnanthes douglasii. The sequence continues at coordinate 182,637,868 of JAUPFV010000001.1, read as the reverse complement.
GTCAAGGGTGAAGATAGGATTGTTGGCGAGGTAATGTAACGTTTTAACTCACTGAATGCCTTGTCGCATTCCTCCGTCCAATCGAACTTCTTCGCTCCCTGGAGAATCTTAAAGAATGGGTGACTTTTATCTGAGGATCGAGAGATGAAGCGTGATAATGCGTTGAGGCGTCCTGTAAGGCATTGTACTTCCTTGACTGGTCGTGGAGGTGTCATTTGTATAATTGGCTCCAATTCGGCGGGTGCGGCCTCGATACATCTTTGGATAACCACATAGCCTCAGGTTGAGTTGTAAATTGAACTTGCACAATAAGTTGAATGCGATTTGGAGCACTTTGAGTTTTTTCCCATTTTGCATGTTTTCAAAATCATGACGTCAATATATGCTTCCATGTGCTTCCAAAAATGGTCGCTAAAAATATGATTAATTAAGCGTTGATATGTGGATCACGCATTCTTCAACCCAAACGGCATACCGTGTAACAATACAAGTCACGTTCGGTTTGGAAATCCATGTGTTATTCGTCGGACGGATTGACTCGTTTGTACCCTGAGTCTGCATCCATAAATGACAGGTACTCACATCCTGATATGGAGTCTACGAGCTGGTCATTGCGGGGCAAGGGAAAAGCACCTTTGGGTCAGGCTTGGTTGAGGTCGGTGAAGTCGACGCACATGCGTCATTGCCCCCCTTTCTAATTAACTAAGATTGGGTTTTCCATCCAAACCAGATACTTGGCCCACCTGATGTTCCCTAGTTTAGATAGCTTCGTTACTTCGGCCAGTATAGCTTCTTGCTTCTCGATAGAGAAAGATCGTCGCATTTGTCGTACTGGTTTCGAGCATGAATCGATTGCCAATTCATGACACATAACTGAAGGATCAACACCTGAAACGTCGCTTGCCTCCACACAAACACATCCAAATTTCTTGTTAATAACTCAATCAAATATTCTTGAAAATAAAAGATAATTTATTACTCGATCGTAGCATGCGGCCCACCGATTCCGAAGATTGTCTTCAGACGGTTTTGAATCGTTCATGCAAAGGGTGGTACCGATCCCTTCCCCGTGAACCCCCTCGCTGGTAAGTTTCTATCTAAGTCGTTTGGTAGGGTTGACGGTGACTGCATAGCATGTCTTCGTCTTACGTTGGCATCTTCGAATAATACCGACCATGCTTCCAACCTGGTACTTTATACATTGTCTGAAAGTACGTGGAGTCGGCTCTATCTTGTTCAACCAAGGTCGACCAATGATCGCGTGATATGGATTGGGCGCATCTGAGATCATGAACAGTGTTTTAGCTACTGCATAGTGACACCATAACCGACTTTGAGAATCAGTTTTACTTCCCCCGCGCACTGAGATGGTTTACCCTCATACCGACCAAGGTTCGCTGAGTGGGCTTGTAGGGTGGAACCTTCTACATTCGATCGTAACTATCCTTGAAAATGATGTTGGCCGAACTTCCTTTATCAACCAGTACTCGGGTGACCGTGACGCGTCCAATGTCCAGATGTATTGTCAATGCATCCTCGTGGGGCGGGCAGACACCCCTTAGGTCATCATCGTTGAATGTTAGGTCTGTCACAGGGTCTCGATAATTTCGCTAGGACGTGGCTTCAACTTCATACACGTCAAGATCAGTCCGCGTCATTATACCAGAAGTTATTCCTTGCGGGACTGCCAAATTTCCCCCTACAATGGTAAAAATGGATGGGCTGCTATCTTGTCTTGCCAAAAAGACATTACTGGCAACCTCACATCCTTCTCCATTGATGGGGATGGGTGATAACATGGCGCTGCCGTCTATTATAATTTAGTGTCCCCCTACGATGGCGAGCATCCACTGTTTCTTACCAGTGTCGACTTGCTCCTCATTACCTCGTTTGTCTTCGATAGCAGGGCGCGCATCATCCCGTCGAGCAAGCTGGGGACATTAATCCTGCTGCTTGATAAATTGTACGAGCTCGTCGTAATCTATACGTCATTGAATCTCTTCCTGAAGCTGCTAGCATTCGTCAGTAGGATGCCTATGGTCGTTGTGGTAAAAAAAGATATATCGGTTTGATCGCTTAAAACCAGAAGCGCTCATTACTCTTGGCATTTGATACTTCGTCTTACTCTTTACTCTATCGTATACGACTAATTTGGACTTCATAAGCGGCGTGAATCGTCTGGACAGATTCTCATAGTGTTGAGGTCATCGACTAGTGTCCCGTCGAGGGGGATCATCAATTGTTTTTTATCTTGGGCGGTCTACTCTTAGATTCCACCCTAATGAATCTATTTGTGCGGGCGAGAATATCACCAATTTTTATGTTGGAAACTTGATCAAGTTGGTGTAAAGTTCCCCATGTCGATCGAGACCTTGCTTTAGTGAGGTCACCGCCATGTTCTCCTCTAGATCTGGAAGAGCACTCATAGCGTAAATAAAATGTCTGACATAAATTTTAAGTGACTCACCTCGCCTCTGGTAGAGGTAGATGATCGAGTGTCGCTCGCGCCTAAGCTCCTTATTGTCGACGAACCTTTTCCCGAAAACCTTTCATAAGCCTGCAAAATTATGCATGGATCGTTTAGGTGGACTGCTGAACCAGAGCATAGCATCGTCAGGATTGAACACCATCATCATGTTACAGAATTGTTCAAGATGCCTCTACGGGTCCCCTATTCCATCGTAGACCTTCATCCAAAAGGGGTCGAATTTCCTTGCTGATAGGGATAAAATCTCTAACAAATTACCTAAATTATTCTGAAAGAAAAAGAAAGATAGAAAGAAGAAGAAAAAATATGCCGTCGTATTACCGTATCCACAATCTCCTCTATTTATATGCCTCATATCAGTTCACTAATATAACATTCTCTGTTACTTTGACCGTCTTTGTTATAAATTGAGCTCGACCGATGTTAATTGTGTATTAGGCCGAGCGTACTTTCTATCAACCATCTTCTGCTCGGTCACAAATCCTGCTCGGTTCTCTGTTTAGGTTGGGATGCCTACCAACTTCTCTGCTCGGTGAACTGTTTGTTTGATTAGATTTCCATCTACCAGTCGCTTTGCGTTTGGACCAGCTCTACTTTCTTCTATAGACTTAGGTTATGCTAGAGGTCTTTATTGTCCTTGCTTGCGGCTCAGATTTATGTTGCGTTCAGGGTTGCTTTATACTCTTTGATTATTGTATTATGCTCGGCTTGCCTTATTATGTATCAGATGGAGTACTCCCTCATCAAGGCACCCCCCAAGTTCATGGATTGTGTGTGATAAACGGAGAATCGATGAAGTACAAGAACAAGGCGAGCAGATTAATAGGTATTAAGAAGCGCCCATGCTAAGTGACGCATGGATGACAGTTGTGGGTGATTTGAAAAACTTCAACGGTTTGTTGACTTATGGGTGGCATGTATCTAGGCGTGAGAACTGGCATTTTTTACACCCATGAGTGGAGATCTTTGTGTTTGTTCAACATTTGTGGTCTATTTCCTTACAAGGTCGAGCTCAGTATGGCTCATTGCGTAGCTATGAGTGAGATTTACTCATCAGCTTATTCGCGGCGAGATCGATTAGACCCATTGCGTGGTCTTCAAATAGGTTTGATAGTTTATGAGTTTACTAATATACCGTGTACAGGGAATGAGGCTCAGTATGGCCTTTACGTAGCCCGTAGGTGTGGCCAATTAGTCCGTTCGTATTATAGTCTTTATGGTCTGGGCTCAGTATGGCCCCTTGCGTAGCCCGTAGGCGTGGTCAGTGACCCGTTTGCTAAGTGTAAGGATGGAGAGAAGTATGTAACAAACACATAAACTAGAGATGAAGATGACTTGACTTAAATCCTTTATTTCGTAGAGATGGAGATCACTAGGTAGGTTTATGGAGATTATTTTGGCTTATAGCCTTTCTCAAACATTACAATGGAGATTACTTGGTTGTTAGCTCTTTCTATCATGGAGCTGTAGATTTCTTGGCCTATAGCAATTTATATCGTGGATATGGATATTTGTTTGGCTAATAGGTTTTTCGATCATGGAGTTGGAGATTATTCGGCTAATCATAGAGAAGAAGATTAATTATTACAACTTTTTTTTTGTGGAGATGGATATTACTTGGCCTATCGTCATTTCTATTATGGAGATGGAGATCATTTAACGAAAATCAAGTGGCGAATGACTTGACAACTTTTTCGCAAATCGAATTTGTTTATATTTTAATAACAAAAAAATTACCATGCCTCTTATTCAATTATCACCGGTGTTGTTGTAAATTGTTAAAGTTGTGCGTCCCTTCTGGTGTGCGTGCCCTTTAATTTATTACCATTTGTTAGTGAGTATTCATATTGCTACGTGCTGTGTTGATACTGCCGCTTCATCTGTAGGTGCTTTGATTGCATATATTTGATTCGGAAATTGGTGCTGATATAGACCCATTATTAGTGAGGTTACTGAAATAAATGTTCATCCTAGTGAAAGATTTCGGATGAAGGTCGCAAACAGGCCGATTGGCTAGAACCAAAGCGAGAGAACAAATGCACCCCACTGCGAGAGAACCAAAGATTTCGGGGGCGGTCTCAAACGACAACACTCCGACAGGCGAAATCTCGTGCACATCATCAAATGATTATCCGTGAAGCAGTTTCAATGAAGTAGCCCCTCAAAATTGTTTAAGAATGCAAAGCACAGATGAAATCAGCGTCGGAAACCAATGCGCAATCGAAGTCGGCGTTTAGAGTAATTATATAACAGAAACAGAACCCGTCAACCTCCACAGCCTGGCCGGATGAAAGGAGCCCTACGCGACTCGCAGAGAGCGAGGAGTAAAGTCGACGGGAGGAATTCGTATTCGATGTTGGCAGTATGTACTGGTCGGTTTATGGTAGCGTTCTGATGTGTTCAATCGAAATCGAGGTAGAAGCATGTTTTATTAATCCTCTAGTCGAGCCGCGTGGAGACCGAGAAGGATTGTGGCCTGTGAGTGGAGTAGGTAGGAAAAAGGAGCAGGCGAAAAGTATCAGATGGAAGCTGTTTAGTGGTCGTTTGTAGTAGACTACGTTGGATGCAGATGTGGTGGTCTTCAGTATATTCTATCTACACCGTGGCCTTCACTATATTCTATCTACGATGGGGTTGATGGTAGCCTGTGACGTCTGGAAGGTGACGGTGATCCTCGATGCCAAAGAGACATTAGCGATCTATGATGAAAAGGAGAGCACATTCTTCACGGAGATTGATATCTGTAAAGCCGCACTTTGATATCTGATTCCTTACAGCGACCTGCATGAGATTCTCTGTTGCATTTAATCTCAAACTTTAATTGTGTCCTTTGAGTTTGTCCGTTTCTTTTTCACATTGTCCTTTCAGTTTGTGCTGTCTTTTTGTCTACTCAACTTTGGACTATTTAATAGTCTCTCTATTACCTAATAAATCAATCTGAGACTTGAGCATTATCCCTGTTGTCGCAAAACGGTGTATATTAATCTGTTTTGAGACTTGATTTGGTATCAGAGCCTGAAGGTCTTGGCAGACGTATTTGTTTCACTAACGATGGGGGTGAACAAAGGAAAAGGAGGTTCGTACGGCCTGAGCTACCCAATGCTGGATAGAAGTTGATGAGTCCGAATTCAGCATGCTCCCCGGACAGGGACAGATAAGTCCAAAGCCTCTGGACCGGACAGATCACTCCGAACACTATGACCATAGGACTGTTCGAACTATGACAAAAGTACTAAAAAACCTAAACACTTCTTGACTAAGCTACTTGCTCTCCTACTTAGAGCTCATGGGTCTTTGAACATGACCCGGGTCCATTAAACATGACCCGAAAGCCCATAAGGGCCCAAACATCACACTATAAATACCCAACCACCTGCATTAACTATGGGTAAGAAAAATTAACTGCTACCAAGCTGCTTAATTATCTCTCTACTCTCTAAACACATCAAATACCCACACACCACCACTTAAACACTCACATACCACCGTAAAATACCAACTGAAATTACCAGCCTACCCTCAGGCGATTATTGTCCACACCAAATTGGCGACCACAGTGGGAGGAGAGAGGTACCTAAATCAAGCATTCAAAACCATCTAAAAGAAATTTGTCCGAATGAATCCGGACAATCCAGAACTTCCACCAGCTTTGCTCGAAGTGGTGGAAGAGAACGATGAGTACACTGTCCAAGAGCGCGACATGTTAAAGCTTGAAATAAAAGCTCTGAGGGCTGAAAAGGCCAAGATGGGCGTGAAAGAAAAATCCAAAGTATCGGTTGCTCATCACACCGATAACCCTAGAGAGCATGAGGCTTCCAAAACTCATGTGAGCACCAAAAAGACTCCTGCCAGTTCCAAAAAGTCTCACCGGTCCAAGCCTGTGGAGAGCTCTGACTCGAGCTCAGAATCTTCGGGTAGCTCTTCGGACAGTGAGGGAAATGAAAAATCCTTGTCCTCTAGCAGCGATGAGGGTCGAACCAGGAAAAAGCAAAAGCAGGTTAAGAAATATTCAAGAAAAAGAGACAGGCATGGAAGAATGAAAAGGCATATTGGCAAGGGATCATCTCACCACCGGAGGTATACGGACAAGATGCTGATGGATCCTTTTGCTTTCCACGATGAGCCAGGTATCTTTGCAACTCCCAATGAGGATACTGTGTTCAGTCGTGGGAGAAATTGGAGGCAGTCTCCACTGTCTTCTAAAATCCTGTCCGGAAACCTCCCCAAGAGGTTTGATAGCACTAAAATGGAGAAGTACGATGGCAGTACTGATCCGGACAACCATCTGGAGCAATTCAAGAACTTCATGATGAACTTTGATGATGATGATAAACTACTTTGTAGGGCATTCTCCCAATCATTTACGGGGAGTGCTCTGAAATGGTACAACAGCCTGCCTCAGGGTTGTATTAAAGATTTCGATACTTTTTGGGTGGCTTTTCGAAGGCAGTTCGTCGGGAGTAAAGAGCTGAAGGGCAATGGAGACACAATAATCCATTGTGCCCAGGAACCGAATGAGTCCTTGAAAGAATACATAAGCCGTTTTGTGAACACAAAGAATGGGTTGGCTGATTGCTTCGAACAGGTAGCAATAGCATCCCTGAGACAGGGTTTGAACCCAGGCAATCTAGCTGATTCGGTGACCAAGAAGAAGGCTATGACGTTGGGAGGGTTGCTGAATCAGGTTGGCAAACAAATAAACGTCGATGAAACGAAGAAAACCAGGGTGCACAGGCAGGTGAGATCCACCCCAGTGGCACCAACTCCAAATCAGAATCAGTCCGTGAACAAAGCAAGAGAAACCGGACAGGGGCATGGTAGGGCAAAAGCTCAGTCTCAGCCAGCTGCTCCTGCTCAAAGTCAACAATCCAGAAACAAGAGAGGGCCATGGGTCCAACCGGAGTGGTTCGCTGAGTTAAAAGAGAGCGTGGCCACTATCTTTGATAAAACAAAGGATGAGGTACACTACCGGAGACCGGCAACACTGCAGTCTCCCAGAGAGCATCGCAACAACTCTTTTTGCCAATATCACAATGATATTGGTCATACCACTGATGATTGCATAGCATTGAAACAAGAAGTTCAGAACCTGATTGAAAGAGGAAAGTTGGGGGCCTATGTGAAAAGAAAAGGGGGTAACAGGCCTGATAACACTCACCGGGTTGGTCCAAGTAACGCTGCTCCGGAGGGAGCCATGGTTATAGTTGAAAGGTTTGACGTGGAATCTGAGTACTTGGATCCCGATCCAACTCGGAACAGAGTGGGTACTATAGAAGAATGTTCTAGGTCGGTCTCCGGGCTCATTAAGTTTTTCGAGTCGCTTACAATTTTCGGAGGGGACACTATGACAGCTCCTACTGATTCTTCGAGGAAGAGGCACGTTCATACCTTGGCTTCCCAGCTAGAAGGAGGCATGACATCTTACCAGTCACCAAACTCATTTCCCTTCATTGTGTTTGATGAGGATGATTTAAGAAACATTGCTGGCCCTCATGAGGATGTTGTTGTCATAGGAGCATCTATAGGGGGCAATGACATACGACGAATCTTGGTGGATACTGGAAGCTCAGCCAATATCCTTTTCCTAACCACTTATAAGAAAATGAAAAATCCAGCTATAATTCAGAATTCGGATAGGTCAATCGTGGGCTTCACAGGCAGCTCAGCAGATGTGATCGGGGAGTTCGAAGAAGAGGTGTTATTGGGCAAGGGCCCTTTCAAAAAAATGGTCAGAATACTCTTTATTGTGGTGGATTGTCCCACTTGCTATAATGCTATTCTAGGGAGGTCTTGGCTCTCTAGGATGCATGCAGTGGCTTCAACAGTCCATCAGTGTTTGAAGTATGTTGTTCAGGGGCAGGTTGGAGTTGTCTGGAGCAGCCAAAAGATTGCAAGGGAATGCTATGCCACTGCCTTGGCTCCTCGAACGCTGGGGGCAGTCCGTATTGATGAACAATAGCAGTTTGAGGGCCTTTCTGGGGGTGAGGGTGAAATTGATGACCCCAGAGAGACCCCCAGAGTGTTAATACCGGCTGAAGAGGTAGAAACGCACTAGCTGGAAGATGGAAAATGTGTCAAGATAGGGTCTAAAATGCCCCCTGTTTTGAAAGATCAAATGTTAAAGTTTTTAAAGAACCATCAACACGTCTTTTGCTTGGTGCAATGCTGATGTTACTGGAGTTCCACCAGAAGTAATTTCACACCACCTATCCGTCCGGAGAGATGTAGCTCCAGTGGTTCAAAAAAGAAGAGCTTTTTCCAAAGAAAAGGCTGATGTCATAGTATAAGAGATTGACAGGCTCACAAAGATGGGGCACATCAAGGAGTCTCAATACCCTTTGTGGACTGCCAATCCTGTCTTAGTAAAAAAAACGAATGGCAAGTGGCGCATGTGCATTGACTTCACAGACCTCAATAGAGCTTGCCCAAAAGACTTGTATCCAGTTCCCCGGATTGATCAGTTAGTAGACTCCACCTCTAGGAACAAGCTACTTTCCTTTATGGATGCTTTCTCCGGATACAATCAGATTCAAGTGGATCCAAAGGATCAAGAGCATACCACATTTGTAACTGACAGAGGGCTTCATTGCTATAAGGTGATGCCATTCGGTTTGAAAAATGATGGGGCTACTTATTAGAGATTGGTCAACAAGGCATTTGCTGATCAAATTGGAAGAAATATGGAGGTATACATTGACGACATGATGGTGAAAAGTGTAGATGAGCAGTTGCACTTGTCCGACCTCCAAGAAACTTTTGCCAACTTGGTGAAAGTGAATTTAAAGTTAAACCCTGAAAAGTGTGTCTTCGGAGTGCAGTCCGGGAAGTTTCTACGCTATATCATAAGTGAGCATGGAATACAGCCCGATCCGGACCAGCTGAATGCTCTTTTCCAAATGGAACCTCCTCGAAACATCAAAGAAGTACAGCGGTTAACGGGGAGATTAGCTGCTTTAAACAGATTTATCTCAAGGTCTTCGGACAGGTGTGCTCCTTTCTTTCAAACTTTGAAGGGTGGAAAGGGCTTTGACTGGACCCCGCAGTGTGATGAGGCTTTCGATGAGATTAAGAAACACCTATCCTCCCCCAAAACTTTGTTTAAGCCAGTCGATGGGGAGACTCTCTTTGTTTATTTGGCAGTTTCAAGTTGTGCCATTAGTGCTGTGTTGTTAAGAGAGGTTGGTGGACACCCCCATCCAGTGTACTACATCAGCAAAAGCTTGATAGATGCAGAGAAGCGTTACTTGAAACTTGAAAAGTTGGCATTGGCCTTGCTGATAGCAGCCAGGAAGATGAGGCCTTATTTCCAGGCTCATCCCATCATCATCCGGACTTCTTTTCCCTTAAAGAATGTCCTTCAAAAAGCAGACATTTCGAGCAAAATGACTAAGTGGTCAGTAGAGTTGGGGGACTTCGACATAGACTTTGCTCCCCGAACAGCAGTCAAAGCCCAAGCTGTGGCTGATTTTCTAGTCGAATTCCACTCCGATAGGGATTCAGAGCAAGCTACTGATATAAGAGATAAAAAAGTATGGGTCGTCCGAACAGATGGAGGATCTAGCACAATGGGGTGTGGTGCAGGAATATGTTTAACTTCCCCATATGGAGACAATATATACCAGGCTATTTGTTTTGCTTTCAGAGCATCTAATAACGAGTCCGAATATGAAGCAGCTATAGCTGGGTTAAAGCTAGCCTACATTTGTGGGCCTAAGAGGGTCAAGCTGCTAAGTGACTCCCAATTGCTTGTCCACCATGCCTTAGGCCAATCTGAGGCTAGAAAGGAGCAGCTTGTGAAGTATTTACTCCTCCTCAAGAATGAAGCACTAAAATTTAAAGCTGTTGTTTATGAGCACATTCCCCAGGCAGAAAATGAGTTAGTAGACTCATTGCCAACCATATCATATACAGAGTCATACCCATGGATCCATGTGCTTGAAAGCCCTTCAATTCAACTTAGTAAGGGTAAAGAAGAGGAAATTTTTGAAATGCAAGTGAAACAGCCTCAAGACTGGAGGTTTCCTCTCCTACAGTATCTCTCCGATGGTGTTGTGCCTCCGGATAAGTCACAAGCCAGAACATTGAAACACAAGGCTCGTGGTTTCATCATATTAAGAGAAGTGTTATACAAGAAGTCTTACAGTAAACCTCTCATGCGCTGTTTGGAGGATGAAAATCACAAATGGTCCTCTCTGAATTGCATGATGGTGAGGGGTCAGCCCATTGTGGGTTTAGAGCTTTAACAAGAAGAGTATTACTCTCCGGATACTATTGGCCATCGATCATGAAAGATGCTAAGGAATTAGTGAGGAGGTGTGACCCATGTCAAAGGTACAACAATGAAATTCATGTACCAGCCATTCCTCTAGAGTCCATTTCTGAGCCTATTCCCTTCGCTCGATGGGGGTTGGATTTAGTAGGGCCTCTCCCTGTGGCGTCCGGAGGGCGAAAAACTATAATTGTGGCCATAGACTACTTCTCGAAGTGGATAGAAGCAACCCCTCTGGCAGGGACAACATCAAAAGCTGTTATAAAATTCATTCTATCCAACATATGTTGCAGATTTGGTGTCCCACATAAAATAACAACAGATAATGGCCCACAGTTCGACAATAGAGAAATGGAAAGCTTCTGTGCCTCAAGGGGTATACAACATTGTTTTTCTTCACCTTTCCATCCACAAGCAAATGGGCAAGTTGAAGTGGCCAATAGAACTATCTTGTCCGGTTTAAAGAAGAATTTGGAAGGGGATGCTGGCAAGTGGCCTAGTTATTTGCAAGAAGTCTTGTGGGCCTACCGGACAACACCTTGGACTGCAACACAAGAATCACCCTTTGCCTTGGTCTATGGGATGGATGCAGTAGCCCCCATAGAAAAGACACTCCCTTCCTTTCGTGTTCACAACTTCTCCGAACACACTAATGAGATGGTAATCAGAAATCAACTTGATTTGATAGAAGAAAGACGAGTTAAGGCTCACCTCAGAGTTGCACACTATCAAGGCTTGATGAGGAGCAGGTTTTCTTCCAAAGTTAAAAGAAGGGATTTCCAACCAGGGGACAAAGTATTAAGGAAGGTCTTCTTACACACTAAAGAAAAGCTCTTCGGAAAGCTGGCCCCAACCTGGGAGGGTCCGTATATAGTGGTTGAAAGAATCAAGCCTGGAACTTATTGGTTGGAAGACAAAGATGGCAGAGTTCTAACTCATCCTTGGAATATTGAGCATCTCCGGATGTACTTGGAATAGCACTTGTGTAAATATTTACTTGTTTAAACATCCATGTAAATATTTGGGGGCATACTCTTTCCTCCCCGGTGGCGCGGAGAGGTTTTAATAAGGTGTCCGGGTTGTTAAATAAAATTCGATGCCTTCTTTAAAATTTTCTAAGTGTTTTTAAAGTCCAATCTCTTATCATACTATCCGGACTTAAATATCTAAAGGCTATTTAAACTCTAGCCGGATAATTTAAACACTCTCATAATGCGACAACTAAAAGCTACTTAAACTCTGGCTGTCAAAACTAAAACGAACAATGAAAGAAGACGATGGTTATACAAAACAGAGATATTCATTGAGAAAAACAACTTAAAATTTCCTTGGCCTTCCAAGGACTTTTAAACAGTCAAAGTAGAACACAAAAAACCTGTCCGGACAAATTCCGGACACTATTACAAAAAGGGTGCGTTGGCCTTCCAAGGACTTTAGTTTAAATGAAAAATAAACAAAGAAGATTGTGGGTTAAGGTTGAGCCTTTGAAGATGGCTCACATTCATCTGTCTTCTTGCTCTCAAATCGTTTTTCCCTTCGACTACCTTTTTGCCTTTGGGATCGTCCTTCTCTTCGTCTGGGCTCTCCCCAGTATGTTCTTCATCAACTGAGGAGCCACTAGAGTAGCCATACCTGTCACCTTCAGCCATCGTATGGTATGGAAGTTCATCGGGCTCGACATAGAGCCATAAGTCCCCTAGGTTCCTGTCCGGAAATTTTTCATGAAATAAAAGGACCATGTCAGACCTCACCTTCTCAAGCAATAGCTCTTCGCTTTTAATCATCTGGTTGGCATAGGGATTGATCTTGGCATTGATCGTAGCCTCTTGATCCCTTAACAAAGCGATTTTCTCCTCGACAGCCTTGGATGCTGCATTCTCAAGAGCAATCTTGTCGGTAGTCAGGTTGGTGATAATCTTGTCCTTTGCCTTGGTCTCTTCTTTTGAGGCAGTAAGGTCTTTCTCCAGACCAGACAGCTTCTCCTGGAGGTCTTTGATGGTTTCCTCTAGAGTGGCAACTTTTGTGTTGCTTTCCTCCTAGTTCCTCTTCAACCCATCGTTTGCTTCCTTTAGCATGTCAGCATTGGTAGTAGCAGTGCGAAGGTCTTCGGACAACTTTTCCTTCTCAGACTTAAGGTCTTTTATAATGTCTGCCTGACCCCGGACTTGTCTCTCCAATGTGAGAACCGGCTGCACATTGCTCAGCAAGGAGTGGGCTATGGTGTCCTTTTCCCTAGAAACAATGAAAGTCTTACCATTGAAGTTGACGGTGTTAGAGCTGCTCGGAGGAATGTAAGGCCCTGCGAAGTCGTCTCTGGGGAGGTTGAGGAAATATTCTCCAAGTTCACCAAGACCGGTGATGTCCACATCATCCATGTTGAGCTCTCATCCCTCAACTTCATCAGTATGAAAGTCTCTTGGGATCTCCTCAGCATGTGTTGGGTTAGAAGGGTCAGCCTGGACGGAGGGCTCCGGATCCCGGAGAGCAAGCTCATCTCCCTTTGCAGTCTTTTTCTTCTTGGCTGCCCGGTCTGCCCCTTCACTCCCCTGTTTACGATTCCTCTCGAGGCCCTTGGAGGCTTTGGGAGATCTGCTTCCTGCCTTTCTGTCTCTTGTTCCACCACTTACAAGAGGGCAACATCGATTTGGCTCTGGGCCGGCCCCTCCGGGTCTGTTGGAGCATCCTTCTCAGCAACAGCAGGGTTAGCATCGCTCGCCACCTTCTTGCCTTTCTTCTTGCCCTTCATTTTGCTTGGGGCTTTGGCCCGGCCTGGCAAGAAGAGGGTCCCATCTGGTTCATGACTCCTCTTGAGCACTGTGTCTGGAGAAGGTTGGGTGGTGAGCTCCTCCCAAGTCAGGTCTCTCCGACCTGTGGTGTTCCACAGGTGAGACCTTGCCAAGTTCCCACTGGTGAAGGCGGAGTGGAATCGGTTCCCTCATTCCTCAGCAGCCCAAGCATTGATTTTGCCACAGGTAACCTGTCCGGCCTTCAAGTAGTCTCCGAACTCTTTAGGCAGTTCTGTTAAAACAAAAAAGAGACCAGTTAATTTAAACCAACTTAAAAAAGGAAGAAATGGACAAAGATTTGAAGTGTTCTCTCCGGCCTTGATTTTCTTGCCGTTTTCCCAAGCGCCACTGACAAACAAAAACTGGCTCCTCCACTTGCTCTCCGACTCCAACAGATCATTAACAGCCTTGAAGTTGTCCCCCATATTGAAGTGGTAAAAGGGGAATTGGTGATGTTTGCAAAGGTTGGCCACTGTTGCGAACTCTTCCATAGGGAGAGGGATCCCGGACAGCCTAGATGCCATGATACATGACATCAGAGTATACCAACTGTTGGGGCTCAGCTGGCTCGGGCAGAGCTTAACCAGGTGGAAATATCTGACGATCTCCGGGTCCAATGGGAATCTGAGTCCCCAATTAAAGAGTTCTGTGAAGATGACCAGCTCATTAAGCTTGCAATCCATAGGAGTATCAGGATCTATGGGGATCCTTATCTTCACATTTTCTGGGATCCCCCATTTTGTGCGCATTCGACCTAGCTCGGCCGTGTGAATGAAAGCATACTTGGTCTTCTATAAGGCCAAGAGATATTTAAGTTCGACCCTATGAAAACAAGGCCCTACCTTCCCCTCGAGGCACTCCGGCAGCTCCGGATGCCTCAGGCACAGTTTTTCCTTGCCTTTTTTGGCAGCAGCAGTATTGTCAGTCTGACCGGAGGACTCAGACTCAAAGGGGACTTCTTCAACAGAGTCCTCCATTCTTTCCTCCATGATTGTTGGGGGAATATCAGTGGCAGTGGTCCGGGGAGGGCTCAAACTTGGCACAGCCTGGCTTCCGGACTGCTGATTTTCAATGTCTTCTTGACCCCTAGTCTCGGGCTGGGGCTCTGAGGCAGAGGTCTCTTGTGGGGGTACTGGTTTGCTCGCCTCCGGACCGGATGGTCTTTCCCGGGGAGCTCTGAGGGGCACTCCGGACCCAGAGCTGCTATTTTTCGCCCCCGATTTTGAGGGCGTATTCTTGGAGGCCTGCCCCTTTACCAACTGGGTTGTCCTCTTAACCACCAACTTCTCCGGAGAGTGCTCTGTGTCTGATCCCATAGCGATAAAAGGAGAGGGTTTCCTAACACTTGTAACTGTAACTCCTGGCTCAACAGCAGGTACTGACTCCTGAACTGAGGAACCAGAGACTATAGGCGAGAGGGTGGATTGAAATAACTTCTTGGGCTTAGTACCTTTAGAGGAGGACGAGCCTCGATCTGACTCTGTAACGGAGGTGGCTGGTCTGTCAACAGGTGATGAAGGTAACCCTGCTACGATTCGTCTCTCCTTCTCAACTTTTTGCGCTTTCTCCAACTCTGAAAGGTTGAGCCAACCACCTTTAATCAATGCAGTCCTTGCTGTAAACATAAACCACCAAGAAAATCTTTGCTTTAGAGAGAGAAAGTTCTGAGTAAATTTGCAGAGTAAATGTGAAAGAGATAGTGAAAACAGAAGAAAGTGAGTTTCAATTTATAGTAAATCTGAAAAAAGGAGTTGATTCCTAGGAGGATTCGAAAAGTTTGGCAATGATTAAAACGGTGCTGATGTCACCATTTGTAATTAAAGAGGTTGCTTTTCGAAGAAGGTGGGTTCGAAATTCAAGATAAAAACGGCTGGAGCAACCAATCAGAAGAAGACACGTGTCCCACGAACTCTGGCAAAAACCGTTTTGAATTCGTAAAGCTTAATCTGTCCGGGTAGACCTATAGACCTGTCCGGATTAAAAACTACTTCTAACATCGGACTGTTTTTCAGGTCTCTGACAAGAATACTTGCTCAAACACCTAAAAAAGGGGCTCTTGATGAGTCCGAATTCAGCATGCTCCCCGGACAGGGACAGATAAGTCCAAAGCCTATGGACCGGATAGACCGGACAGATCACTCCGAACACTATGACCATAGGACTGTTCGAACTATGGCAAAAGTACTAAAAAACCTAAACACTTCTTGACTAAGCTACTTGCTCTCCTACTTAGAGCTCATGGGTCTTTGAACATGACCCGGGTCCATTAAACATGACCCGAAAGCCCATAAGGGCCCAAACATCACACTATAAATACCCAACCACCTGCATTAACTATGGGTAAGAAAAATTAACTGCTACCAAGCTGCTTAATTATCTCTCTACTCTCTAAACACATCAAATACCCACACACCACCACTTAAACACTCACATACCACCGTAAAATACCAACTGAAATTACCAGCCTACCCTCAGGCGATTATTGTCCACACCAGAAGTAATTATACGGCTTGGGCTATCAAAATGAAAGTTTATATGCAAGCGCAAGGGGTCTGGAATGCAGTAGAGCCAAAAGATCCTAATGTTGCTGTCGAAGAGAAGACAGATAAGATAGCGCTAGCAATGGTGTATCAGGCAATTCCCGAAGATGTATTTCTCTCAATTGCGAACAAGGGAACAACGAAGGACGCCTGGGATATGATAAGAACATTATGCCAAGGTGCAGACAAAGCAAAGAAGGCACGGATTCAGACCCTAAAATCTGAATTCGAAATGCTGAATATGGGTGACGATGAAAAATTCAAAGATTTTCACATGAGAATGAATAGCCTCGTTACAAATATTCGAGCTTTGGGGGAAACGATGGAAGAATCATACGTCGTAAAGAAACTTTTGCGTGCTGTCCCTGCCAGATTCCTACAGATAACTTCAACACTGAAGCAATTTGGAGACATCGAAAGCATGACTGTCGAAGAAGCTGTGGGTTCACTCAAGGCACATGAAGAACGAGTAAAAGGAAGGGCATAAACGAAGGAGATTCAACTCATGTTGACAGAAGAGGAATGGGCTAAACAAGAAGGAGCCAACAAAAAGCTTATATTGACGCGTGAAGAATGGCTGAGGTGAAACAATGGTGACAAATCCACAAGGCAGAGAGGCCGTGGAAAGTTTGACAAGAGTGTTATCAAATGCTTCAACTGTAGTATCTATGGTCACTTCGCCTCAGAATGCAAGAAACCAAGGAAACACAAGGAAACACAAGAAGCGGAGGCGAATTTGGCTGCGATGGAAGATGATGAAATGGCCCTACTCTTGGCCAAACATGATAAAGACTCGTCAAAGCTTCTCCTGAATAAGGACAAACTGCTATCTACTCAATTTCCCAGGCGTGGAGAATGTGCAGGTGAATTGAATGTCTGGAACCTGGACAATGGTGCAAGCAGTCATATGACAGGTTTTAAAGAAAAGTTTGTAGAACTGGATGAGAGTATATCTGGTGTGGTGCGTTTTGGAGATGGTTCAAAAGTCGAGATAAAAGGAAAGGGCACTGTGATATTACTGTGCAAAAATAGAGAAGAAAAGATGCTGCGAGAGGTGTATTATATACCTAGTCTACGTAATAACATCATATCATTGGGACAGATTTATGAAGAAGGAAATAATGTGGAACTCAAGGGAGAATTTCTGAGGATCTACGACAACAAAGACAGATTATTGATGAAGGTAAAACGATGTGCCAGTCGACTTTACAAAATTATTATTGAGACTAACAAACAGGAATGCCTGATGACATCACGAGATTGTGGCATGCCCGTCTTGGGCACGTCAATTATCAAGCCATGGCTCTCATGTCTAAGCACCAGATGGTAGAAGGAATGTCCAGGATAATAAAACCAAATATTGTGTGTGATGGGTGCTTAATGGGAAAGCAAACCAGGAAGGTATTTTCAGCCAAATCCAAGTTTAGTGCAAAACAGGTGCTAGAACTTATACATGGTGATCTGTGCGGCCCGATATCTCCAACTACTACCTCTAGATACAGATATTTCTTTTTGTTAGTTGATGACTTTAGCAGGTTTATGTGGGTGTACTTTCTAAGAACTAAGGATGAGGCATTCGAAGCATTCAAAAAGTTTCGTGTATTGGTTGAGAACGGGTCAGAGAAAAGAATCAAGGTGCTGAGAACTAACAGAGGAGTTGAATTCAATTCTAATGAGTTTAAAGAATACTGTGAGAATGTAGTAATTGAGTGACACCTCACGACACCCTAGACTCCGCAACAAAACGGAGTGGTAGAGCATCGAAACCGAACTATTGTAGAGAGGACTAGAAGCAGTCTCAAGGAAATGCAATTGCCATCAAAGATGTGGGCTGAAGTAGTCAGAAACTCGGTATACATCCTCAATAGACTACCCACGCGAGCATTGACAGGTAAGACGCCGTATGAAGCATGGACAAAAAGGAAACCGCAGATAAGTCATGTACGGGTCTTTGGGTGCTTATCGCACATGAAAACTCCAAGGGTGCACAACACAAAGCTGGATGATCGCAGTAAAAAGTTAGTTAATCTGGGGAGAGAGCCTGGAACTAAAGGATACCGTTTATATGATCCCAAGGAAGATCGTATACATATAAGCCGTGATGTCATTTTCGAAGAAACAAAGCAATGGTCGTGGAGTCTGATTGCAGATAGGGAGGAGACACAGGAGAGTTTTATTGTGGCAAGTATGCCTGAGGTTGATGAAACAGGTCAAGATGAGACTGAAATCGTGGAGTATGGTGATGACAACTATAGTGGCAATAACACCCAGACGTCAACACCACAATCGCGGGCTTCTGAGTCTTCTCAGTCCTATGTTGGATATGACAACTACAGTAACACTCAGGTATCCACTCCATATTCTCAGTCGTCTGCTTCTAGAATCAATCGAGATAATTACGATGATAGCACATAGCCAAAAAGATTCAGACCTTTGAGTGAAATTTACAATGTCACGGAGGAAATAGAGCTTGATGAAGAAGAATTGTGAATCATCGGGGTAGACGAACCTGTCAACTATACACAGGCAGCAAAAGATGTCAACTTGAGGCAAGCAATGAGGCAGGAGATGGATTCTATTGAGGCAAATTGACGAGTCTACCACCTGGACAGAAGATCGTAGGTCTGAAATGGATCTATAAATTAAAAAGGGATGCCAACGGGAAGGTGGTAAAATACAAGGCACGCCTCGTAGCAAAGGGTTATGTACAAGAACATGGCATTGATTTTGATGAAGTATACGCACCGGTTACTCGGTTGGAGACAGTGAGGTTGCTATTAGCTTTGGCAGCTAAAAATCAATGGGAAGTGCACCATCTCGACGTAAAGACGGCCTTCTTGAATGGAGATATAGTGGAAGATGTATACGTTGCCCAACCAGAGGGATTTGAAAGAAAGGGACAAGAGCACCTAGTGTACAAATTGTCTAAAGCTTTGTATGGACTTTGCCAGGCGCCTCGTGCTTGGTACGCCAAACTGAATTCATGTCTTATAAAGCTTGGATTTACTCATTGTCCGTACGAGCATGCTGTATACACAAGGAAGGAGGGAGAAAACAGTTTGGTTATTGCAGTATATGTAGATGACATTCTAGTAACAGGCACGAGTGTCTTAGCAATCAAGGATTTCAAGAACGAGATGAAGCTTCAGTTCGAGATGAGCGACATAGGAAAGCGCAGCTACTACTTGGGAATAGAAGTTGAACAAGGAGAATGATATATCGAATTGAAACAAGCAGGTTATGCACGAAAAATTCTGGAAAATGCAGGCATGGCAGATTGTAATCCGACGAAGTATCCAATGGATCCAAAGGAATAGCTTGATCGAGACGAGACATGAAAGTTGGTCAATGCTACAGACTACAAGAGTATGGTAGGGGGTCTACGATACTTGGTTCATACGCGACCAGATATCGCATACTCAGTGGGTATAGTCAGCCAATATATGAAAAACCCACAAAAAGGCACCAGGATGCAGTCAAAAGAATACTCAGGTACGTTAAGGGAACTATACAACACGAGTTGGTGTATACAAAGAATAGTGGCAACAATGCGTTAACTGGGTTTTCAGACAGTGACTTGGGTGGACAAATTGAAGATAGAAAGAGCACAAGAGGCATAGTTTATTACTTAAATGAGAGTATTATCACTTGGGGTCTCACAAAAACAGAAGTGTGTTGCTCTATCATCGTGTGAAGCTGAATTCATGGCTGCTACTGCAGCGGCTTGCCAAGGTATTTGGCTTAGAAATACTCTTAGTCAAATAACACATGAAGCTGTTGGCCCAGTGATTTTATGCATAGATAATCGATCTGCAATCGACCTGGCTAAGAATCCTATGTTCCATGGTAGAAGCAAGCATATCGACATAAGGTTTCACTTTATCAGGGAATTTGTAGAGCGAGGAGAAGTTGTCTTGAAACATGTTTGCAGCAACGATCAAAGAGCAGATATTTTCACAAAGGGGCTAGCTACTGTCAAGTTTGAAAACATGAGGAAACTACTGGGAGTCAAAAACTTGAGTAAACGAGGTTGAGATTAGGAGGGAGAGTGTTGCATTTAATCTCAAACTTTAATTGTGTCCTTTGAGTTTGTCTGTTTCTTTTTCACATTATCCTTTCAGTTTGTGCTGTCTTTTTGTCTACTCAACTTTGGACTATTTAATAGTCTCTCTATTACCTAATAAATCAATCTGAGACTTGAGCATTATCCCTGTTGTCTCAAAACGGTGTATATTAATCTGTTTTGAGACTTGATTCTCGACCCACTTGGCAATAAATTGAAGAGAATCTGCTAGAGTAAAGCTGAGAAGGTGGTTGTATGGGAAACCCTAGCATTTGAAGGCAGATGAACTAAAGCTGAACCCGAGCATTTGAAGGCAGATAACATGAACCCAATTACAATTATATGCGACTTTGTGTATACATCAGATATACAAACATAGTATGGTGTGCATCTAAACATAAGTAATATTGTGAAGGCCGTCATTGTATTGCGTTGTTCATAAACGTACATGTAAAATATAATGTGTATATTATTTAGTTGTAGTAGTATACACACAATATGCAATTCGAAGGAAATGGGCTATTTGGTTACTAACACTCCAGCCAAATCTCAGTTGAACGAGGATGAGTAAAAGGATTAGTGTCTACAATTCAGTAATATTACCATAAATGTGCTTATTGACGTATAATATAACGTATGACTTAGTCATATATAGCTTTAATCCATTTATAGTATGTACGTCACTATTTAGTATATGTGTATGCAACTATATGTGTAGCACAGTACTGCAAAACTCATCGATCATAAAAGATTAGGCAATATACTATAATTACTTTATAAATACGCAGATAAACACAAATCGAATATACTATCATTATATCAATATAGTAACCAAATTCTAGCAAAAATAATAGATTAAAAAAATTAGTTTGACCGAGGAAATGTCGAATGCTTATGAATGGGATTTTGGAAGAGTATAAGGCCATCTCTAACCCTCGGTCTCGGTCTAGACCGAGGGTTGAAAACGGTTTCTAACCGTGGGTTTCGGTCTCTAAACTGGAAGATCGAATTACTATTCTGGCTCGATCTCGGGCTTTGGCGAGTTCGGTCTGGAGACCAAAGGAAAAAAAACTGGCTGGTAAAAGAAGAGAGAGAAAGTGACTCTCGGTCACAAGAGGAGATAAAAAACAAGAAAGGGAAAAGAGGAGGGGAAAGTGATGGAATAATTTAAGTGAATGTTATGTATAATTGATGGTATTGAATCATAAGTTAGATTAAATTGTAATCTTATAAAATAAAATTTTATTTTTCTTAAATAGTGACGTACATACTTCGGCTAATTTTATGTATAATTGATAGTATTCAATAAACCAAATTTTTCTCATATATTTTCGGAATGGGAAGCAGATTTCAAACAGTCTTAGAGTGATATTCAAAATTTTGTTAACCTCAGTAACTTAGTTTGAAGTTCAGAGTATAACATATCGCAGAAATGTATACATAAACTGGTATGGGAAATTCTAGCAGTGAAGCTTTGAAAGCTCGTGGCTCTGTGAATGGTCATAAGTACAAACGCCGTAACCGTGAAGGTGGGCATGCAAAACTAATGGCAGATCATTTTATTGAGAATCCAACATTCTCCGATGATGATTTTGGAAAGTGTTATCGTATGCATCGTAGATTATTTTTACGTGTTATGGAAGATGTTCAACAAACAAATTCATACTTTCAAGGAGGTCTAGATGCCACTAGACGCAACAAGTTTACCCCACATCAGAAAGTTACTGTTGCTTTACGTATGTTGGCTTATGCAATGCCCGCGGATAGCTTGGATGAAACATTTCATATGGTGAACAAACTGTTATAGATACTCTAAACGAGTTTTGTGCAACTGTAATAACTTTATACAAAAGAGAGTACCTACGTGGACGAACGACACAAGATTTACGTCGTCTACTTGCTAAAGCTGAACGTCGGGGATTTCCAGGTATGATCCGTTCACTTGGTTGTATGCATTGGACTTGGAAAAACTGTCCAACTGGTTGGCAAGGAGCATACACTAGTAGGTCAAAAAACCAACTATTATGTTAGAAGCAGTTGTTTCTCATGATACATGGATATGGCATGCATTTTTTGGTATTCCAAGAGCTCAAAATGATGTGACCGTTCTTAATCGTTCATCGTTGTTTGATGATTTAATTAACGGGAATACTCCTACCATAGCTTATGTTGTAAATGGTCATGAGCATAATATTACATACTATCTTGCGGATGGTATTTATCCAAAATGGGGAACACTTATCCAAGCTATTCGATCACCGATTAACCTTCAAGAGAAATTATTCTCTAAAATACAATAATCATATCGTAAGGACGTTGAAAGAGCGTTTGGGATTCTACAAGCTCAGTTTTCCATAATAAAAAACCCTGGCCGCGGATAGAGTACAAAACATCTTTCTAATATCATGATTACATGTGTGATATTACATAACATGATTGTGGAAAACGAACGCGAGGAGTATGCAGAAGAAGATTATGACGAAGATGAAACTGATCCCGCCATACCTCGTAGAGCACGAGCATGTATATATGAATGTTGTAATGTGGATATGGACAATAGGAGTGGAAATATTTCACTTGCGGACTATATGATTATCCTTCGGTTAATCTGTAGTGAAAGATTAAACAAACGACTCCAAGATGATCTTGTCAAACATGTGTGGTCCGAACGTGGTCGATATGAACATAAACAAATATAATCTCCAACATTACTCAAAGGAACTGAACATAAACTCACAAACTGAACATAAACAAATATAATCTCCAACATTACTCAAAGGAACTGAACATAAACTCACAAACTGAACATAAACAAATATAATCTCCAACATTACTCAAAGGAACATAAAACAACGGATAACACATATAAGAGTAGACTCCTTACATATAAAATTAAAGGAAATGCAGATGTTCCACCTTACATCCAGCGAGGTCCAACTCAATATCGTGAAGTATATGTTCTTTAATTAAATCATTAATCCCAATACCAAGTACATTATGCACCTCTTGCCTCACATCATACGAGAGGTCACAAACCCAAATATTAAAAATGCAGAAAAGATATTGTAACCTGATAGATACATAAGTAAACATTAAAGACAAACTAAAGAACACCAAACTAATATAACACAACATTAAACGTGAATGTAAAACAAATACAAAGCACTAAAAGGAGCATAAAACAAATACAATAACATGAAATGATCAAATGAACATAAAACAGCATAAAGGTTAGTCAAATTTATATCATTCGTCAAAAGTGCAACTCCTCGATGCTTCATCTTTTTCAACGATTTGTTCATCTACATAACGTAGCATATCTTTTGTCAATAAATCATTTTTACCCAAAAGTAATGAGTTATACGCCTCGTTTTGGATTTTCTATGGGAAGTCAGACCCACGATATATTGGTTCGCTTTTAAGATAAGTGTACCTTGTAGATACTTCTTCACGAGTGCGTGGAGACGACGTCGGTTTTCGTCCTATATCCCCGTACATATGTACCTGTATATGTAGTACATTGTACATAACACTTCATTGATAAAACCATCAGTACTATCATCCAACCTCGTTATCTTCACATGCTTGACGGCTTGGAGGAGATAAAAGTCTTCTCTGGCACACCATTCCATATCAGACAAAAGTATGAGATTTTGATAGACTATATTTAAATAGATTGAAGGTGTGTTGAGAGTTATGTAGTTGGGCACCTTTATATACATATGAAGGGAATAGGCGGGTAACATTTTGGCGGCACTTATTAGTGGCGGGTAACATTATGGCGAGACGTATTATTGGCGGGTAACATATGGCATTGGTCTAAATATTATAGGCGGGACTTATTAGGTAAGTGCATTTAACCAATTGTTAATTGTTACAATTGTATGTGAATTTTTCACATCTGACCTTCTCGGTCTTTTCAAGATAATTATTGTATATTATCGTTAACGCGATTGGTGATACGTCATCCCGTAGTGATTTGAAAGGTTTAAAATTTATAAATAAGGCAACGTTTACTTAACTTCATATACTCTTTTATAGATCGAAAATGGACTAACATAATAAATTATTAGATTAGATTTAAAAGTCATAGATTCATTACAATCTTAATTTTTTTTAAATAAACAATATCTTTGATTTATTTACATTTACGAAATGTTTTTCATCCACGAACAATTCTATAACATATACATTCATTTATCTTAAATGAGAATTAAACAAATAAATTTATAACATAAATTTAAAATAAATAATATTGTAAAAAAATATTAAAAAATTAATGTTAAATATTAATTAATAATATAGGTTATATTATTTATTATAAAATTAGTAAATGTAAATTGAGAGAGTAATAATGGAATTGTTTGGATTGAATTGTTTATATTAAAGGTCTAAGTAACGGTTAGAAGCTCTGGTAAGTTTGTAAATAAATAGTGGCCTCTAGGGTGGGGCATGTCTCGAGAGAAACTGAGACCTACTATTAGAGATGGCCTAATTGGTACATAATTATGAGATTAATGGTGAGGCTTTTACGGCATCCGAGAAGCGTCTGCCTCCATATGCATAGCAAGTGCACCAGCAGGTTTGTCTTCCCACCAAGAACAAAGTTTGAGAAACCATACAGCTAGTTCGGGTCCAGTTCTGCCCGATGAACTATATGGCGATCGCCGCCGCTAATGAAGACTTGATTGGCGCTGGTCTCGGGATTTATCAATCGCGGGAGGTGGAAAGTGGAATCCATAAAATGAGAATCGCTATCGAAAGCGAACTGAAAGAGGCCGTGTTACAGAGACCCTATTAGTCTCCTACTCCTACTGTTACTTTTCATTCATTTAAGCCCTAAACTGATGTCTGCTTGGTTCTCTTTATTTATGACTCTAAATCTATATGTAAGAGAGACAGGAACTCCGAAAACGCATAATCATAATTTCAAGTTATTTTATCTTTCTCTATATTGTCTATTCATATACTTATTGAAGAGAATTTGTGTTCTTAGAGGTAATCTTCTTACTTACAGCATTATCTCCTAGTCCTTATTCTACCATTCTTCGAACCTTTCGTCGGGTTTCTAGTTTGGATTTATCGTGCCTAACGAGTCCTGTAACATTGGTATCAGAGCCATCGATCTTCCGGACCCGGATTTTTTTTCTACTTCAAAATAAGCAGTCATGGAAACTAGGGAACAAACTTTGATCGAGGTTAACAAGCAACTTCAGGAGATGAAGCAAGTTCAGGCCGATCAAGCCAAGCAAAATGAAGAAAATTGTGTGGCTCAACTCCAACAAAACGATCTATTGAGGAATGAGATGACTGCTCGATTCAACGATATTAAGAACATGTTAGTGGAGCTACGCCCTATTACACAGAACCCTGAAAAGTGTCCGATGGTTGACGACGATCCTTCATATTCCGGCGTTTTCACGATGCTTCCCCAAACATTCTCTCCGGAACCACCTGATTCCCTGAACTTTGTCCCCGGTTCGAATCGTGGAACTAATCACGAGCGTCGTACGACACCAACAAACGGTTTGCTCACCCGGCTTACTAATGTTGGGTTTCCTATTTTTGATGGATCCGACCTACGCGATTGGGCTTTTAAATGCGAACAATTCTTTGCGCTTGACGGAACGCTAGATGAATCGAAGGTAAGACTCGCTACTAACCACAGGACAGGAAAGGCATTGCAATGGCACCACAACTATATTGCAGAACGTTTCAATCGATACCCACCCTGGACCAAATATGTTCTTGCAATTTCTACTCGCTTTGGAGGTTTGTATGTTGATCCATTATCGGAGTTGGTTAGCTTACAATAAGAGACTGATTCGGTCGAGGTGTTTCATGATAAATTTGAGTGTAAACTCACACGGTTATCCCTACCACGCGCCCATGCGTTAAGTATTTTCTTAACTAATCTAAATCCACATTTGCAGCTTCATGTGAGACAGTTTCAGAATGTGGAATCCGTTGCCGAAGCAGCAAAAATAGCTATGATGCATGAATCATATTTACGCCTACTCCCTCACAAACCACAACAAACCTCATTCAAACCCAACACCTATTATACTCCAAACGCCCATCAAACACCGAAATATCCTAATCAAAACAATAAGCCACCGCTTTTACCCAATGCCCCTAGCAACACACAAACACATCAGACGCCAAATTTTATCTCAAGAAACAACAACCAAACACCCCGAAAATTTAATTGGCAAGAGATGCAAGATCGCAAACAAAAAGGTCTATACATGTATTGCGATGAAATCTTCACTCCCGACCATCAACAAACCCATCGCAAGGCTTATATATATGTCATGGAAGGTGATGCAGAATCTGAACTTTCCGTTGTAGATGAGATTCATGACGTCGTCAACACGACGGCTGTTGAGTCAGATCAAACACAACCGCCTATGATATCGCTACACGCACTGACGGGCAACACGACTTTCAATTGTATGCGTTTGACAGGACAAAGTGGTATTCAATGGTTGCACACCCTTGGTCCAATTTTATGGGATTTTCTCAACCTCCGAATGGAATTCAACCTTAATGGTTTGAAGCATGTGTTGCGTGGGAATGTAAACAAGGGTTGTAAGGTGATCAACGGAGCAAGTTTGAACAAGTTAATGCTTGAAGAACCTCAGATCGCATTGTTGTTTGGCCATGAGATAACAAATGACGTTTTAGACGACTTAAACCCAAAAGCTCTTTTGTCTTATACTTTGGCGACCAAAACAGAATTTTCTACAGACTCTACGCTGCATGAGTTGATCAGTTCGTACTCTGGAATTTTCGTCGAACCCACAGCTTTACCGCCTTTTCGTGAAGGGTTTAATCACAAAATTCCTGTGGTAAGCGGTTCTAATCCCGTTAATCTCCGACCCTATCGCTACTCATCCCTTCAAAAGGATGAAATAGACAAGATGATAAAAGATATGTTAAACCAAGGAATAATCGAACATAGTTCTAGTCCGTATGCTTCCCCAATTGTTTTAGTAAAGAAGAAAGATGGTACTTGGAGGTTGTGAGTTGATTATCGCGGGTTAAACAAACAAACCATCAAAGACAAATATATTATTCCACTGTTAGAAGACCTGTTAGATGAATTGGGTGGGGCTGTATACTTTTCAAAATTGGACCTTCGTGCTGGTTTTCACCAACTACGAATGTCATCCGAAGATATCTATAAAACAGCATTCAAGACTCACTCCGGACACTATGAATATGTTGTTATGCCGTTTGGTCTCACAAATGCCCCTTGTACTTTTCAGAGCCTCATGAATCACATTTTTAGTGAAGTTACGCGAAAGTTTGTACTCGTTTTTTTCGACGATATCTTGGTGTATAGCTCTACTTGGGAAGCACATCTCACCCACCTACAAACCGTTTTCGAGATCCTCCGCCAACAACAACTTTACCTCAAAGAAAGCAAATGTATTTTTGGAGCAACCATAATTGAGTATTTGGGACACTTCATTTCGGCAAAGGGAGTTGAAACCGATCCGGGTAAAGTTGACAGTATTACGCAATGGCCTATACCGACCACGCAAAAACAGTTACGCAGTTTTTTGGGACTTGCTAATTACTATCGGAGGTTCATCAAAGGATATAACGTGATCGCTAGGCCCATGGCTAACTTGTTAAAAAAAGATGGTTTCGAATGGAATGATGAAGCAAACGCGGCTTTTACAGCTTTAAAAAGAGCTTTTATCGTCTACTCCTGTTTTAGCCTTACCGGATTTTGAAAAAACTTTTATCGTCGAGACCGATGCCTCTAACGTCGGGATCGGAGCAATTCTTATGCAAGAGAATCATCCGATATGCTTTATTAGTCGAGCTTTGGGACCTCGACACCAACGACTTTCAGTTTATGAAAAGGATTTACTTGCGGTTGTGTATGCAGTTCAACAATGGCATGCTTAACTTGCTCATGGCTTATTCATCATCAAAACCGATCAAAAGAGTACCAAATATATGATGGAGCAAAAAGTTACTACTCCTTTTCAACACATGTGGCTTTCTAAGTTGATGGGTTACAATTTTGTTATTGAGTACAAACACGTAAAAGAAAACCACGCTGCCGATGCTCTATCACGGGTTTCCGGTTCACAACTCCTTAGTCTTACGTTGTCTACGGTTCTATCGGGTTTTTTCGATTCCATCCAGCTTCTTTGGCAATCTGATCCTTCCCTCAAACAAATCATCGACGATATTATTGCTGGTACGAATGTTCATCCGCACTATACGTACAAATAACGAACTGCGCAGGAAAGGAAAGCTAGTTATCGGAAACCACAAAGACACCAAATTATCAATTCTTCAGTGGTTACATGATTCAGCGGTTGGAGGTCACTCGGGTCGTGACTCTACTCTTCATCGTGCTAAAACTCTATTTTATTGGCCGAAAATGAGTACGAGAATACAAAATTATGTACGAAATTGTGCGATATGTCAACAAAACAAATACGACAGGTCAAAACGACAGGGTCTATTACAGCCACTGCCGATACCGGACAGACTTTGAGAATCGGTTAGCCTTGACTTTATCGAAGGACTTCCAAAATCAGCCGGGAAGCATTGTATACTTGTCGTTATCGATCGGTTAAGCAAACAGGCGCACTTCATCGCCATCTCGCATCCATATACCGCTTTTGATATTGCTCACATTTATCTCGATAATGTCTTCAAACACTATGGTATGCCGAAGGAGCTTATTAGCGATCGAGACCCTACTTTTTTTAAGCAAAATTTGGCAAGAACTTTTTCGAGTACATGGAGTGGATCTTCGACATTCTTCCGCCTATCATCCACAAACCGATGGCCAAACAGAGGTCACTAACCGAACACTTGAGACTTATTTACGCTGTATGACAGGTGAAGCTCCAACCACATGGTCCAAATGGCTTTCCTTAGCCGAGTGGTGGTATAATACCACCTACCACGCCGCTACACGCATGACGCTGTTTGAAGCCGTCTACGGATACCCGCCTCCAACCCACCTGCCTTACCTACCCGGAGAAAGCAAGCCACCCACTATCGATAAGACTCTGCAAAAGCGGGAAGATATCCTCCGGATGTTAAAGTTTCATTTGAAATCGTGCCCAACATCGAATGAAGCAAACTGCAGATTTACACCGCTCCCACCGCGCATTCAACCTAGGCGATTATGCAAGCTCCAACCATACCGGCAGAATTCGTTGAAAACCAATAAGGTACCGAATAAGCTTGCTCCGAAATATTATGGTCCTTTTCGTGTTACAGATAAAATTGGGAGCGTTGCCTACAAGCTGGAGCTTCCGGCCACCGCAGCCATTCACGGCGTTTTTCATGTGAGCCAACTGAAGTTTTGTCCTAACCCACCGTCAACAATCTCTGCTCTGCCTCCATACCTCGTCGACTTGGGAAATTCTAAAGAACCCGAAGCAATCTTGGAACGCAAAACAGTCAAGCACCGCAACGCCGCTGTCACCAAAGTTCTCGTTCAATGGAAGGGTTATCCGTCATCGGCTGCTACTTGGGATTTTTACCAAAACTTCGCCGCCAAGTATCCAAATTTCAATCCTTAAGGACAAGGATGTTCCGAAGAAGGGGGCAATGTTACAGAGACCCTATTGGTCTCCTACTCCTACTGTTACTTTTCATTCATTTAAGCCCTAAATTGATGTCTGTTTGGTTCTCTTTATTTATGACTCTAAATCTATATGTAAGAGAGACAGGAACTCCGAAAAGGCATAAT
The DNA here is from genome assembly GCA_036936605.1 of Limnanthes douglasii subsp. nivea. Taxonomy (NCBI): domain Eukaryota; kingdom Viridiplantae; phylum Streptophyta; class Magnoliopsida; order Brassicales; family Limnanthaceae; genus Limnanthes; species Limnanthes douglasii. Next base: position 182,607,986 of record JAUPFV010000001.1, on the reverse strand, counting down.
CATAATTTCAAGTTATTTTATCTTTCTCTCTATTGTCTATTCATATACTTATTGAAGAGAATTTGTGTTCTTAGAGGTAATCTTCTTACTTACAGCATTATCTCCTAGTCTTTATTCGACCATTCTTCGAACCTTTCGTCAGATTTCTAGTTTGGATTTATCGTGCCTAACGAGTCCTGTAACAGGCCGAGATACACAAGAGAAGGAGCAGGTGGTGGCAGGTGAGCAGCGGAGGTGGAGGCGAAAAGACCGGTGGGACTGAGGTCGACCAAATTGATTGGTTGTCCGGAGAGCTTTTACGGTCCTTTGGCTAGGAAGGAGACGATCCCTCGGACAGGAAGGAGACGATCCTTCGGCTAGGAAGCCCCGGCTAGGAAGCAGTGGGTAAGAAGCAGACAACACCTCGGCTAGCAAGCAGGCGACCTCGGCTTGAGAGCGAAGGACGGGACCTCAGCTAGGAAACAAACGAGACTTCGGCAGATGCAGACGGCCCCTCGGCTAGAGATAATGACAAGAGTACCCGATCTGGTGGTGGCAGATGGAGCAGCAGAGCTTGTAGGAGGAGATATTGAAATTGTTGTAGTACTTGAATCGTGCCGATGCAGGAGAACTGCAGCAGTGAGATGCTAGGGCTTCACTTGTTTTTTCGACGGATGATTTTCTGCCTTTATTACGTATTACAGGTGTCATGTTCCAGGCTTGTGCTTCATGCATGTCGAACGGAAACCCTAGGTCAGTTGGCGCCAGTGGAATGTACTCATGGTCTTCAATCGACAGTAAATACTTACTTATATTTGTATATTTTCTGCAACCTTCACGGTAGTCATACCATTTCTTAACATTAAAAAACCCAATAATAGTGTCCCGCCGAGGAGACAGTTCGATGATGCCCAAAACCCTTCCAGTTGGCCGTTTCGATGGAGATAAACTAAGTATAACACACCACCTCCTAACTGCATTTAGAGGTTCATTCGTCGGACTGGGAGACCCTTCAGGACTCGGATCTAGTTCTCCAACATCTTTGGAAAATGTATTTTCTCCAGTAACAAAGCCACCATCATAGTGAAGTAATCCGGTTCTAGATTGTGTATTGTCTTCATCTACAACCTTTTCCTTACCTTTGCGGTTGTTGTCAGTTAGTTCATTTGTTTGACAATTCTCTGGCTCGACATTACTTTTAGTATGTGAGCCCTTCATTTTCATCTATAATGAGCGACGATCAACCTCAATAATATAGTGTCTCTTTCAACAGCTCTATTTTGTGAATCACAGCCATTGACGAGGGTGTCCGTTGGAACTTCACCAATTTTGCAGTAATCTATTTCGGGGCGCAGAGCTGATTAGTGCAACCGCATGAGGGGACGTTGAAGGCGAACCCGTTGTTTGCAAGAATGGTATGAGCAATCTGGAGAATGCGCTGAGATGTTCTGGCATCCTGGTTATCGGCCGAGCAGTTGCAACTTGATCGAACGAAGCTATGCTCTGTCTGCTCTAGTATGTGCTACTACCAAAGAGGCAATCCCCGAAGGCAGAGATGACGACGATGATGATCAGAGAAAGGAAAGAGGTTGAGAAGATGGATAAACTTGGCTGTCTTTTTCTAGCTAAGGGTGAATTGAGCTTCTTGAGTATACTTGTGGGTAGAGACTGGAGAGAGAGATATTTTGTTAAATCCCAAGTGACAGTTCGATTAGAGGTCACCATGGACGATCGGACAATTCGAGGTGGACTTCCAGTGGACATAGAAGAAGTATGCTTTTGTGGTTATACAAAATTGCGTTAGGTGTCATCTTGAATTGACGATTCGAGTTGAACTTGAATTCGGCACTCCAGACTTCAATTGAAGATTGCTTACTTGAGAGAGCAAAAGGGAGTATTGATGCCATCCTCTGGTATCGTAGCTCGGGCAACCATCGGCTCATTGATATGATGGGAAATACACCGGAGAAGCTACCATCTTCTGGTATCGTAGCTCGGGCAACCATCGGCTCATTGATGATTCTTGCTCGCATGATTTCAGTCTATGCACCAGTGAAGCACAACACAACATTGGTACAATAATGTAAAGCAACACAAAATTCTAGACGAAGCTATTACTCAATCGCTATTATCAAAACTGCTAATCAGTTTTCATCCTTTTTCCCTCAGTTTGGTTTGCCGATCATATATTCTTCTTCTTCATGGATAGAATGTTCGGTTTCCGTTCCACCGGAGACATCTCCGATAAACCGTTGATGTTATCGCTAGAGAATCTCATCTTGTTATCCGATTACCAAGTCTTGCTTTACTCTTCCGCGTCTGCTACCGCGGCCTTAACGGCCTTAACGATCGTCTTCCGATGTTCGTATCTGATGACGACGGTGTTTCCTTCGGTGCAATCAAGGCCAAAATCGATTCTCATCCTTGCTATCCTCGTCTTCTTCAAGCTTATCTCGATTGCCAGAAGGATGGTGTGCCACCAGAGATAGCAGATTTGTTAGACGAAATTCAGCGTGACAGCGATACTCGCAAGCGATTCGCCGTTTTCGCTTCGTGTTTTGGAGTAGGCGGAAGGTGGTGGTTATGGGTAGTGGAAATCTTAATCAACGCTGGAGCAGAAGCTAATAAACCAAGAATCGATGGCGGCGATGTCGCGTCGTGATGATGGGGAGGAGTCTTATCATTATTATTTTTTTATTTTTTTTTTCGGAGGGAACCCGCAGCCGCTACTCAGAGTGCAATGAGTGCGCACAGGGTAAACCCTCAGTCTATGCGATAGCCTGCAAACTAACGCCAGAAGGTAAACCACACAAGGTGACAGGCTCAGCCGAAAAAGCGTATGTAGAGGGACTCGAACTCATGACTTTTGGGTCATAAAAATGTCATACTCAACCAACTGCTTCATTAGTGAAGTGGAGAAGATTCTTGGTCGGTGAGGAGGATAGAGTTTTTTTAAGCGAAAGCAAAGGTGAAACGGAGGAACCATAAATGTCAAAATAATTTAGGTTTTCTAAAAAAAAATAGAGACATACCTATCATTTTTCTTTCAAATTTGTTAAGATAAAATCTCTAACTAATTACTTAAATTATTCTGAATTATCCAAATTATAGATAGAAGAAGAATAACAACGTTAAACCGAGATCCGTTTTGGCAATAATGAGACTTCGATATAATGAGACATTTTTTCGGGCTATAATGAGATCCAAATTTCACTAAAATACTCTTAATACATAAATCATTTTCAGTCCACTATCTTTCTTTTTTATTCTTTTTTTTATCAAATTCAAGTATTATATTAAGCTTATTATCAACTAGGCTCTTAAAACAAATAGTAAACTACATCAAAATTTTAAAAAACAAAAGTCGGATAATTTATTAACAAAAAAGGAAAAATAGTGAAATAACAAGTCACATCGATCTAATAAATTTGGTATTCAAGACAGACGAATCTACGGTTTCCCGAGGATGGTGGTTTCGGCAATCACGGAAGTGACAATGTAAGGGTCCATGCTTGAAGCATGCCTCTCATTGTTCTCTTTTATTCATTACATCTCTAGAAGTGGAGTATTATGTGCATTCGGACCCATCCGAACTGATTATTATTACTGGTTTTGAATTGGTAATTCAGGCACCGTCTATCCCATTGTGGTCGCCATTTTGGTGTGGTGATTTCTGATTTAAAGGGTATTTTGAGAAAGAGTTTATAGAAATTTAATATTTGGTATGAAAAGTAGAGAGATGAAAGAGGTGTGTGCTAGATGTAAAATTCTATCACCCTCAAAAATGAAAGTAGTTTAGGTATTTATACGCGGTGTGGTCATAGTCCACTTGGTGTTCAGTTCGGTGGGGCATGGTACTGGGATTGTCCGAATTGCCCTTCGGATTTATACAGTTCATCAGTGCTAAAGAATTCCGACCTCATCACTGTACAATCATCCTAAAAAACAGAGTTAGTTGAGTTTGTCTCGTTTTTCGACATACCTCCAAAAGCTTCATGCTTTAATAATTCTTACAATTTATAATTGTCCTTCTTTTAACCCATTAAAAAAAGGTTATCAAAGTGTCCTTTTCCAGCATGTTTTGTGTTTATACCCACACGAACATATGCACCCCGACTTGCGACACCCCATATGAAAGTGTTGATGTCGGTTGTTTCGTATTTTCCAGTTAGACGACGCTCGTTCCCTTCTCCATAAGCAGATATGTGCCTTGCTCGATTCGGACCAAAGCACTTCAATAGCAACATCAGGATGACTGAAAATCTTTTCGGCAGCGTTTCTCTTGTTCGTTGGTATTGGGATTCCACCTGGAGTATATGCATCACACATCACATGAATATTGTTCCTCTTCTGAATGAATCTTTGAAAATAGCTTGAGGATATATAATAATCACACTAGTCGAATTCAACTAGTGTGATTCATTTTTTTACGCTAATGAAAAACTGGAAAGTTCCACAAGTCGATATTAAAACTTAATTAAACAAATAGAGAGAAGTTTTGTTGGAGAAGATGAAAGAAATGGTTAGCTTTTAATTTAATTTATTCTTCGGGTATTAGATTAGTTTTAGAGAGAAGTTTGGTTAGAGAAGAAGAAGAAAACGGTTAGATTTTTAGTTGAAAACTTGGTTTGATATGATTGGTAAATTGGTCATTTCACATAAAATAAAATAAAAAGTTTGATTTAGGGTCTCATTATAGCCAAACGGGGTCTAGATATAGCCTTGCCCGAAGAAGAAAGATAGAAAGACGAAGAAAAAATATGTCCTTGTATTATTGTATCCACAATCTCTTCTATTCATCTGCCTCATATTAGTTAATGACAGTTACTAGAATAATTACTCCCACTAACTACATGTGCGACTACATTTACGAGCCTAAATTTATGATTTAAGCGTTAATGGTTTGACTAAGTTCACTAATATAACATTCCACCGTTACTTTGACTTTCTTTGTTATAAATCGAGCTCGGCCGATGTTAATTGTGTATCGGCCCGAGCGTACTTCCTATCAACCATCTTCTGCTCGGTCATGCTCGGTTCTGTGTTTAGGTTGGGCTGCCTACCAACTTCTTGGCTCGGTGAACTGTTTGTTTGATTAGATCTCATCTACTAGTCGCTTTGGGGTTGGACCAGCTCTGCTTTCTTCCATAGACTTTAGTTATGCTCGAGGTCTTTATTCTCCTTGCTTGCTACTCAGATTTATGTTGCGATTAGGGTTGCTTTATACTCTTTGATTATTGTCTTCTGCTCGACTTGCCTTATTATGTATCCGATGGAGAATACCCCCTCATTACTTGCTAAATATACTTCTAGAATCTTTTCCAAAAAATGCGACTATTTGAGGATGTAGCTGGACATTCTGGGTCGCACCTGGTTGTAGTAGATGTCTTCATCCTCCCGGGATTTTTTCAATGCGGTAGGGCGTACCTCTTGCCTAGGTTCTTGCTCCTTAGAGCGTTTCTTGCCCCCGCTTTCTCCTTCTCCTTCCTGCTTATCGTCACGCTTGGATAATCGGTCCACAAGATTTTCTCGGCTGGCCTCGGGCCCTGATTGATGATTAACTCGGCTAGCTCTCCGTACATTGGCAGTCAGAGCATGTAGAGCGTCGTTCAATCTTGCTAAAGTAGCGTGCATGGCTTGCTCCCTGGCGTCTCGTTCACACATCGCTCTAAGCTACTCCTGCTGCAGGTGTTAGAGCTAATGCTCCAACTACTAGAAGGTTGGAGTTGCAGCCAGATTAGTTCCCGGTATGTCATGTGCGACGGGGGCCACCGCAGACCTTTTTGGAGCAACCTCCACTCTAATCCCTACCATTGGTTGCAACAACTATTTCGTTGGTTCTACAGGCTCAACGGGGACTGCCCCCATAGCCTCCGGTTTGGGGGCGGTGATAGGTTGTGAAACGTCCTGCCTCAATGGTAGGTTGACCACCGATCTTTGATTTCCCGTTAATTCCTTCGACTCTGGGACCTCTCTCCTAATCTCTGACCTAGTAACTATCATGGTTAACATAACTTAATGTTTTGTTAGTTTTCCCACCGACGACGCCAAATTTGTTACGGGAAAATAACAAACGATATTGCCAAGTAGAAACTTTTATTATTAGAGAAGAGAACTTTATTTGTTTAGGGTTCTATCCCTTATTTATATATTTTTCTCACCTTTTATTGGTGGTTATTATAATATTTAATTTCACTAACTACATGCGGGAGTACATTTACATCACGGGACCTAAATTTATGATAATGCATTAGTGGTTTGACTGGTTCCATTAAAATAGCATTAAACCGTTACATTGGCCGTTTTTCTCATTGATCGGCTTCATCAGCGCGCTAAGCCGAGTGTAATCCAATCGATCCCCTTCTGCTCAGTCGGGCGCCTCGCTCGGTTCTCTCTTTGGATCAAATCATCTATCTGCATCTTTGGTTGGTGAAATACTTGATCGGTCCCAGAGCCATCAATCTACCTCATAGTGGTCAGACCGGCCCTGATTTCTTATATTGTCCTTGGTTACGCTTGATACCCTTATCGTTTTTGCTTGTTGCTCGAATTTATATCGTACTCAGGGTCGCTTCATATTCTTCGAGTGGCTTCATCTGCTCGGATACCTTGTTTCTTAATAGCCATATAATACCCCTTCATCGTGAATTATCACACTTTCTATTTCCGCTTCGAACGTTTATGACCGTTGAGAAAAAGCTAGTTCCATGTGAAAATATTGGAAGTGTTAAAGAAAGGTTGAGTCGATTTCGAAACGGTTATATTTAAAGGTTTATTCCATGTTGTAAAATATATGGTTAAGTATGAAACAATATATATTCGAAGTACTATGGTTGGTTGCATTGATTTGAGGACAAGATGTGTTGTCAAGAAAAATGGACCAACTACCTCAAAGTAGTTCGGACTTTGGCAAAGGGATTTATCTACTAAAGAAGATTTTCGATAACAATTAGTTCTCATTCATTGAATTTCATAAGAACTAAGTGGCTACTGATAATGATATAAAATGTTGAGGACCGTAATGTAATAAATAAAATCTTATATGAAAAGTTGTATAGTTAAGGGACATATTGACTTTTATATGAAAATAAAAGACTAACATGTAATTAAACCTTTTGTGTTTACACAAAGTCTTGACCCCTATATATAATGGTATATATAATGGCCAAGGCTGATGGCCAAAACTCAATTTAGGAGAGAGGACACTTTCGCTTGTAAACACTCTTATTCTCTTTTAATTTCTCTCTTTAAAATCAACCTCAATATTTTTCTCTAAAATCAGATTTAATTCTCGCTTTTTAAATTAAAGATGTCCCTAGTTTCACATATAACATTATTAGTCCCTAAATTAATCATATTTGAAAGATTAGTGATAGTATATTTGATATCTCACTAATTGCGAATAAGAAAAAAATAATATAAAAAACAAGTGCAACTATCCAGGTTAGATATACAAGGATCCATTGAGATTTTAAGACATTTGTCCAAATTCGACTCATCTAAACTTTGATACACCACTTTTTAACATTAAGATTTGATATGATCTACCGATCTAAACTTTTGTAAGTGTTTAATTCAATAAATGATAGTGGATGAAAAGTAAATTGTTGCTATTCGAATAAAGAAAACACTCCAAAATGTTCCATTATCCTTGATCCAAAAGAAAAAAAAGAAAAATAAAATAGATGTCAAAATTAACTAAAAATATCTTACAAAGTTCGAAAGTAAATCGTTGGTACGAAGATTTGAAAGAGATAAGTTGAATGTAGAATTCGAAAAAACTAGAAAAAAAGATAAATAAATTGAACAAATTGTTGTTAGAGCTTGAGAAATGTGACAGAAAAGGGCATAGGATTTGAGAGAAAAAAAAGTCATTGCTACTTGGAAATTGAGCAAATATGAAAGTCCGAGGGAAGATTTTGTTGCTCATTTGTGAGAAAATATATTTTGGCAATGGAAAGATATAGAGGCTAATGTCGTGAGAGTTACCATAGGAATGGATAATATAAAAAAATTGAAGTATTTAGATTTAAACAATAATAATAATTATGATTATAAAAAATGATTTTATTAAAAAGTAAAAGGGTTTATAAGCTACATACTCTAAATTTACAAGCCCATATAAAAATGAAATTTGGTTTATAACTTGAGTCTCAAACTAAATTCTCTATATTATTGAGATTGAAATTGGTGATATTCTAAAGTTTCAGAACCTCACGAAACACCAACGCTATAAAAGTTTTTTGATTGAAGATTTATTACCTAGACAATAGATCTTATATCCTTCTTTTGAAGATTGAATATCAATTTAATATGAAATTTCATTCAGGTTGGAGTACATGCATTTTTTTTAAATTTTTATAAAGTTCTTTTCCTAATGTTTTTGCTATTTGAATAGTTTCTTATGAATTTCTTGTCTGTTTTACCTCTTATTTGCATTTTTGTTTGTTGCTTCTACTCAGCAGAATATTGAATAATGAACCGAAGTTATGATAAGTTATATTCTTACAGTTTAAAATAGAAAGTTTCTAGGTTTTCTAGCAATGATATTGCAAACAAGTTTGGTTGGAGTCGAGTTAGTGTAATCTAGTCTCTTTCTTTGTTTGAGTAATTTCTTAGCAAGCCAATCAGTTGCTTGATTTTCATCTCTGAATATATGATATAGACATCTCAGCTTTTAGTAATACTCTGTAATTTTCAAATGAGGAGATCATGAACCAGAGAGATTTTCAGTTTGGAATCGGTTTCATTAAAGTCATAGAGTTGATTTCAATGTCTAGATTAGTAATATTTCTTGCATTGCAATTTTTTAGTTCATCTAATAATGCTCTATGTTCTTTTAGTAATGTAGATTGTCCATATAATCTTCTAAAATCCAATATAATTTCTCCATTGTGGTTTGTCAATATCCGACCACCACTTGATTCGCATGTTGATATGCTAGATCCATTAGTATTGAAGTCTATTGTCACTAGGAGGTGACTATTTGACCAAAGTAGTACTTTTTGTTTTCTTGTTGTGCAGATAACATGAGAGATCTGAGGCATTGTTGATGTTTCCTATCCAGTGAGAAGATTTGAACATTATAGATTTACCAATTTTGTAAATTTGATAGCTACTTTGGTCTATTGTTGATTGAGAAGCATTAAAAATTACTTGATAATTTGCCTTGTTTCTGGCTCTCCAAATAGTCCAGCAAATGATATGAGGTAGGATAATTCTGATATGTGCTTTTTTCTGTGTTTACCAAAACCAAAATCTTATAAGATGAGATATATCATACATTTAGATATGTAAATACCAAACAGACCTGAAAAAAGTTCCCAAATGGCTCAAGCAAAGTTACAATCAACAATAGGTGCTTGGGGGATTTATTTTGTTTACAGAATTGACATTTGGATAACAAAGAGAAATGTCTTATTTGCATGATAGAGTCAATGGTAATACATTCTTTGAATAGTCTCCATAGCAAAAAATAATATTTCTTAGGGGAAATTGGATTGTTCTTATTTCTCTTTGATTGCATTCTAAGTTTGCTTGGTGTTGAATGCTCTATTATTAGAACTATTATTTTTCTTTGAATGCTCTATTATTTTAAGTTGGAGACTTACGTAATGGGTTTACAATTTGTCTCTTATTACCCAAGCATATCCCAAAATATCAATTTTACAAATAGATCCATCATTTTAAAAAAGACTCAATTATCTATAAAAACAAAACAATTACAACTCCAAATCAAAATATTTAACCCCAATTTCAAAATCAATTCTTTCTCCTCAAACTTTCTTTGTCATATAATCAAATTCATTAAAGATAAAATTGTATTTAAGGTTGAGTTTGGACTAATAGGTAAATAAAATCATATTTTGGTAGATATTGGTAAAATCTATTTGAGGCTGGACTTGTTAGTAAATTGGATAAGTTTTTGTACCCAATTGGTATAAATCCCTTTTAAGTTTAGATATTTTTTCAATATCTGAGGAAAGGACAACTAGTCTGAGTTTATATAGTTCGTAATTTCTTTTTTACCAAAGTTGGACTATAGGTTCTTCAAATATTGGTAATGATGAGCATAATAAAATGAAAAATTCTTGGTCACACCATCTTTCAATCCAAAAATCAATGTTCCCTACCCAGTTTCCATAATGTTTAGTATTTTGTAGTGCCCCTGATGTTAACTAGCTTCCCCATATTTTAGAATTATTGAAAGGTAGCTGAACTGATATAGGATGAGTGTTAACACAATATCGAGAGGATATAAATTTGGCGCAAAAGGGAGTTGTTTTCTAGGAATTTGAACCATTATTTACAAGATAAAACTGTCTGAAACTCTTTTATGCTTCTTCAATTTAGACCACCATTATTATAAGGTTTGCATAATTAATTCTAGGAATTCCATTTGTGGAAAATCTTATATTCTTTAGCTCCCCATAAAAACCTGTTGCAAATATTTTTGAGTCTGGAAATTACATACTTATGTAGAAGACAACATTAAAGGTAATATATAGGGATAATCATTAACACTAATTGAATTACTATTAATCTACCTCCAAATGATAAAATATTATTATCTAAATCCTGAATTTAAGGTTTATTGTTTAAGTGTACACGGATCCTTAGGTATGTAAATGGTAAGTTTCCATGTCTAAAACGAGTAAGTTTTATGAGGATATTGGCTCTTGTTTGTGTCATTTTGGAAGGAGTTATGATTATTATTATTTATTGTTTATTTTTAACCTAAACAAGCTTCATAATTCTTTAAAAAGTTAAATTTTTTGCCAAGACTCTTTATGGATCCATTGGTGAATATAATGAAGTCATCAACATAGAATAGGCAAGGAATAAACATGTGATTTTATGTTATATAATATAAGTCCTTATCTTTAGCAAACAAAAATCCTCTGATCAAATAGTCTTCAGCTAGGATAAAAACATTAAGAGATAGGGGATCTAATTATCTCAATCCATTAGTAGACTTAAAGTATCCATTTAGAATTCCATTAACAATGATTAAGAACGCTGGTGAACTGACACCTTTCTTTTTCCAGTTTATCCATTTTTGTCAAAGCCAAATGCTTCCAGAATTTGTAAGATGGATTCAAAAAAAATATTTTGTTAAATGCCTTAGTCAGATCTATTTGAATCATGGTATTACCTCCTTTGACACTTTTGTTTATCTTATGAGCAAGCTCTTAAGTCATTATGTTATCTTTGATGTTTTTACCTATGATAAACCGTCATTTTTCTTCTGATATTAGTTTAAGGAGAATAGTTGTAAGTCTATCATTATGGAATTTAGATAAAATTCTATTTAGGACAATACATAGACTTATAGGTCTGTATTATCCACGTGTTTTAGGAGAATCCACTTTTGGGATTAATAATATAGTTGTGGCATAGAGTCATTGAGGAACTTAAGAGTCTTTAAAGTAGGATATTATAGCGCACGTAGGTCTTTAAAGATAATAAGCCATCAAAATGGGTAAAAGTTGGTGTTAAAGTCATCTATACTAGATAGATTATTGGAGTTCAAGTTGTTCAAAGTGGTAAATATATCTACCTTTGTGGGTGGATTTAAAATCATTTTGTTATCCTGATTTGAAAATGTTTATGGATTGTTTCTTATATATTATCTAGTTGAGGATGTCCATTTAGGAGTTGATTGAAATCATTTTCAGCTGACTTGCCAATAGCTGTTTGATCATTGATTTGGAGACCATCTTCAAAAATACTATGGATTTGATTTATTTTCCTTCTTTTATTAACATAGTTATGAAAACATTTAGAGTTTCTATCTTCATACTTCATCTAGTTCACTATATTTTTATGTTCCCAAAAGGTTTATTCACTTTCTAATAATTTCAAATGTATAGCTTTAGCTTGTGAATATTTAATTTTATCTTATAAGTTTTGGTTTGTTTTAAGGCAGTGTTTAAGATATTAAACTTCTTCATTTGATTTAGTTATGTCATCAAAAATATTCTCAAAGGTTCTATCGGTCCATTCATTGTATTTATGTTTAAGTCTCTTCAATTTATTTCAAGAGACATAAAAGAGAGAGCCACACATTTCCAAAAGTTTCAAACAACTTTAAGAAATTCTAGGTGCTGAATCCATATGTTCTTAAACTTAAATGAGTATTTTTAGTGTAGTTTTTCAATTGAGATATTTATCCTTAGAGGAGAGTGGTCTAGGCTAATCCTGGCTAAATGACTGACTTTAGTTATGTCAAAATAATCAAGCAAGAGTTATATAGAACATGGTCTAGTTTTTTCCTTTGTGATTGTTTGACTAGATATATCTAGTTTCTCTAGATCCAACATCTATAAGTGAGCAATATTGAATCACATTATTGAATTCATCTATACTTATTTGACCTAAAGTTGAAAATGATAATTGTTCATGAGTGTTAGTGATTGCACTAAAGTCTCCAACGAAAATCCAAGGCTTAGTGTGGTATGTTATATCTCTTAGCCTATTCCAGAGATCATCTCTTAATTCCTTTGTGTGTTTTGTATAAACAATTATTATTAGGAAATTTTTTTTTGTAAATTTGAATGACTAACATTTAGATGAAGAAATTGATCATGATGTGATAGTTTCAACTCTGAACTCCTCTTGCCAATAAATTCAAATCTTATTCGAATTGTTGGCCATGTTGTGTTAAAAGCCAAATTTTATAGGTATATTTAGTAGCTTATCTCTTTGTATCTCTGGTTATTAGATATTGATTAAATATAGTTTATCATAATGATAAGAGTCTCCAGATGGTGCCTTTGTTCCTAACATCCCTATCACATTCCAATAAATTTGAGCTTTAAAGGGTTGTGATGGTCTACAGTGTTTAGTGCAATGAGGTTTGCTTGATCTTGTTGTAACTTAGTAATGGATTGTTTTTCTTTTTTCAAATAACAATTTTGAATTTTTGAGATTTTTGTATGTTTCCTAGTCTAAAAGATGAGGGGAGACTACCAACTGTGTATTGTTGTGAAGAGAATGAATCAAGTTCATTATTATTGTTGTGTAGTGATATCCATACTAGGGTGATGGTTGACTCAATTCCAGTATCAAATTTAGGGTTTTACTTTAATACCATATGAAGAAACCGATCAACTGTCTATACTAATATTTTTCGAGAGCTTAGAATAATCTTTTAAATTCTATTAACCTCGAGTTGATCCATTTTGTTCTGATAGGAAGTGATGAGATCTTCTTTTTCTCCTAGATGCAATTCTCTAATATGCTTTTTAACATGAAGAATCCCTTTAAGAGATTCAGATTTGGCCATCTGAAAGTGATGCAACTGATTCAGATTTAGCTGCAGCAACACCTTTATATTGAACCATGTCTTTAGCCATCTGATTTAAATGACTTCAAGAAGATTCAATTTCTTGAGTCAACTTTTGCGCTGCAGCATCGAAATCGGTGAAAGGTTGAAGTGCAACAAGAACATCTAGGTTTGGTTCGACAGGAGGAAAGTCAACTGGACTAGGTTGAGGAATAAGATCTAAGGAGGTTGTACAAACAATAACCTCAGGATATGCGACTTCGGTGACAGCAGGTTTAGGTCTTCTACCCAGATTGTGTAGATGATCTTAAATTTCTTGAACAATGGGATCCTCATCTCCAGTAAGCTCTTCAGATTCGTTGAAGTCAATAAGGCGGTCAGGATCGAAGTGGTCATCATCTTGGTTATCTACTATAGACACAATTATTTTTCGTTGATTAGTGGTATTTTCAGCAAGAGCTTCATTCTCTTTCTGTTAATTTTGCTGATTATTTCCACCATCGTCGCCATCCGACAATCTCCACAGTTTCCTTTTTCTTTTTCTTTTGGGTATTTTTTTTATGACATATTTATTTTTTGAAGGAGCAACTGTCTTTTTCTTCTTTAAGGAAGGCTCGCCTTTTGTTCCTTCCTCGATGGTGAAGAGAATATTTTCTTTGGTTTTCTTCTTCGTACCTTTTGGCTTCGAATCTGCTGAAGGGCTAGCACCAGATTTGCTAGCTGCTTTATTATTCTTTTTGCCTTCTTTTTCTGAGGAAGATGGTTGTTCGATCTACTGCAAATTGGTAAGGGTATCTTGCGGTCAGGATGGAGTAACCTTTTGACAGCTTGTCGAGGATTGGGTTGCTCCATCAAATTTTCAGGAGGTAGAGCTCCAAACGTGATCATAAATTGGTGGTTGTTGAGAAAATTGATAGGTTCAAAAGCAGTGTGGAAGGCGTTATTCCATTCATTTTCAGCCCAAGCAGCAATTTTAATGAAAGTCTCTTTTGCTTTCTCTCGGCGAAGGGCATAACGTCTCAAAATCTTTGTTCAAAATACAGAAATTAATTGAAAATAAGGACAACATCGATTAAAAATATAATTGAGAGACATAAAGATTAAAGACTTACAATTACTCATCCAGACGAGGTTCAGTCTAGAAGGATTGACGTTAGACATTTCTTTGCCATTCTTTGAGACTAAAAAATAAAGACAATTTTTTGCTTTCAATAGGTCATCAATTATATTTAAGTCATCGTCCAAGGTGAGATATTAGAATGGAAGTACTGGTCCCTTGGACAATTTGGTTAGAGATATGAATTCTTCAATGCAGATCGAAATTTTGGACAAGCGGGAGGCCATGATTACAGATAGCAGCATGAACCATTAATTTGGTTTCACTTGGATTGGACACAGATTCAAAAGCTCGAAGAAGTCCACTATCATGGGATGCAGTGAAAATCGAAGACCCCAGTTGATGATCTCTGGGTAGACCACCAGTTCGTTCTTTTTACATCCTAAGGGTTTTCTCCTTTTTTGGCAAGACAGAGCGTTATATTGTCTCATATTCCCTGTTGTTTCTTTAGATCAGTTACTTGGCTCTCCTCATAATATGTGGACGGAACATTTTTTAGATCCACTATATAGTTTTCATCGAGAGATCTCAAATTCTCACCTATTGATGCCCTCTCTTCTTCCGAGATTGTGATAAGATTTTTCTTTTTCCTCAATCTACGAGTTTTTTCTTGTGCAGTATTTTCTGACTCCTTCGAAGCTTCTTCTTCTGTATTAGCCTCATTTTTTTTATTGAGTAGCTTTGGAGTTGACTTCTCCTTCAAATGCTTTGGCCGTCAGTTGAGGAGGATCATTCGAGGGATTTGGTTGAGACGATATGGTTGTCTCAACAATCTCTCTCAGGGTAGGAGAAGAGGTTGATGGATTTGAAGCAAAATTGATATCCAATAAGGCATCAGCGTCATCACCCATTGTTATAAAAGTTTTTCTTTTTGGAGTTCGAGGAGGGTGAGAGTTTGAAATATTGCTTGAGGAAAAAGTCGCTTCGGATCTCTTTAGAGAAGGTTTGCTCACTTTACGATTGGTTTGAGATGATGATGTGGTAAAAGATTGTGAGGTTTGAGGTTCTTTAGGTGTTTTCATTTTTGAGGATTGGCTCTCTTCTATAAGAGGAGAAGGTAAAAAAACTGGATTTTTGGAAGGATCGAAACTACCGTAATATATTGTCTTTGTCGACATACCACATGAAGCATTTCTTATTAATTCAGCCACCCTATATTCCTCTGCTCTTTCACTGATACAAAAGTAATTGTAAGCTCCGAAGACATTGTTGTCTAACTTTGGGGATTCAGGTTTTCTGGGAATTTTGGCTTTAGATCTCCTGGATTTTGGACGCTTTCTCATAAACTGGTTGAAGATTGAATGGAAAAGATGATTTTTCCGGTGAAAGTAGCCAGTAGATTGAAGAAGCCGGTGAAGGTAGCAAAGGAGTTTAGAGTTTTTTCACTTTCTCTCTCAATACATTTTGTTTTTGAATCAAACAACGAGTGACAATGGGATTTATAAGAAGATAGAGTTAGTGTTGGGAAGTGGAAAATGTGGACGCTGATTGGACAGAAGTTGAAGCGGTTATGTAAGGTAAGAGTTCAACGCATATCATGCTATGGGCCTAGTTGCGAATCTAGCCCATAGGGTGTCATTATTTGCTAAGAAGTAGGCTTGACACCTAAGGATTTTAGCTACTACATCGAATTGTGATGGAAGGAGGTGATTTTCTATTGAAATATTTCGATGCACTTGACACATGATGGCATAACAGAATAATCAATTTAGTTCGAATTATAAAAAAAGAAATTATCTTAACTTCTGATTATGTTCGAGGCTAGTTAGTTCTCATTCATTTACTGACATGAGAATTAAGGGGGCTACTTATAAGGAAATGAGACTTCAAGGACTGAAATGTGAAGAATAAATTAGCTTATGACCGATTATAAAATTAGAGGAAGGAATTGGTATTTTATATTTTTGTTAGGGACTAATATGTAATTATCTTATTTTCTGTAACCGTTTCAGTTATGAGCTAAGTCTTTGCGCCTCTATATAAATGCCAAGGAAACTTTAATAAAGGGGTTGGACTTTTGAGTTAGATCTTCTGAGCACTTTAATTTTCTCTCTCTATAATATATTTCTCTCTCTACAATCAATTCTCTCTCTAATTAACTAAAGCAATCCAGATTACTAAACTCACCAATGTGAAACCTTTATCATGCATGATAGATGCTAAACTTATAATAATGCATGTGGTGGTTATAGATGTGAAACCAGGTCATAACCAAATACATTGGTGGTGATAAATGTGAAACCTATCATAACCAAATACATGGGTTTGATATATGTTAAACCAGGTCATAACCAACTACATTTTGGTGGTGATAGATACGAAACTTATGGTAACCAAATACATGGGTTTGATAGATGCTAAGCATATCATAACCAAATACATTTTATTATGATAGATGTGAAATTTATCATAACCAAATATATGGGTTCCATAGATGTTAAGCCATGTCATGGGTTTAATAGATGAGTGAAAGGATATAAAAAGAGAAATACAACCATTAAAGTTCATCAACATCATAATAAAAAAGAAACCATTAAAGTTCATAAACATCATAATAAAAAAAGAGAAATACATTAAATTTCATGAAACACAAACTAAAACAAAATAACTTGAAAAAAAATAAAAACAGAAACGTACATAAACATAAAAACAACAAACTTTAAATTTCATTTTCTTGAGAATCCTCTTAGTCATAATCTTATTCATTATCTTTGAAGTCTTCTTGGTCAAACTCTTCCTTTTCTTTAGAGTGTTTGATACTTTTCTTCAAAGTCTTTTTCTTCAGACTTTTCTTCCTCCACCTCTTCATCATCTTCATCTCTTAAAATACACTATGTTTCCTTTTTATTTTTCTATGAACAACAGCGCGGTATTCATTTGGATGATCCTCATCTTCATAAAGTTCAAAATATTTTGGAAAACAGTGTTCATGAGCAAAAGAAGTAATGTCGTCATCATCAAAAGGGAGGTGTCATTTTTCAAATAACTATATTTTTTATGTATGAAAGATCAAAGTATGAACTGAAATTATAATTAAAGATTTGGAACCATGCACATTAATTAAACTTACTTCATTTTTATGAAAATTTGTAGTCATAGCACAACAATAATGAATATATCTACTTTTTCAGATCATTTACTAAATTTCTGATCAAATGTTACTCACTAGTTTAAATTTTGATTTGACAAATAAATTTGGAGGATGTTAAACTAGATTAATTACTGATAATAAAATAGAACTTTGACTACTAAAATGTAAAAGAATAAAACATGTTATGACAGACTGTAAAGAATTAGAGCTTCAAGGGGCCGATGTGCAATTAACCCTTTTTGTAACCGCTTCAATTGAAGCTAAGTCTCTGCGCCTTTATATAAAGGCTAAGGCTGATCTAATAAATCACTATGACTTTTGTGATAAATCACTCTTGTTATTTGACTTTGTCTCTCTAAAATCTAATTTTCAATCTACATTCTTTATTTCTCTCAATTTTACTTAGTGAATCCAGATATTAACTCACCAAATTGGCGACTTCACTAGGGACTGATCACTGATTAATGCGTAGTTTACTTGTTCGAATTTTCTCTTTTCTTTCTTTTTGAATCTTTGAAAACAACTTCAAAATTGATGATGAATCCAAGAAGTGACAACGATCCATTAGTTTGATCGACTCTTGAAACATTGAAATCTTTTTTGCAAGGGGTTGATGATAGGAAAGAAGAATCTATTATGTCGACAAACTCAACCAGATATAAAACGAATGAACCAACTTTTGGATAAAATTACATCTCTAAACGAAAAAATACGACCAGAAAGAGCATGAGATTCAGTCAGCTAGGCTCAAATCAGAAGTGAGACAAGTGGAAGACAAAAATGGCGCTGACGATCAATCTGATCGATCTTGCACAACTCGCCAGATTAGAAGTGAACAGAAAAAAGCACGGTTCGAACCTTCTAAAGATCTTCACACTTCTCGAAAGGAAAAAAAAAAGATAAACAAAGGTATGTCACATCCATTGGTGAGGAGATACAAAATTCTGGATCTAATTTCAAAATATATCAAGGATCTTCGAAAGAAGAAAAAGATCGAAATTGGTGTTGTAGCAAAATTGGTGTACCTCGATGCTTGAGGGAAGTTAATTGGTGTGAAGGAAATACATCGAAGCAATATGATGTTATAGATGATCGAAATTTGTACGCTGCGATGGGAATTAGAGATGACAATCAATATGTTCAAGGTGTTGATTGGAGAAATTCTTCATTGACAACTGAGATAAGATCCATATCTCTTCTAAAACACTTTGATATTTCAAAGTTTGAAAATTTTGTTGGGATGCAAGACCCTAATGATCACATCGAGCAGTTAAAAAATTATCTGATAAATTTAGAGGATGATAACGGGCTGGTTTGTCGAGTTTTTCCTCAAACGTTCAAGGGAACGGATTTAAAGTGGTATAACATAATTCTAAGGGGGTATATTTCAAATTTTAGAGATTTTTACACAGCTTTCTGGAGACAGTTTGTGGGGAGCAAGGAAATTCGAGCGAATGGGGATACAATAATTCAATGCAAGCAAGCAGTGGGAGAAAAATTGAAAGATTACACTAAGTGGTTTGTCTTATCCAAAATGGGTTTAGATAATTGTGAGGAGCTGGTAGCAATGGCAGCCTTTCGACAAGGATTACTACCAGGAGATCTAGCAAACAAAACAACAAAACGAAGAGTTTTTAACCTAATGGAGCACTGATGGCTCAAGTGGAGGACCAAATCAATGTGGAAGAGTCAACCAGAGTTCAAGGAGTAGTTGCAACTAGACAAAAGATTTTTGGACATGTGCCAAACAATTAGGGGCAATCTTCAAATTCTGCCCAACAAGCACGTCCGAGGAACAACAACTTACCTCCTCGAACTGGGGATATTCAAACCAAACATCAGGGTACCAATTTTATAGGTCGAGGCCCAACCAATGGATAAGACCTGATTATTATGTCAATCTCACCGATCTATGAAAAAGCTAAGGGGTATGTGAATTTCACGAAGCCTGCCCTGATAAATAGGCCAAGTGAGGAGGAAAACAACAGGTTTTGCAAAGGTTGAAAATTGATGCAACATTAGAGTACTTAAATGCAGATCCATATGGGTTTAATTTTAATGGCAGTAGAGGAACTAGTGAAACAAGGCCATGTTTGAAGCCTTTGCGAGTATTTTGAGTCCTTTACAGAATATGTAATAGGAGTTCCAACCGAAGTGATTTTCCATAGCCTCGCACTTAATCCAAATGTCAAACTTGTTATAGAAAAAACGAGAATATTCTCTTATAAAACAAAAACAATTGTTTCTGAGGTGGATCGTTTATCGAAGGTCGAACATATAAGGGAGTCGCAATATCTTTATGGACGACAAACCCAGTAATGGTCAAGAAGAAGAATGGGAAGTGGAGAATATGCATCGATTTCATAGATTTGAATCGAGCTTGTCCTAAAGACCCGTTTCCCGTTCCTCAAATAGGCCACTTGATTGATTTCACTTCGGGAAACAAAATATTGATTTTTATTGATTCTTTTACAGGATATAATCAAATACAAATGGATCAAAAGGATCAAGAGAGTACTACCTTCATCACGGACCAAGGCTAGCATTGTTACAGGGTTATGCCATTTGGACTAAAGAATGTTGGGGCTATATGTCAGAGATTAATTAATAAGGCATTCGACTCTCAGATCGGAAGAAACATGGAGGTGTATATCGATGACATGTCAAAATCTTAACAGATGATGCACGTTTGGAAGATTTAGAGGAGACTTTTTTTGTGATAAATGTTTCCCTTTTTTCAAGTGTTATGAAGACCAAAAGAATTTGAATGAACTTCAGAATGCGAAGCAACATTTTCAAGTATTAAAGATTTGTTGTCATCACCAGAAATACTTTCCAAACCTCGAAGTTGAGAACAAATCTTTTTGTACATTGTGGTATCTGCTTTTGCGATAAGTGTAGTATTTGATTGAGTCCGGATTTGTTCACCACTACTCACTGAGAAATCCGGACACGGGTAATTTGGACAATAAATACCCACTAAACTATCCGGACATAACAAAAGTATTAAATAACTAAACACCTTTTTTACTAAGCTAAGTGCTAATCAGCTTATTAAGTAAATGGGTCCTTAAACTTGACACGGTATCATAACTTGACCCGAAAGCCTATGGCTCCATAATAAAGGGTATAAATACTCAACTACTTTCATTAACGAGGGGAATGAACATTTAATACAACCAGCCAGCTTAAATCTCTCACTACAAAACTCCCAAACATTTCTAAAACACTTGACAAAATTACTCCCGGCTTAAAATAAACCACACCAAATTGGCGACCACAGTGAGAGGACAAGGTGATTGAATCTAGCATTCGAAACCAGCAAGAAAAACCAGTTCAGATGAATCCGGACGAGCAAGTGGTGCCACCACCTTTGGTGGAGGTGGTGGGAGAAAACTATGAGTACACGACCGAAGAACGATACAGCCTGAAAGCTGAAATAGAAGCGTTGAGGGCCACTAAAAAGATAGAGATGGGTTTAAAGGAAAAGTTAAAAGTGTCAGCCATTTATCATACTGACAACCCAAGGGAGAATGACCCATCACTAAAGACTCACTTGAGCACAAAAAAGACCCATGTTAGTTCCAAGAAATCTCACCGGTCCAAGCGGATGGAGAGCTCAGAGTCTGAGTCCTCTAGTAGCTCCTCGAATGAGGATGGGCTTGAGGAGTCCTTGTCATCCAGCAGTGATGAGGGGAGATCCAAGAAGAAACAAAAGTTGGTTAAAAAATATTCAAGAAAGAGGGATAGGCATGGGAGATTAAAGAGGAATCTGGGAAAAGGGTCGTCTCACAGTCGTAGACATGTGGATCAACTGCTGATGGATCCCTTTGCTTTACATGATGAGCCAGGTATTTTTGCAAAACCTAATGAAGACACGGTTTTTAGTCGTGGCCGAAATTGAAGGCAATCGTCATTGTCATCCAAGATAATGTCTGGAAACCTTCCTAAGAGGTTTGACAGTACTAAAATGGAGAAGTATGATGGGAGCAAAGATCCGGACAACCATCTGGAACAGTTTAAAAAAATTATGATGAATTTTGATGATGATGACAAACTTCTTTGTAGAGCCTTCTCTTAATCCTTTATGGGAAGTGCTTTGAAATGGTACAACAGCTTACCATAAGGTTGTATCAGAGACTTTGATACGTTTTGGGTGGCCTTCTAAAGCCAGTTTGTGGGGAGTAAGGAGGTGAAGGGCAATGGAGATACTATTATCCATTGTGCCCAAGAGCCAAACGAATCACGAAAAGACTATATAAGCTGGTTCGTAAACACATAGAATGGGTTAGCTAATTGTTTTGAACAGGTAGCGATAGCTTCTTTGAGACAAGGATTAAACTCTGGGAATCTGGCCGACTCGGTAACCAGGAAGAAGGTCATAACCTGGGGCGGTTTGCTAAATCAAGTGGGAAAGCAAATCAATGTAGATGAAACAAATAAGACTAGGGTACCCAGGCAAGTGCGATCTGCCCCAACTGATCCAAACCAGAACCAGTCCGTATACAAGGCCAAAAAAGCCAGACAGGGGCCCAACAAACTCAATCCCACCCAGTTCCAGCTCAGAGCCAGCAGTCCAGACATAAACGAGGACCTTGGGTCCAACCGAAGTGGTTTGTTGAATTGAAAGAAAATGTGGCAACCATCTATGACCCAATAAAAGATGAGGTAGATTTTAGGAAGCCAACAACGTTTCAATCTCCTAGGGAAAGTAATAGTTGTTTTTGCCAATATCATCATGATATTGGCCATAACACCGAGGATTGCATCGCTTTGAAACAAGAGGTGCAGAATCTGATTGAAAGGGGGAAGGTGGGAGCTTATGTCAAGAGAAGAAGTGGAAACATGCCTGACAATGCTCACCGGACTGGCCCAACGAACAATGGAGGGACATCTGCTCCGGACGGGGCTATGGTAATCATTGAAAGATTTGATGTCGAATCAGAGTATTTGGATCCTGATCCAACCCAAAATAAAGTGGGGGTTATAACAGAACATACCAAGACAGTGTCTGGACTCATAAGCTTTTTTTAGTCACTTACTATATTCGGAGGGGACACTATGACAATGCCAACTCCTTCTTCAAGAAAAAGGCATGTTCATACTTTAGCTACTCAGTTGGAGGGAGGCATGTCTTCCTATCAATACCAAATTCCTTTTCCCTTCATTTTTTTATGAAGATGATCTAAGGGACATAGCTGGGCCTCATGAGGATGTTGTGGTGATAGGAGCTTCGATTGGGGGCAACAACATCTAGCGAATTTTGATTGACACTGACAGCTCAACCAATATTCTTTTTTTAAGTTCTTGCAAACAGATGAAATATCCAATAGTGATTCAGCATTCAAACAAATTCATTATGGCTTCACAGGGAGCTCTGCGGATGTGATCGGAGAATTTGAGGAGGAAGTATTGTTGGGTTAAGGCCCCTTTTAAAAAGATGGTCAGGGTACTATTCATTGTGGTGGGTTGCCCCACATGTTACAATGCGATCTTTGGGAGGTCCTGGCTCTCTAGGATGCATGATGTGGCTTCAACAGTTAACCAATGTATAAGGTACGCAGTTCAAATACAAGTAGGAGTTGTCCGGAGTAGCCAAAAAATAGCAAGAGAATGTTATGCAACTGCACTTGCCCCTAAAACTCTGGGAACAGTCCGGATAATAAGGATTAGCAGTTGTTGGGGCCCTCTGAGGGTGAGGGTGAAATTGATGACCCCAGAGAGACCCATGGTGTTTTGATACCAATCGAAGAAGTTGAAACCCACTCTCCGGCTGAAGAAAGGAGTGTTAAAGTTGGCTCCAAGATGGCACTAGAATTGAAGAAAAAATTGTTGCCCTTTTTGGCAGATCACCGACATGCTTTTGCTTGGTGCAAAGTTGATGTAACCGGAGTACCTGCAAGCGTTATATCACACCAGTTGTCTATCCGAAGAGATGTTGCGCCTGTTGTGCGAAGAATGAGATCTTTTTCTAAGGAGAAAGCTGATGTCATAGTTCAAGAGGTTGACCGACTTACCAAGATGGGTCACATAAAGGAGTCTCAATATCCTTTATGGACAGCCAACCCAGTGTTAGTAAGGAAAAAGAATGGGAAATGGCGTTTGTGTATTGACGTTACTAACCTCAATAGAGCTTGCCCAAAAGATCTCTATCTAGTCCCTCAGATAGATCAGTTGGTAGACTCCACATATGGGAACAAGTTAGTGTCCTTCATGGATGCGTTCTCCGGTTATAACCAGATTCAGGTGGATCCGAAAGACCAGGAACACACTACTTTTGTTACAGATAGGGGTCTCCATTGTTACAAGGTGATGGATTTTGGGTTGAAAAATGTTGGGGCTACCTATTAGAGGTTGGTGAACAAAGCATTTGCTGATGAGATTGGGAGAAATATGGAAGTATATATTGATGACATGATGGTAAAAAACTTGGAAGAAGAATTGGACCTAGCTGATCTTCAAGAAACTTTTACCAACTTGGCAAAGGTTAATTTAAAATTGAATCCAGAAAAATATGTGTTTGAGGTGCAATCTGGAAATTTTTTGGGGTATGTGATAAGTGAGAAAGGGATACAGCCTGATCCGGACCAGCTCAATGCCTTATTAAAAATGGACCCTCCTCGAAATGTTAAAGATTTACAGAGGTTGACAAGAAAGATTGGCTACATTAAATTGTTTTATTTCAAGGTATTCGGACAGGTGTGCCCCCTTTTTCAGACTTTAAAGGGTGCTCTAAAGACTTTAACTGGTCTCCACAGTGCGACCAGGCGTTTAATGAAATAAAAAAACATTTGTCTTCCTCCAAAACCCTTTTCAAACCTATTGACGGAGAAACATTGTACATATACTTAGTTGTATCTGAATGTATTATAAGTACAGTGCTAGTAAGATAGGTGGACAATTCTCCTCGTCTGGTGTACTACATCAGCAAGAGTCTGATGGATGCTGAAAAGAGGTACCTAAAGCTTGAAAAACTGGAACTTGCCTTGGTGATTGCTACCAGAAAAATGAGGCTGTATTTTCAGTCTCATTCTATCATCATCCGGACGTATTTTCCTTTGAAGAATGTTCTTCAGAAGGCAGACATATCAAGTAGGATGACCAAATGGTAGTAGAATTGAGTGATTATGATATTGATTTTGCCCCACGAACTGCAATCAAAGCTCAATATGTTGCCGATTTCCTGGTAGATTTCCATTCGGACAGAAGTACTAAGCAAGCTACAAATGAGAAAACTAAGAAAGTTTGGGTTGTCCTGACAGATGGTGGATCGAGTACCATGGGTTGTGGGGCTGGGTTATGTTTAACCTCTCTGTATGGCGATAAATTATACCAGGCTATATGTTTTGCTTTGAGGGCTTCTAACAATGAGTCCGAATATGAGGTTGTTATAGCTGGTCTGAAGTTAGCTTTTATGTGTGGGGCTAAAAGAGTCAGGTTGATGAGTGATTCTCAGCTTCTTATCCATCATGCTCAAGGTCAATCTGAGGCAAAAAATGAGCAATTGATCAAATACTTGTTTATCCTTAAAGAAGTGGCAGCTAACTTAAAAAATGTTAGCTATGAGCATAAACCTAGATCGGAGAACACACTAGCAGACTCTTTGGCAACCATAGCATACTCTGAGTCCTACCCATGGATTCATGTACAAGAATTTCCATCCATACAACCAAATCAGAGCAAGGAAGAGGAGGAGAGTTTAAGTATACAAGTGATTCAACCCAAAGACTGGAGATATCCCCTTCTTCAATACATCTCTAATGCAATTTTGCCTCTGGAGAAGGTTTTGGCAAGGAAAATGAAGCATAAGGCTCGTGGTTTCT
Organism: Limnanthes douglasii subsp. nivea; assembly: GCA_036936605.1. Classification (NCBI taxonomy): domain Eukaryota; kingdom Viridiplantae; phylum Streptophyta; class Magnoliopsida; order Brassicales; family Limnanthaceae; genus Limnanthes; species Limnanthes douglasii. The sequence continues at coordinate 182,582,688 of JAUPFV010000001.1, read as the reverse complement.
TAATCATAAGAGATGTCCTTTATAAGAAGTCGTTTAGTAAACCTCGTCTACGGTGTTTCGGGGTTGAAGAGTCCCAAATTGTGTTATCTGAACTACATGATGGAGAAAGATCAACACACTGTGTCTATAGAGTTTTAACCCAGAGGGTTTTGTTGGCCGGATACTATTGGCCATCCATAATGGCAGATGCCAAGGAGTTGGTGAAGAAATGTGACCCATACCAAAGATATGGTAATGAAATTCATATCCCAATTGTTCCTATGGAATCGATTTCTGAGCCAGTGCTTTTTGCTCGTTGGGGACTGGATTTAGTTGGGCCTCTACCAATGGCATCCGGAGGGTGCACGACTGTCATTGTAGCCATTGATTATATCTCAAAATGGATAGAAGCAGCCCTACTGGCAGGAGCTACTTCGAAAGTCGTTATAAAATTTATCTTATCTAACATTTGTTGCAGATTTGGGGTTCCACAAAAGATAACCACAAATAATGGGCCACAATTCGATAACAAAGATATGGAAAATTTATGTGCCTCCCGGGGCATTCAGCATTATGTTTTTTCTCCTTTCCACCCACAAGAAAATGGTCAAATTGAAGTGGAAAACAGGACCATCATGTCCGGTTTAAAGAAGAATTTAGAAGAGGTTGCAGGAAAATGGCCAAGCTATTTGCAAGAAGTGTTATAGGCATACCGGACTACTCCTGAAGCTGCTACACAAGAATCTCCTTTTTCCTTGGTATATGGAATGGATGCAATTGCTCATATAGAGCAACTATTCCATCATACAGTCCACAATTATTCCGAACAGGCTAATGAAGTGGCAATCAGAAGTCAATTAGACTTGATGGAAGAGAGAAGAGTTAAGGCTCATCTTAGAACGACCCATTACCAAGGCTTGATGATGAGCACATTTGCTTCCACAATCAAAAGAAGGGAATTTCGGTCAGGGGATAAAGTATTGAGAAAGGTTTTCTTACATACTAAGGAGAAGCAGTTCGGTAAGCTAGCTCCGAACCGAGAGGGACCTTATAAGGTCTCCGAAAAACTTAAGCCTGGGACATATAGGCTTCAAAACAAAGTTGGAAGAATTCTAAAGCACTCATGGAATATTGAACATCTCCGGTTATATCTGGAATGAAAGTTGTGTAAATATTTACTTGTTTAAAGTCCATGTAAATATTAGGGGGCATACTCTTTCCTACCATGGTGGCGCGGGGAGGTTTTAATGAGATGTCTGGTTTTTTAATAAAATATGATGCCTTCTTAAAATATTCGGAGTGATTTGATTACAATTCCTGTCAAGTCTTCGATTTTACTAAGGATATTTGACAGATCAGATTAATTTGGTTGAATGATGACCATTAAACACATGCCATCGGAGATTTTAAACACTCTCATCTTAAATATTTGTAAAATAAATAAGCACTCTTTAAACATTAGCCATTAAATTTGAAAGCAAGTATGAAATAGAGCAAAAATTAACCAAGGTAAGCATGTCCGACTAAAAACCAGATGATGATATTAGAACACAGAATATGCATTGGCCATCCAAGGACTTTAAGTTTCAAGAAAGGCTTAACCGGACTCAAACCATACACGATTACAAAAATGCCTTGGCCATCCAAGGACTTTAGTAGCTCACAATATTAAGAAAAATAAGTAAGAAAAGATAGTTAAAACCTCAGGGCTTATTCCCTTCAGATGTTCCTGCATCACCATTTTTCTGGGGGCCTTTGAGCTCAGCACTTAAACTCTCCCTGGTTCCTTCTTCCTCATCAGTAGTGTCATCAATTCCACTAGAGTAGTTCTTCTTATCACCATCCACCATCGTATGGAATGGGATATCTTCATACTCAACATATTGCCACAAGGTACCAAGCGTTCTCTTCGGAAACGTTTGGTGGAAAAGCAAAACCATATCACACTTAACTTCGGGATACGTTTTTTCTAGGAAATCTATCACCCCGTTGGTATATGCATCGATGCGGGCCTGAATTCGCTGATCCTGCTCTTTCACCAAGTCTTCTTTCTCTTTGGTTACCTTGGACACAACCTCTTCAAGGGAAATCTTATCACCAGACAAGGACTGGATGACATCGTCTTTAGTCTTCACATCTTCATTCAAGGTGGAGAGATCTTTCTCCAAACCGGAGCACTTAGTTTGGAGCTTTGTATTATCCTTCTTCGAAGTGACCAGCTTGGTTGACAGATCTTCCTTATCCTTCTTCAACTCCTCAAGCTTCTTCTTCAACTACTCAAGCTCCTTTTTCAATGCCTCAATGCTCTGGTTGGCATTGAGGAGATTAGTTGACAAATTCTTTTTGTCTGTGTTAAGGGTGTTGATGAGGGCAGACTGATTTTTTACTTGCCTTTCCAAGTTGAGTACTGGCTGAATATGGCCTAGAAGAGAATGAGCCGCCACATCGTTCTCCCCGAAGACAGTATAGGACTTTCCATTATAAGTCCCCATATTAGAAGAGCTTGAAGGATGGTAGGGGCCGGCGAAGTCATCCTTCTCAAAATCGTTGAAATAAAGACCAATGTCTTGAAAGGAACTGATGTCTAGTCCATCAATCTCCCCTCCGGTGCCTTCTCTGAATTGCAAGTCTGTTGGAATTTTATCTACCAAAGTAAGGTCAACAGGAGCTGGTGGAGGAGGAATCTCCGAAGGGCGAAGAGTTATTTCTCCCCCTAAGGTGACCTTCTTCTTCTTGGCAACCCTTTTCATCACTACTGGCTCCCCGTTTTTGGTCCTTCTTCGGAGGCCTTGATGGATTTTGCGATTCACTTGCCTTCTTAACGGTTTCATCCTCAACCACTTGGAGTAAGGAGGCATCAATCCCTCATTGGTTCTCCTCTTCTTGGTTATCCGAACCCGTCTCTTCTGCAGCACCCCGAACTGCCTCTACTGCAACCTTCTTTTTCTTGCCCTTTCCTTTCATTTTGCTAGGGGCTATGGCTCTGGAGGGCAAGGCTAGTTTGCCATCCTTTTCCCCTGTTCTCTTAAGCATTACATCTGGGGGAGGTGGTGTGGTCAATTCCTCCCAGGTGCGATCTCTCTGGCCCGTGGTATTCCATAAGTGAGATCTCACCAAGTTGCCAGAAGTGAAACAATTGTGGAAAGCGTTCCCCCAATAGTCATCAGCCATGCATTCAGCATCGCAAATGTGGTCTACCCCTCCTCTAGATAACCGATGAACTCCTTCGGTAATACTGACAAGGGAAAATGGGTGATTCATGAGTGGAATGTTTGTAAAAATAAGAAAGAGAAAATGAAAAACAAAACTGAATACTTACTTGTGCTCTTCCACCTACTGGTAAGCATGCTAGGGTTAACCTTAGCCTTGAGAATGGCCCACTGATGAATAAGAACTGAGTTTTCCAGTTCTTCTCTGATTTCAACAAATCATCCACCACTTTGAAGTAGTCTCCCATGTTATAGTGGTAGAATGAGATGTGATGATTTTTGCACAGGCTGGCCACAGCGGCGGATTGCTCCATGGGAAGCGGGATGTCGAACAGCCTCGATGCCATTATACAGACAAGGAGGGTATACCAAGCGTTTGGACTTAACTGGCTTGGACAAAGCTTGATCAGGTGAAAATACCTGACGATTTCTGGGTGTAAGGGGAATCTGAGCCCCCAGTTGAACAACTCGATGTAAATGACAATCTCATTGAGCTTGCAGTCCATCGGAGTCTCTGATGTGACTCGTATTCTCACCTTCACTAATTCTGGGATCCCCCACTTAGTTTGGATCCGGCCTAGCTCAGCGTGTGAGTATAAACGTAGTTGATGTTCTGAATGACTAGCAGATACTTCACGTTGACCTTCTGAAAGCAAGGTCCCACCTTTCCCTCCAAGCACTTCGGTAGCTCCGGATGAACCAGTCCCACCTTCACTTTTCCTTTCCCTTTTCTGTCAGAGGCAACGTCCTCAGTTTTCCCAGAGGCTTCAGTCTCGAAGGGGGCCTCTTCAATACTATCTTCCATCACTTCTTCCATCATTGTGGAAGGTTTGTCAGTTATTGAGGATGGAAGAGTGTCAGCTTGTGGCTCAATTAGAGCTGTCAATTTCAGATTTCGGGTCGTGTTCGTGTCGGGTTTGACCAACCTGAAATTTTAGAACCTGTGACATGAACCCGACACGAACCCGACTTGTTAAAATTCTGTTGGACCCAAACCCGACCTGTTTGACACGAAATTGTATCCAACACGAAACACCTGTTTGACACGAACCCAACCTGTTTGACACGAATTTTGGGTCAAACCTGAAACACGAACCCAACTTGTTAAACAAACCCAAAACACAAACCCGATACAAATATATAACACAAACACGACCGGTTAGACACGAAAATATGAAAACTAAAAAACTAATAAATACATAATTTGTAACATGAAATCTAGATAGTATTAACTTCACATCTTACAAAATATTATAAAAATTACATTACACAAATTTTGTCTCGAACAACAAATGTTTAAATAAAAAAACACGAACTTTCTTGATTTCTCCAATTTGAAGATCCTACAAAAATAAAGTAAAATAAAAGTTAGATATCACATATATATTATAATCGATAACATATTTATACAATTATATCATTAATTACCTCAAATGAAATCAACTAATCGAACCATCATTCATGTTAAGATCCAAATCCAAAATTGGATTTAGAGGTCGTATCCGAAATTGACAGCTCTATTGCCAAGTCAGCTCCGAACTGGGTAGGTCGCATACAAAAATCATTCAGAACATGTATAGGAAAAAACGTTTGGTATAAACTATACCGATATTAAAAAAAGCATTCTTTTAAAATCCCTAAAAGTTTTATTTATTGAATTCTAGCATTTCTGGTCTGATAAACTGAAAGACAATGGCTTTCAACCAAATAATTTTTATGTTTACAAGTCTAAAGGAAAAAAGAATAATTGCACCGAACAACCTTAAAATATTCTATAATTTCTTCACCAATTAAAAGGAATTAAGAAAGCAGTCACTGATCAGTGGATGTGAACCTAACTGCGTAATATCTCTGGTTATTGAATGTTTAATATGAAGTATGAATCAAACCATAAAAACATAAGTAATTTTATGCATTTTTCCCATGGGTTAGCTATTAGTACCTGAAGAGCCAAGATACGATCCTCAACTGTGTCTTTTACTGTCAATCGTACTACAGTTACCGGCCGTGTCTGTCCAATGCGGTGAGCTCTGTCAACTGCCTGATCTTCGGTTGTGGGGTTCCACCACAAGTCCAGCATAATAACATGGCAAGCAGCAACCATGTTTAGACCAAGGCTAGCTGCTTTTAAGGACATAATCATAACAGACACCTAAAAGGATAGAAGCAAGATTATGTTACAGCAGGAATACTTAGTAATCATGCCCAAGACGAAAAAACTAAGGAATGCTTTAGTTAATACAAACCTCAGGAATAGAATTAAAGTTTCACAGCCTTATCTCTGGCAAGAACAGACATTGTTCCATCAAGTCTTCTATACTGTATTGAAGATTTTATAAGACAAGCTTCAAGTAAATCCAACATCCTCGTCCACTGTGAGAAGACGATAGCTTTCTCTCCCAATACCTTAATTGGCTTATTCGAACTCTTCTCCGCACTGGGTATAGTTTTATTAGGAATACCATTAGGTAGAAAAGCTGCACCCGCACCAGATGAGTTTTCCATAGACAGGTCTTTCGCATTGCAAGTACTCAGCAAGGAGTTAATTGGTGATGTATGATACTGCGTCTTCGCCAGTGATGTCAAGACCTTAAGAGCGGCTTTGATTTTGGAAGAATCATAAGTGAGATTAGAGAAACAGGGTTCAATTGCCTCACCGAGTTCACAATCAGAATGATCAACTGAATTATCTTGCACAAACATTTTAGACAGTGATGTTCTCAATGTAGCTTTGGAAAACACTGATGAGATAGAGAGTTGAACTTTGCATTTTGTGGTGGGACACTTATTGTCCTCACCAGTGAGATGTCCGTGAATGCACTGCTTGCAGAAAACATGACCACAGATCGAAACAACAGCATCTTCCGGTGCATCCTTTAAGGAGAGAATGGGAAAAGGAATTTAGTCATTGAGATTAGTAAAAGCATCAGTTGGGTGGTAAGCCAGAGACGCAACACAAGTCATAAAATTCCAAAACTAGGCTCCTCTACCATAACAACATCAGTTCACTGTACATTAGATTATAACAATTTAACTTGAAACTTAAGTTAGAAATTGAAATTCAAGTCGTAAACCTCTATGTGAATTATATGTCTCAAACTCCAGTCATATCAACAGTTTAACAGGTTAATATAGAATGTCTTCCAAATGCATTGAAAAGAGGCAAAGTAATAAATATAGAATATCTTCCATATGTGTGCAACAATAGGTTCCTTAGTGCTGATGCTATATATGGAATGGTTTTCAGTAGCCAAAGTTGATATAGACTATAGGCTGTCAACTATCTAAATTTTACTGAGATTCAGAACATATGGAAGGAAGATACAGATAATAGATAAGTAAAAACAACAAGAGCGAAAACACATACATGACGGATGCCACAAAGTGCCAAAGAAGCTTCTAAACAATTCAGAAGAGATACTTGCTTCTCCTCAGGAAGTTTCTTTACCACCTCAACTGAGGGTTTCTGCATAGAACTTCTTCACAAGAAGAGGGTTATCACAGGCTTGACGAAGGCGCAAGAGCATGAGTAAGATGTTGATTCTTTACTACTTCAACATTTCCAAACCGAATATTTGCGGTCCTTAATTGTCTTTTCGACTAGATTACACTGAAACTTTACATGATTCTATCACTACAAAATTTTCAAACATCAACCTAACCAATTCACAACTTTGTAAACTCGTTTTTTTATAAACATAAAAAAAATGCACGAAAATAAGAAATCTGGAGATAAAAATGACAATAACGATTGAGTCTTGCTGGTGCGTATTATACCGTCGAAGAAAATACGAAAAATTTGAAGAACTCTTCCCACTTTCCACAAGAAGAAAGCGGCAAAGAAGAAAGAAAAATGGTGTGAGGAGTCTCTAAGATGAAAAAATGGCTAGGAGGGAATGGGTTATGCGTTAAGGTTAGATAAAGATTCATTACATTTACTGTTTATTTTATATCTTTTAAATTTAAAATAAAATTATTTCATTAATAAAGTTTTATGTGTTCTAATTTATAGTTCAAATTTTTAAAATAATATTATTTTATTAATAAATTTTATTAAGTGTTTTGAGTATTTTATTTTACAGGTTTACTGGTCTTTTGGGTTTTACAGGTCAGTTTCGGGTTTACATGTCGTTTCGGGTTTCACATGTCTTTTTGGGTTTACGGGTATTTTCGAGTTTTACAGGTTAGTTTCGGGTTTACAGGTCTTTTCGGGTTTTACAGGTTAGTTTCGGGTGACCCGAACCCGATCCGTTTTTTTTCGAGTCGGATTCGTGTCGTGTCTTAATTTCATCGGGTCTGAAAAATCAGGTCTCTAACCCTAAAATTTTGGGTCGTGTTCGTGTTGGGTTTACAGGTCGTGTCCAAAATTGGCAGCTCTAGGCTCAATGGTCTGTTTGGATGGTTGAGCACCGGATTCTTCTAGAGGTCTGGTGTCCGGTTGGGGCTCATCTCCAGAGGATTTGGTGTGAGAAGCCACTTTGGATGCCTCTGATCCGGAGCGCTTATTTGGAGAAGCTCTTATGGAAATCTCTGATCCGGAGGGTTTGTCTTTACTTGCCGACTTAGAGACCCCCGGCTTGGAGGACTTTGATTGAGAGCCAGTCGCTTGGCCTTTCACCAAGCGTGTTGTCCGGCGAGGATTGGTTTTCTCTAGAGACTTTTCGATGTCAGATCCCATGGCTATGAATGGAGAGGGTTTCCTAACACTTGATACTACTTTCTCTTGGGCAGTAGAAGGTTAAGACTCTTGAACAGAGGAGCCTGATGGAATTGGCGAAAGGTTTGGCTTGAATAGACGTTTAGGTTTTGGACTTTTGGTAGAAGACGATCTTTGATAAGCTTCTAACGATAGTTTATCAGACGTATCGCTTGGAGAGACTGGAAGACCAGCAGCAATGCATCTCTCTCGTTCAACTTTCTTCGCCTTCTCTAGTTTAGAAAGATTCAGCCAACCGCCTTTTACAAGAGTGTTTCTCGCTGTGAACATAAAACTATCCAAGAAAGGATTTGAAAGAAAAGGTGAAAGATCTGAAAAAAGATTTGTAGCGTGATGAAGATGGTGAAATAGTAAAAGAAAGTGATTTATATATTAGTAAGGGAAAAACTATTGATACCTAGGAGAAGATGAAAGTATTCAAGCAATGATTGAAAACAGCGCTGATGTAGGAAGCATTAAATGTAGAGGTTACTTTTCAAGCTTAGTGGGAGTGTCGTTCTAGGGAGAAAACGGCTGGTAGGTCAAATCAAGATGTGACACGTGTCCCACGATCCAAAGAAAAACTCTTAGAATTCTGAGAAGAAATCAGTCCGGATAAACCTCGAACCAAGCACACGAACGAGCCGGAAAATATTGCTACTGACTAAATGAGTTTTTTAGTCCTGCCAAATATTTTTAACAAAGCCTAAAAAAGGGGCTACTGATGAGTCTGGATTTGTTCACCACTACTCACTAGGAAATCCGGACAGGGGTAATTCTGACAATAAATGTCCACTGAACTATCCGGACAGGACAAAAGTATTAAATAACTAAACACCTTTTTGACTAAGCTAAGTGCTAATCAGCTTATTAAGTAAATGGGTCCTTAAACTTAACCCGGTTTCATAACTTGACCTGAAAGCCCATGGGTCCATAATTAAGGGTATAAATACCCAACTACTTTCATTAATGAGGGGAATGAACATTTAATACAACCAGACAGCTTAAATCTCTCACTACAAAACACCCAAACATTTAATACTCTTAAAACTCTCCAAAACACTTGACAAAATTACCCTCAGCTTAAAATAAACCACACCAGTATTGATAAGTGAAAATACAGGAATTTTGAAGCAAGTGTACTATGTCAGCAAGATTTTGGTAGGAGCAGAAAATAGGTATTTGAAGATCGAAAATTTGGCCTTGGCATTGGTAGTGGCTGCAGGAAAAATGTGCCCTTATTTTCAAGGTCATACCATTGAGGCTCGAACTTCATTTCCATTGAAGATTGTTTTACAGTGCCCAGATATTTCTAGGAGGATGATTAAGTGGTCAGTTAAATTGGGAGATTTTGACATCACCTTTTCACCTCTGATGACAACTAAAGCACGCCTTGGCAGATTTTCATGTTAAGTTTCATTCAAGCAAATCGCATGAAGAGGTTAACATAGATATTTTGCCAGCTATTTCAATGTGGATAGTTTGAACTGATAGGGTTCTAATATTTTGGGATGTAGCGCCGGGGTTTAATTGATTGCTCCATCTAGAGAAATGATGCTTCAATCTATTAAATTTGGCTTTCACACATCGAATAATGAAGCTGAGTCTGAAGCTGCATTGGCTAGTTTTAGGCTTGCAAAAATCTATGGCGCAACTTCAGTACGATTAGAAACAAATTCTCAACTAGTAGCAAATCAAGCGGCCGGTGTTTCCGAAGCTAAAAATGACCATTTGATTCTGTATCTTCGAGAGCTTCGAAATTTGGCTCTTCTGTTTGATCACGTTATTGTAGAGTATATAAGGCGAGGAAATAATACAGTTGCTGATTCTTTGGCAACTGTTGCATACAAAGAAGAATATCCTTGGATTTGATTATTGGAGAGTTCATCGATTTTAACCCATTCAGAGCAATGTGAGCATATTGAGGAGGCATTCGTCACTCCAGACACTCAATGTGAGCATATCGAGGATGCAAAGCATTTGGCTATATAGTGTTAGATTGGATTTTGTATAAAAAAAGCATTGAGTAGGCCATTATTCCGATGCTTAAGAAAATAGGAATCACATGAAGTTTTATCAGAATTACATGATGGAGAAGGTTCAGCACATTACGGATTCAACGCATTGACTTGTCGAGTTTTGTTGGTAGGTTTTTTATTGGCCCTCGATTATGAACGATGCCAAGAATTTAGTTCGAAGCTGTGATACTTGTCAAAGGTTTGTCAACTCTATTCATAAACAAGCAGTTTCGCTTATGTCCATTATTGAGGTCATCCCGTCTGGAAAAAAAGCCAAAGATTTGAATAAGCTCATTGGCAACAGTATTTGTTGTCATTTTGGAGTACCTTGAAAAATTACTACAGACAACCATCCTCAATTTAATAATAACGAAATGGCTTCCTTCTGTGCTTCGAATGAGATAAAGAAATTTTTTTGCATACCATTTCATCCCAAAGAAACTGGTCAGGTAGAGGTGACAAACAGATCTATTTTAGAAGGTTTGAAAAATAATTTATCAGGGGCTCTAGGAAATTCCCTAATTATTTGCAAGAGGTGTTATGGGCTTATCGAACAACCCATATGGAAGTTACTAAATAAACTCATTTTGCCTTAGCATATGGGATGGATGTTATTAGTCCTACAAATTCCACATTACCTTCTTTTAGAGTAGCTCAATACTCTAAAGACCTTAATGACAAGGCAAAAAGAGCAAGTTTGGATTTGATTGAAGAAAAAAGAGTTCGAGCTCACCTGAATATGATTCATTATAAAACTCTTATGAGGAGTAGGTATAATTCGATGGTTTGATAGAGTTTTAAGAAATGTATTCCTCCATACTAAGGAAAAAAGCCTTGGTAAAATGGCCCCGAATTAGGAAGGTACTTATGTGGTTGTTGAAAAGATAAAACTAGGTTCTTATCACATTTGTGACAATCATGGGAGGATGTTTCAACATCCTTGGAATATACAACATCTAAAATTGTATTGGGAGTAACTGTGTTGTATTCTGAAATTGTTTTTTTACTAATTAGCACACTCTTTCCTACACTAGGGAGGTTTTAATGAGATGATATGTAAATATTCGAAGTTATCAATAAAAAATGTATATGTTGGCCAATGGTTGTTTACAAATGCTTGTTTTAACTATTTTGGTAACTAGTTAAAGACTAATCATCTTTGAGGTTAACCAAGAGTAGAATATTCTGAAATGTTAAGCATACTTTTTGAAGAAACAACCAGATTCGAAGTGCTACATTCTCTAAACGCACTACAATATTCGAAGTGCTACGTTCTCTAAACGCACTGTAATATTCGAAGTGCTACATTCCCTAAACTCACTATTGTATTTGAAGTGTTGCATTCTTCAAACGAACTATATTATCCGACGTGTTATCCAAAATGTGTTAGTATATTTAAGGTGTTAGTATTGCTTTAATATACCAATGAAGTTAAACAAATATTTCCACTTCGAAAAGTTCGTATAAGGGTTATAATATAAGTAATAATTCGACGCAAACATAACTTATGAAAATAAAGGATAAACAAAGCCTTTTTGCATTCAATATGATTCGATGGGAACAAAGTAATTTTTTAAAATGCCAAGTAAAAAGACATATATCAAAAATAAAATATTACAACGATTGAATGACAAACACAAAAAGGAGATAGTTAAGTTACTCGTCTTCGGAGATTTTTTCAGAAGTTTCCCTTTAATCATAACACTTTTCTCTGATTCTGCTTCTTCGGATGAAGAGTCAAGAACAAGCTCGAAGGCTTCGTTAGGGCGACATCCGATAGGGAATTCGCTCCTAAAATGCTGGAGAGGTTAGTTTTAGGAAATGAAGCATGAATTTTGCGAAGCATGTCAATAGATCTTTGCTCTTCGGCATTTGCGATAGCTGCTAGCATGTCTTTTGCACATTCATTCTCAGCAGCGGTAACAACAACTTTTTTTCTTCTTCAAATTGAGTTTTGAGAGCAGTCATATCCTCTTTTAATTTCTTCTTCTTCTCCCATATCCGCTTAAGTGAAACTTGAAGATCATCAGATTTCTACTTCTATGTAGCTAAGTCCTCAGAATACTTGGATTTGAGTTGATCTATTTCATTTTGGTGAGATGTGTTGAGATCCTCTCTTTTTTCGATAAATATCTTTGAGTTGATTCTTGAGATAGATGAGTTATTTGAGAAATTCATATTTGGTCATTTGAAATCCATGAAACTGCTTTTCCACGAGGCCACCAAAGATGTTTCTCATACTTTTTCAACAGCAATAAATTTCTTGTGGCGAACCATTTCTTTTGCCATGTGTTTTAATTGACTTCGAGAGGAGTCAATTTCATGGGTTAATTTTTGTGTTGCAGCATGAAGATCGGAAAAAGGTTGAAGAGCAGCTACAACTTCTTCGGATGGCTCCTCATGAGGGATGGCCATTGGGCTAGGATGAGGTATGAGAGAAAGGGAGGTTGTAGGAAAAGAAACTTCAGGAGATACTGCTTCGGAAATAGCAGGAGCAGGTCTTTTACCAAGGTTGTGCAGTTGATCTTGAAGTTCTTGAATGATTGGGTCTCCATCTCTAGCAAGCTCTTGAGATTGATTGAAGTTGATAAAGCTATCATGATCAAAGTGGTCATCACCTCGATTATTGTCTGAAACAGTTTCCCTTTTTTGAGTGCCAACGTCTTCAACATCTGCCTGATTTTCTTTTTGCTGACCTTGCCGACTCTCTACGACCATAATTTCATCACCATCGGACGGTATTTCTGCGACGACTTGCACAGTTTTCTTTTTTCGACTTGCACAGTGATGTGATCCTAGATGACACAAGGAGCTTAGAACATGGAAATGTGCAAGAACCAGATGAACAACTTGAAAAAGAAGATGAGCTTGAAGTTGAAGATATTCTTATTTTACCGGCTGGTCCAACAACTCGATCAAGAGCAAAATAACAAAGCTGTTGGAGGATTGCTTAATCAACTAGAGAATCCACGTGATCAAAACAGCAAATATGGTGGAAAAGCTTGTCAAACCACTTTGGTCTTGATTCAAGCTAATTGATTTCAACAAATGAGAAAGTGTCTCGATTGTACTCTTTTTCCCTTGTTCAAGTTTTGTCCCAATGGGTTTTCTTGACAAGGTTTTTAATGAGGCAATTGTTTCACTTCACCATTGGCCATTTGTTGAAATAAAAGCCCAAGGCCCATCTACACCCAAAGCCACGTCCTTGGAGGAGGGAAGGGTCTGATTTCCAGCTTATATCATTAATAGTTTGTATTTTCAATATTAAAGCATTTTTGTTTCCAAGAAAAGCCTTAATTGTTTTAGAGGCATGCATTATGTTTCCAAGAATAGCCTTAATTGTGTTCAAGGCTAGTTCTTTCTCCTATAAAAACTATGTAATCAGAATTCTAATGGTTAGACTATCTTTGATTCTGAAAAAAACTTCTTAAGTTTTACTCTTCTCTTGTTGGTGTGTAATATCCACAAGAAAACCTGTTTTTCATTTGGTGCGTCATATCCAAAGGAAGATCAGTTGGAATATCGAAGGCCTTTCCACAACCTTTGTGTGACCTATCGATCCACATCCTTTTATCCTTGAATCCTTTTGGGTTCCTGGTTGCAAAGTTATCCCTATTCCATTTCAGAGTGTCGATTCTAGGAGAAGTTTATCAAGTGGTATCATAGCAACATTCTGAAAGTTGGGTATTCTCTTTCTCATTAATTTTTCTTCATCTATTTTATATTATCAGTTTGTTTGTGAAGATTTGAGTGTTAGTGTGATGATTTCATTTTGAATCACGAAATTCTGATCTGTTTCACCCTAGTTATAGTTGTTTGAGATTTAAAATCGTAGAAAATCGTTTTTAGGTGTTGTTGTGAAACTTATCTCTTAATATTCTTAGGAAAACAGATTTGGATATATTTTATGGTTTTAAATAAATTGAAGAACTTTCCAAGGACTTGTTGCTGGTGATTTGTTTTTGTTTTGTTTTGTAGAAAAGGGTGTCTAATTCAAATGATGCAGAAAACAATAATTTCAATAACAACAAGCTTCTAATTGAAGCTATGACAAAGTTGATAGACACCAAGATAGATGCCTTTCGCGAAGAGCTTCAATCAAACACTGACCACGAGCGGAACCGTTCACGACAAACCAATCCAAGAAGAAACCATGATTCTATAGAATCATGGGCAGAAATGAAAGCCATTATGCGGAAGAGGTTTGTTCCTAGTCATTACCACCGTGAGCTGCATCTAAAGCTGAGGAGATTAACACAAGGAAGCCGATCTGTTGAAGAGTATTATCAAGAAATGGAGACCTTAATGTTGCGAGCTGATATTTGAGAAGATAGAGAGGCAACAATGTCAAGGTTTCTTGGGGGTTTAAATAGGGAAATTCAAGACAGATTGGAAACTCAGTATTATGTTGAACTAGAAGAGATGCTACACAAAGATTTGCTATTTGAACAACAAGTTAAAAGAAAGAACTCCTCAAGATCAAGTTACGGTTCAGGGGCAGTAACAATTAAGCCAAGTTATTCAAAAGATGAGAAGACCAATTATTAGAAAGGAAGCTATGTAGAGGTGAACCAAAAATCTGGAACACCATTGTCTATTGATAACAAGGGCAAACCTAAAGACGTTGCAATCAGAACTCGTGATGTTAAGTGTTTCAAGTGCAAAGGGATGGGACATTATGCTAATGAGTGTTCTAATAAGAAGATTATGACAATTCTAGATAATGGAGAAATAATTTCAGAGGAAGAAGAAATTGTCTCTGATTCTTTCGAAGAACACTTAGAGCAACCTGCTAAAGGAGATTTATTAGTAGCCAGAAGGTCTTTAAGCGTTCAAACAAAAGAAAAAGAACAAGAGCAAAGGGAGAATCTGTTTCACACTAGGTGTCTTGTTCAAGGGAAAGTTTGTAGCCTTATTATCGATGGACTATGTATGATGGTAAGGTAGTTTCTATGGGGGTAATTGCATCCATCCCATATACCAAATCAAAAGGAGACTCCTGTGTAGCAGCCCTATGAGTAATTCGGTAGGCCCACAACACTTCTTGCAAATAGCTTTGCCACTTCCCGCATCACCTTCTAGAATCTTTTTTAATCCAGACAAAATAGTACGGTTGGCAACTTCAACCTGGTCGTTTGCTTGTGGATGGAAAGGAGAAGAAAAACAATGCTGAATACCTCTGGAAGCACTAAAATTCTCCATATATTTGTTATCAAACTGTGGCCCGTTGTCTATAGCAATCTTTTGAGGGACCCCAAATCTACAACATATATTGGATAAGATAAATTTAATGATAGCCTTCGAAATGGTCCCCTACCAAGGGAGCTGCCTCTATCCATTTTGAGAAGTAATCAATAGAAACTATAATAGTTCTGCACCCCCCGGATGCCATAGGCAGAGGGCCAACTAAGTCCATTCCCCATCGGGAAAAAGGTATTGGCTCAGAAATAGACTCCATAAGTACTGCTCGCACACGAAATTCATTGCCATACCTTTGACATGGATCACATTTATTTACCATTTATTTAGCATTTGCCTTATAGATGGCCAATAGTACCCAGCTAACAAGACTCTTCGGGTTAGCGCTCTGTACCCACAATGTGCTGAGCCTTCCCCATCGTGTAGTTCGGACAAAACAACTTGAGATTTTTCAACCCCCAAACAACGTAGGAGAGGTCTACTGAAATATTTTTTATATAGAACTCCCCTTATCATCAAAAAACCACGTGCCTTGTGTATAATCTTCATTTCCATAGCTTTGTCCGAAGGCAAAACCCCATCAGAAATATATTAATGAAGGGTATATCTCTAGTCTTTAGGCTGAATCATATATATGCGCATACTTTCTCCATCTTCTTTGTTTTGAGCTGGTTGTATGGACGAGCATTCTTGTATGTGAATCCAAGGGTAGGAATCAGAATATGTTATAGTTGTTAAAGAGTCTACCAGTGTATTCTCCGATCTAGAAATATGCTCATAACAAACACTTTTGAAGTCTGCTGCCACTTCTTTCAAGACGAGTAAGTACTTGATCAATTGCTCCTTCTTGGCCTCAAACTGACCTTGAGCTTGATGGATGAGCAGTTGAGAGTCACTCATCAACCGAACTCTCTTAGCCCCACACAGGAAAGCCAATTTAAGATCAGTTATAGCTGCTTCATATTCGGACTCATTGCTAGAGGCCCTAAACCCAAGCATATAGCTTGGTACATCATATCACCATACGGAGAGGTTAGGAAAATTCCAGCTCCAGAACCCATTGTGCTTGAACCACCATCAGTTCGGACCACCCACTCTTTCTTGGTTTTATCTCCTGATGTTTGTTTAGAGTTCTTGTCCATATGGATTCTACCAGGAAATCAGAAATAGATTGAGCTTTGATAGCTGTTCGATGGCAAAATCGATATCATAATCGCCCAATTCTACCGACCACTTGGTCATCCTACTTGATATATCTGCCTTCTGAAGAACATTCTATAGTGGGAAAGATGTCCGCATAACAATGGAATGGGATTGAAAATACGGCCTCATCTTTCTTGCTGCAATCACCAAGGCTAGTGCCAACTTTTCAAGCTTTAAATACCTCTTCTCAGCATCTATTAAACTTTTTCTAATATATTATACCGGATGAGGATAACTATCCGCTTCTCTTACCAGTACTGCACTTATAACACATTCTGACACAACCAAATATACATAGAGTGTTTCTCCTTGAACAGGTTTAAAAAGAGTCTTTGGTGAGGATAAGTGTTTCTTTATCTCAACAAAAGCTTGGTTACACTATGGAGACCAATTAAAGTCTTTAGCATTCTTCAAGGTTTGGAAAAACAGAGCACACTTATCCGAAGTCCTTGAATTAAACCAGTTTAAGGCAGCCAACCTTCCGGTGAGCCTATGGACTTCTTTAACATTTCGAGGAGGATCCATTTCCAATAGGGCATTAAGCTGATCCGGATCGGGCTGGATACCTTTCTCACTTATCACATAACTTTTTTCCAGACGTAGAGTCTACCAACTGATCTATCTAGGGGACTGGATGGAGATCTTTTGGGCAAGCTCTGTTAAGGTCAGTGAAATCAATGCACATACGCCATTTCCCGTTTTTTTCTTGACTAACACCGGATTGGCGGTCTATAAAGGATACTGAGATTCCTTTATGTGTCCTATCTTGGTAAGTCGATCAACCTCTTGGACTATCACATCTCCTTTTTCCTTAGAAAAATCTCTTATTTTCTGTACAACAGGTGCAACATCACTCCGGATGGATAACTTGTCTGAGATAACGCTTGCGGGTACTCCGGTTACATCACTATTGCACCAAGTGAAGACATGCTGATTGTTTAGCAAAAAGGACAACAATTTCTTTTTCAACTTTGGTGCCATCTTGGAACCAATTTTGATATTTTTACCCTCTGCAATGGAGTGGATTTCAACATCTTCAACTAGTATCCTAACACTAGGAGCCTCTCTGAGTTCATCAATCTTACTCTCCCCCTCAGAAGGCACCAGTAACTGCTAATCTTCATTAATCTGAACTGCCCCTAAAGTCTTAGGAGCAAGAGCAAGTGCGTATCACTCCCTAGCTATCTTTTGACTACTTTGGACAACACCTACTTGTCCTTGAACTGCATACTTTAAACATTGATGGAATGTTGAGGCCACATCATGCATTCTGGAAAGCCAAGACCTCCCAAAAATCGCATTGTATGATATGGGGCAGTCTACCACAATGAATAGTACCCTCACCATCTTTTTAAAAGGCCCCTTGCCCAACAGCACTTATTCTTTAAATTCCCCAATCACATCAGCAGAGCTCCCTGTGACGCCCACAATAGTTCTATTTGAGCGTTGAATAACAGCCGGATTCCTCATCTGTTTATAGGAGCTTAAGAAGAGGATGTTTGCCGAATTTCCCGTATCTTTCAAAATCCCGCGTATATCATTGCCCCCAATAGATGCTCCTATAACCACCGCATCCTCGTGAGGCCCAGCAATATTCCTCAAATCATCCTCATCAAAAACTATAAATGGGAAAGGGGTTTGGCACTGATGGGAAGACATTCCCCCCTCCAATTGAGTGGCCAAACTGTTTACATGCCTCTTTCTTGATGAAGGGATGGGTGCTGTTACAATATCTCCTCCAAAGATGGTCAATGATTATAAAAAAACTGATTAGTCTGGACACCGTCCTGGTTTGTTCAGTTATGACCCCCACCTTATTTCGAGTTAGATCAGGATCCAGGTACTCAGAATCAACATCGAATCTTTCAAGAATCACCATTGCCCCTTCTTCAAAAGATGTTCCGGCATTGTTTGTAGGGCCCGTCCGAGGAGCATTGTCAGGCCTATTTCCACTTATTTTTTTGACATAAGCTCCCAGTTTGCCTCTTTCAAAAAGGTTTTGCACTTCCTGTTTCAATGTTATGCAGTCTTGAGTGTTATGGCCTATATCATTGTGATATTGGCAAAAAACAAGTATTTCGGCTTTCTCTGGGAGACTGCAAGGTTGCCGGTTTTCGAAAATGGACTTCGTCCTTAGTCTTATCATAGATTATGGCCACATTCTCCCTTAAATCTACAAACCACTGCCGTTGAACCCAAGGACCTCTTTTACCTCTTGATTGTTGGCTCTGAGCCTGATTTTGGTTAGACTGAGTTTGTTTAGTCTGGTTGGATCCTTGTCCGGTTTCCTTAGCCTTGTATCCGGACTGGTTAGTGGCCGGAGGAGCTGTTGTGGTGGACCTTACTTGACGGTGCACCCTGGTCTTCTTTGTTTCTTCCACATTAATTTGTTTTCCTACTTGATTCAATAGGCCACCTTAGGTCATAGCTTTTTTCCTGGTTACAGAATCAGCCAGGTTCCCACGATTCAACCACTGTCTCAGAGAAGCAATTGCTACCTGTTTGAAGCAATCTGCTAATCCATTCTTTGTATTCACAAATCGACTTATGTAGTCCTTTAAAGACTCATTTGGTTCTTGCGCACAATGAATAATGGTATCTTCATTTCCCTTCACCTCTTTACTTCCAACAAATTTCCTTCGGAAGGCAACCCAGAATTTATCGAAGTTTCTAATACACCCTTGAGGCAAGCTATTATACCACTTAAGAGAACTTCCCGTGAAAGTTTGGGAGAAGGCTCTGCACAAGAGTTTCTCATCATCATCGAAATTCATCATGAAGTTCTTGAATTGCTCCACATAGTTGTCAAGATCTCGAATTCCATCATACTTTTCCATTTTAGAGTTGTCAAACCTTTTGGATAGGTTTCCAGACAGTATTTTGGCAGACAAAGGTGACTACCTTCAGTTCTTATTACGACTAAAGACTGTATCTTCATTAGGTGTTGCAAAAATACCTGGTTCGGTCTGGAAAGCAAAAGGATCTATCGGCAACTGATCAGCATGTCTGTGGGATGACCCTTTGCCTAGATGCCTTTTAAGCCTACCATGTCTATCTCTCTTTCTTGAATACATTATAATTAACTTCATATTTTTTCTAGATCTACCTTCATCACTGCTTGATGAAAAAGATTCCTCAAGCTCAGCCTCATTCGAAGAGCTACTGGAGAACTCTGAATCTGAACTTTCAACAGGCTTAGATCGATGTGTCTTCTTAGAGCTGAGATGAGTCTTTTTTAACTAAGATGAGTCTTTATTGATGGATCA
The DNA here is from genome assembly GCA_036936605.1 of Limnanthes douglasii subsp. nivea. Taxonomy (NCBI): domain Eukaryota; kingdom Viridiplantae; phylum Streptophyta; class Magnoliopsida; order Brassicales; family Limnanthaceae; genus Limnanthes; species Limnanthes douglasii. Next base: position 182,563,118 of record JAUPFV010000001.1, on the reverse strand, counting down.
TTCTCCCCAAGATTTTCAGTATGATGAATAGCTAACGCCCCTTATTTCTCCATGATCCCATTCTCTACTTGTTTTATGGCCCTTAGTGCTTTTATCTCTGCTATCAACTTGTCTCGCTCCTCAATGATGTATTCCTTGTTCTCCCTGACCGGTTCCACCATAGGAGATGGAGTACCTTGATCATTCAGATCCATCAGAACTGGTTCTTTTTACTGGTTTTGAATGTAAAATTCAGGCACCTTCATGCTCCCACTGTGGTCGCCAATTTGGTTTGGTTTATTTTGGGCTGAGGGTAGTTTGGTAAAGTTTTTTAGTAAGTTTGGGGTATTTTGTGTTTAGTGTGAGGAGTAGTGAAATAATTAAGCAGCCTGCTTGTATTAAATGTTGATCACCCTCATTAATGAGAGTGGTTGGGGTATTTATACTCTTAATTAATGACCAATGGGCTTATCGGGTCAAGTTGTGAAACCGGGTCAAGTTTAAGGACCCATTAATCTTTAAGTAGATTAGCAAATAGCTTAGTTAAAAGGTGTTTTACATTTGTCCACTTCGGATTTTTCAATGGAGTGATATGGTCCGAATTATCCTTGTCCGGATTAAGTGGTGGGCTGTGACTGAAGTATCTGAACTAATCATATATCATCCCAGACAAAAACCATGAGAGATAAGAGAAAAATGATTAGAGATTAGAGAAAATATTAGAGATGAAATATTATAAATTAGAGAAAGTATTTCAAATGAGAGAAAATATTAGAGATTTGAGGAAATATAATTCACTTGTTTCTTGTGAAATATTTTTCAATACTTGGGATCTCATTCTCAATAGTTGGATTGAAGCCACTTACTGTAGGCGTTTTGATTTCTTAGTGTTCAATGGCAGCATCATTTACAAATAAAACTTTATATTAGTAATTCAAGACTATATAATGAAGATTTTACGAAACAAGGTAAAAAACAAGTGACAAGATAATGTGAGATCCTATAATCCAAAACTAGACATTAGAGACCATTTAAGAAGAGACTATGACATGAGATATTAGACATTAAATAAAAATAATATAATATAATATTTAAGTAAAAAAAGATAATACACCAAAAAATACATGTCCAAATATATAGGTTTTTCAAAATAGTTTTTGTTAATTTTGAGTAATCTAGATCACCTCTTCCACAACAACATATACATCAGCAACATTCTGGATCACGTCTATTGCATTAACATCCTCTTTGCTTTCCCCAATAATATTACCGTTTAAAGTATGAACATCTTGTACCACATCTATAATAGAATAAACATCTTTATTTTCCACAACTATGTTAGGTGGAGTGCCCTGGTTTTCAACAACAACATTAGAGTCCCGTTCTTTGACAATATAAGTAACATTAGGATCTTATCCTTCCACAATAGCATGAGGTAGAAACGTATTGGTTGTTGACACCGGGATCAATATGAGGATGAATATTATGTTCTTTTGTATTAACTTGAGGATGAACATTTTATTTTTCAACAAGAATCATAACCTTATGATATTGTCCTTCCACAACAACATTAGGTGTAATGTTTAAGTTTTCAAGATCAAAATTAGTGTTCTCTTGTGGTGGAGGTGGCTCGTGTTTTTGCACAACAACGTTAGGATTAACATCATGTTCTTCCACAGCAACAATAACCGTAAGATCTTGTTCTTCAACAATAACACTAGATGTTAATGTATTAATTTTTAACACCAATATTAGGGTTCTGTTGTGCAGGAGGTTTATCCAGTTTTTTCACAACAACATTAGGATGAACATCTTGTTCTTTCACAACAAATGTATTAGGATCTTTATGGATGTGAGCCTCAATTAGATTCAAATCAGGTTGATGTATAACGGTTTGTTAATCATTCTGGCTTATAATGATCTTTTTGCTTGTATTAGCATTTGTAATAATGTTCACAATATAAGATTTTTTATTTGGTGATTGTTGCCCTTTATCATGTAATCATTTTTTCGTTTCATAAGTTTTTGATATTGTTTCAAGTTTTTTTTAAGTTTATCATATGTGTCTATCTTCAACATAGGTAGTTGAAGTGTCTGTTGTAGCTCATCTCTATGTCCATCTCTGAATCTGTTGCATTTGTCTCTTCATGATCATTTATCTTTTTTTACAATTCTAAAATGTCTTTTATCTTGTTTAGTGAGTTTGTTTTGTAGTTCAAAATTTGGAGTTTCAACTCCATTTTTCTTTATTTTATCAATTGTTGATAAGTTAATTCTCTGACTAGAGAAAGGCTCTGTTGGTGCTGGGGATTTATTGTTAATCTTGTGCAAAATAAATATGAAACCGTGTTAATGATGAAAAGCATTTAATTGATGATATACGCGAAATCTTGTTAACCATGCGAAACATTATAAACCATGATAAATGATAGACCATTAGATATGAGAAACCATGTAAACAAGACACTATTAGATATAAAAATCCATATAAATGATGTGAAAGCTTCATAAAGATGATAAATAAAAACTTTATAAACCATGATAGATGCGGAACCATGATAAATTATGTTACATAATAGACCATTAAAATATGAGAAACCATTTTAATGAAAAGAAACCTTCGAAATAGTGATAGACGTGAAACCTTGTTAACGATGTGAAACACTATAAACCATGATATATGTGAAACCAGGGTAAATGATGAAGATATAAAATGGAAATTTTTACCTTTTGTTGGTATAATTATATCTTTAGTCTTGTATTTTTTACTATCATATGGTAGATTATGTTAGCTTGTTTATTTGAAGATTTCTTTTTTATATTTTTTTCCAGGTCTTCTTAAATTCCTAACAATCTATGATATTAAATTTGGGTTTTTCAAAATAGCACGTTCGGTTTGTACCAGCTTATGTTTTTCTGTAGAACCAGTTTATGTCGGTACAGAATGTTGTGCAACCTTCTTTACAAAATTTTTGCTTTGGTTCCAGTCATTTTAACCCGACGTTCTTGAACAATGTATTGGTCTATGGTTATCTCTACATCAGTATAATCATTTCCATCATAGGCTTGGTGCATATCTCATTATGCACCTTCATCGTCGTCGCTCAGATTAACTTGTGCAGAATGAACTTATTCTGGAACAACATCATGTTTTCCTCTGTAGAAACATTAATGCTTTTTTTCCTCCATAAGAACATCATCATGTTTTTCCTCCACATGAACATCATTTTGTTCAATAATATATGCATTAACATCTTCGTCTTCGGAATCTTCCTTCTCGTTAACCTCTTCAACTACTTGAAGATCTCCTTCGAATGTCTCTTCTCCTTCCTTTGTTAGGTTCAATTCTACATCTGAAACCTATAAACAAAATTAAAATGTTAAAGTAAATATATGTTCATGTAACATGCGAAACCGGACAAAAAAATGTGTAAATATACATGTTCATTTGTGATCTTCTTTAGGTCATTAATCAAATTCAGTTTTTTTTCCCTCAATACCCAGCCATTTATAGAATCTTGATATCTTTTTTTCAATTGTATTTTTTTTTACATATAGTTATGTGTTCCATGATGAATCACTATATTTTTACAATACTTTGTATGCAATTGTTTTACTACTTTTAATGATATTCTAAATATAGCAAAAATACTAACCAATAATAGAGCAACACAACCATTTACTTTATCAGGTTTATCTTCATGACAAAGGTGTAGTGAATTCATACGCTTTTCCTGGATTGCTTTAGCCCAATCATAGTTGTTTATTTTCTCTAGGTTTTCAATGTAATATAAATTGTAAAGGCTAGTACATCTCTGGATGTAGAGAAAATAATGTTGAGCAGGCTAACATTATGAATAATATTACAACATCTTTTACTACATGTACTCCATGTATTTTTAATGCTTTATTTATAGCATCTTATAAACATGCGAAACCATTAGTTAACATATAGACAAGAGACAATATCATGCGAAACGACGACAACTATGATAGATAAGAAATGATATTATACGAAACCAGATAAACTATATATGATGCAAAACAATAACATGTGAAACCATGGCAACTATAATAGATGATAAATAGAATCATGAAAAATCATGAAAACTATATATAATGTGAAATAATATCATGCAAAACCAGATGAATGAGAGACAGTTACATGTGTAAGAAATATGTAAAAATAACTTAGAACTTCATACCTCTATCATATTATTTGTGATTGGTTTTGCTCAGTTTTTATTAACTTTTCTTGATATGTCATCAGAAAAGTATGTCTTAATAATCTTGGATTCTTCTTATTCTTCTGTTTCTAAATGTCTTGGTTCAAAAATTTTGGTGTCTAGTGACATATGTTCCTTTCCATGTTTTAAACCAAATATAGCCTCAACATCGTTGGTTGTAAACTTTTGGCCTAATTTGAAGGCTTGATTTTCATCATCATAAATTTTTATTATTTCTATAATCAAATCCCATTTTTTAAAGGTGTGCTTATTATCCGAGTTCGTATATTCCCTTTAGAAGAGAATACAAAAGGGTATTTTTCCGCCTCTTACAGGTGTTTGGGTTTTATTTTTGTTTCTTTCATCTATTTTATCATGGTAAATCGGCATGACCTAAAGAAACAAGTTTTTGAGGCATTTTTCTTGTAAAAGGAGCAACAAATATATCATGAAAAACAATATCTTGTGAAACCAGGACAACTATGATAGATGAGAAACAATATAATTAGAAACCATCAACGTGTATTTAATGTTATACCATGAAAACTATAATAGGTGAGAAACAATATAATGAGAAACCAGCAACATATATTTCATGTTAAACTATGAAAACTACAAATGATGCGAAACCATACCAATTATAAATGTTGATAGACAACATCATGCAAAACCAGGAAAACTAAAAACGATGCGGGACTAGGGAAACAACAAACGATGTGAGGCCACATAATGCGAAACCAGGCCAGCTATAAATGCTGCTAAACTACATAATGCGAAATCAAACCAACTATATCTAATGCTAAACTACATGATGTGAAACTGTGCCAACTATAAATGATGATAAACCATATAATGCGAAACCAGACTAACTATGAATTTGCTAAACCACATAATGTGAAACCAACAACAGATATTTCGTGCGAAACCAGTGAAACTATACTAGATGGGTGACAACATCATGTGATACCATGCCAAGTATGTGAAACAAGCAAACAGATTTATCATGAGACCATATCATGACAAAAGTATGTAAATTATGCGGAACCTAAATTGATAAGGCAATATTTTGTATAGAATATCCGGATAAAAATACAATTTATTTGTAATTTAATTAGGCTTTATTATTGTATATTTATTATTTATATTTTGTAACAAATATAAATAAATAAATAAATAAATAGAAATGTCTATGTAATAAATATAAATAAATAAGGGGGACTAAATGTCACGTACAAAACCTATAAATAGGAGTCGAGCTCAATTTTTAAAGTATCTCAAATTATGTACAATTATACAATTACAATTTTTCCTTTTATTTCTCTCTATATTTCGTTTCTTTTCTCTCTCTTTTTATATCAGAATGATTTAGGTAATTTGTTAAGAAATTTATCCTTATCAAAAATGACAAGATACAAAGTAGATGAGACGCAGTTTTGATAAATACAGGATTGTACAAATTTAATTTTATGCAACATATAAAATAAGCAATATATCAGAATGACGCGTCTCGCTTCTTGCTTTAACGAGATATAAGTAAGCAATATATGATGATAAATGAGAGACATAAGCAACTATCTTATGCAACACGAATAACTAACAAATATTATTCAAAACCGATACAAATGAAGAAGATGATGATTGTAGTAATCAAAAAAATCAAAATAGGTTTATTATGAAACTCTAGTTTTGTAAAAAAAAAGTAAGTCAAACTGTATTTGATGATCAGAACTATAATTTCCTACTATTTCTAAACGTAGATGTTGATTTGAAGGTAATTGGAACTTTGATCGAAAATTAACCGGAGCTTCTTCAGATTTGAATTTTTTAATTTGGTGGTTTGAAACAAAATGTTTGTAAAGAGAAGTTTTCAATACTAGAAATTAATAATTTTGTGACCATTTCCGTTTTCAAATGTCATAGGGATAATTTTGAAAATTTTAATTAAAATATACCTAAATATTTTGGACTTTTATTTAAAATAAATTTACATGAAGACCTTTTATTTGTAAGTCATCCTAAATTAAAGAGAAAAGTACCACTAAATATCTTTTCAAGTATCTAATCCCAAATAAGTACCCATATATGAGACCCTTAGACTACTAGTAAGAAGCCAATATTTTTACCAAATTAGCTCTAATACTAGAAGAAAGAGAAAGTAGGTTATTATTAATATTCATCTCATTCTCTCTCCTTCGATTTATTACTGTGTGTTTTTTCTCTCTCTCTCTCCTATGTTTGGATTTTCATCAGCATTAAAGACCTTGGCCTAGCCACATATATTAACACCACCGTCGTTTTCTTCATGAATGAGGAGACCTTGAAAACACCATTCTCGTTTCGAAATCCCTTTTATTGTTTCGAAAATCGAGACCGGGTGTGACGATTATCACCGTGTTATCTTATTGAATATCTCTAGCTATGGTGTTTCAGGTAAGTTAGGACCTGAATGCGAGAAATTGACTCAGTTACAAACCCTTGATTTGAGTTATAATGAGTTCTTTGGTGATGTGCCTCTAAGTCTAAGGAATTGTAGGTTGTTTCAGCACTTGGATTTGTCTGGTAATCTATTTATTGGGAAAATGTTAGGCAAGTACAACTTGTCTAGCGTCGTAGTACAACTCGTCTAGCGTCATAGTCAAATGTTAGGAAAGTATAACTCGTTTAGCGTCATAAGTACAACTCGTCTAGCGTCATAGTCAAATGTTAGGCAAGTCCAACTCGTCTAGCATCATAAGTACAACTCGTCTAGCGTCATAGTCAACGAACATCTCGCGTGATGTTGGCAAGTGCAACTCATCTAGCGTCATAGGCAAGGAACATCTCGCGTTATTTAGGCAAGTACAACTCGTCTCATAAGTACAACTCGTCCAGCGTCATAGTCAAATGTTAGGCAAGTACAACTCGTCTAGCGTCATAAGTACAACTCGTCTACCGTCATAAGTACAACTCGTCTAGCGTCATAGGTACAACTCGTCTAGCGTCACAAGTACAACTCGTCTAGCGTCATAAGTACAACTCGTCTAGCGTTATAAGTACAACTCGTCTAGCGTCATAAGTACAACTCGTCTAGCGTCATAAGTACAACTCGTCTAGCGTCATAGGTACAACTCGTCTAGCGTCATAGGTACAACTCGTCTAGCGTCATAAGTACAACTTGTCTAGCGTCATAGTCAACGAACATCTCGCGTGCTGTTGGCAAGTGCAACTCATCTAGCGTCATAGTCAAGGAACATCTCGCGTTATTTAGGCAAGTACAACTCGTCTAGCGTCATAAGTATAACACGTCTAGCGTCATAGTCAATATTAGGCAAGTACAACTCGTCTACGAACATCTCGCGTGATGTTGGCAAGTGCAACTCATCTAGCGTCATAGTCATCTAGTTGTCTATCGTCATAGTCATCTAGTTGTCTAGCGTTATAGTCATCTAGTCGTCTAGCGTCATAGTCATCTAGCCTCATAGTCCTCTAGCGTCTTCAACCAACGACATGTAAGAACAAAACGCAAGTTTCCATTAAAACTGATCCGAAAGAAATCAAAACAGAGGACTGATAACAAAGGCAGACAAATCAAATCAACAACACCAGGTTTAGGTATAAACCCAGATCTTTTGATTTTTCCCAGAGTAACTAAAATATAAAACACCACATTCACCGTACTTAGAATCCAAGAAAATACCCACCAAAGAACAAGAAACCTAGGCCATTTTCTATCTTCTAAACTTCGAACTCTGTTTTTCGAGTAGAGAGTAACCAAAGAAGCTAAAACCCAGGTGAGAATTAGAACTATCGATCCAAAATTGATGGCTTTCGAATCCCTATACTCTAAAACACTAAAACCCAAGTGAAGAAAAGTGATGATTAGAGTACACGGAAAATTAATTCTCTCTGCTAAACTAGATTCACCATGATCATGATCATGATCAGTATCGCTGACGAAATCATAGTCTCGGCTTCATTTGATTGGTTCATTGTTAGTTCACTGAGCTAAACAAAGCTTGGTTCGAAAATAGACTGACAGATTTGAAGGTATTTCGGGAAGAGAAATATTAGCTGAGTATTAAAAATGAATTAGTTTTGTGAGATGGGTATTTAGTAGACATAGAAAATAGTTGGGGTACTAGACGATTATAAGTTTGATGAGAATATATATAGTGTTACATTCCCTTAAATTAAATCCATTAAATTAAATTTTAGGTTTAAAGTCTACCGTTTGTATAAATATATAATTATAAAAGGGATAACAAAATAGAAAACCGTAAGGCAGCAAATTATAGAAACCATGGAAAAAATATGTACAGATCTAGCCTCATCAAAATTTCGAAAATTATTAGTTACACAAAGTAAATGGAATAGAAAAAGTAAAATAATTTAAACAAATAATCAGAAAAACATTCTTTTGCGTCTCATGGTTTTGGCGGATGCTTTAGAGACGAGATAACCCACACCTAAACACATAGCCCATAGGCCAACATCAACGGCCCATTTAACTCCTTCCATATCCATATCCATCTCAGGGTCCTCACACCCTCCTTCCTGCGCATCTCCACTGTCCAAACCATCGCACGTGCAGCAGCACTCACCGTCCGTGTCTTTCTCAACTTCTCCCTCCTCTGGTATTTCCTCCATCAGATCGAACCCCGTCCTCCGGTGGCTCCTCCGCACAGCCAGCTCCACTCTTTCTCTCATCGCCACGTCTCCTTCCAGAGCCACTACCACCTCCGCCTCTTCCGCCACGCGTCCTTCCCCTTCCATCTTGCACTGCTTACACTCCAACCGCCAACCGTTCTCTCTCCTTAAAATCCCTTTCAACACTTTCTCTTCCTTCATATAAATCTCGAACTGGACCCCTGAACCGGCCCGGACTGCTTCTCTACTCGCGTAGATGGCTTCTCCTTTTCTCGTCTTCACGCTGACAACTCGATGGAGAATAACGAACGCCGTCGAATTGGGTCGAATCTTGGATCCATTTACGTCCAGAGACGTTTCGTTGATTCGAGCTGGATAGAGCTGTGTGAGAGAGTCCGGCAACGGCTTTCGGGTTGTCAGACCGGTGAACCGGACAACGACCGCTTTGATCTTTACTCTATCTGTGTCTCTGTCTCTGTACGAACCGGGGAAATCTGTTGTTCGGCACATTTGGATAAGTTTTAGAAATTGAATATTATAAATCCGATATTTGGTGAGTCGGGATTGGGATATGTAGAAAAGAGTGGGGCGTAACTCAGGTTTATACAAGTAGATAGGGAGAGATGGGCGGCTACACTTTAGCGGACTCGGTTTTGGTTCAATTCGGGGGATTCTTAGCACACGGTTTATGTTGCTGACGTGGAATAAATGACAAAATTGTTTGATTACCGCCATATTTTATTTTAAAACTGCGCACATCTGAACTCAAGTTTTTTTTTTAAAAAAATCAAACAAATCTTTATTAATATTAGAGATGAAATAATTTCACGAAAGAATCCGTTCAAAATTTCACCACTACACCAAAATCCATTAGGCCCAAACTTAAAGCTACCTTGGACTTTATATAAAAACAGTGGCTTAAATCGCTGTTTCGTCCCTCGACTATCACGTTTTGTGTCATTTAGTCCCTCGACAAAAAAATCACGGTTGAGAGTCCCTCGTCTATAAAAAATCTATAAATTCAGTCTCCGCGCG